>JAGFMF010011609.1:488571-520446 GCA_019455555.1 Galemys pyrenaicus | reverse complement strand
CTCTCCTGCTGTGCCCGCTGCTCCCCTCAGCAGTGTACTTCTGTTGATCTGCCTGTTCTGCTCCCTGCTCTCTGTGGTGAATCCTCTCACCATCCCCCACACCTCTGGCCTGTACCCCAGTGCTTGTCAGCATAAATAAATCTTAAAAAAAAAAAAGGGGAGAAATTTTGTGAAGTGTCTCAGGAGCTCTACTGAGGTTCCACAAAATTTCCTTTGATCAACCAATTGACAGACTTACAGGGCAACCCTAATATAAAGTGGGTTCCCTCACTGGGTCCTCCACCCGTGCGCTCAGAAGACTTCTAAAAAGTCCCAACTTCAGGTACACGTGACAAAAGTTACTAACGGGTTTTATTTTACGGAAGAAGGGGAATAAAATAGTAATAACACCAAGGGAAAGAGAGGGATACAAATCCGTAAATATCCTACCACATCTTCTAAGCAATGGCGCGTTGAGAGCTGGCTCTGAGTCAAGTGAGATGGCTTTCCAGGAAGAGAGTGAGCCCAGGCTCACCTCTGGTTTTATAGCCAGCCTGGCTGCTCAACTCCACCCTCAGGTCCCAGGGATCCACTCTTCGATAATCATCTTATCAGATTTGTGGTTCTGGATCACTGATGGTCTGGAGTGGGGGTTGAAGTCCACACACCCATCTGTGTCATCCATTCAGGACAACCTTTCCCCCTAACAGAGACCCACAGAAAAAGGTCAGAAAGAGTCAGACAAATCTGGGAGGAAAAGAGCAAAATCAAAATCAAGATGAAAGCTGCCACTGTTCACCTCCCCACGGGTCTCTCACCCACATCTGTTCCAGCCAGTCCAGGACCGAGGACAAGGGCAGCTTCTCACACGTCTCTGCTCCACGTGCCTCCTCCAGGTCTCCTTGCTGCTCTCCATCCTGCTTCCTTCTTCCTCCCTTCCTTCTCCCTTCCTCTCTGCAGAATCTTCTTTCCCTGCTCAGCTCCACCCACTTAGGGGTGGAACCGTGATTCTGGAACTTTCCCCTTTCCTGGGGACCACCCTGTTACAAATGCACCCAAGAGCTGGGGTACAGGCAGACCAGAGGTGTAGGGGGCAAGAGGATCCACCAGAGACAGAGCGGGGAGCAGAACAGGCAGATCAACTGAAACGCACTGCTGAGGGGAGCAGCGGGGAGGCAGGAGAGGTCTGCTGCGCCCTGTGGGTCCCCTCCCTGGCCGGCAGCAGGGATCGAACTCATGCTGCAGTGGCTGCGGATGCTTTATAGTGCGGTGCTTAACCCACTGCGCCACCAGCAAGGCCCTGTGGAAGAAAAATGAAAGAAAAAAAAAAAAAGACTTTAAAGTCCAAATTCAACCCACATGTATTTTTTAGAATTGACTGTTTTCATCTCAAACACAAATGAGATGTATGGTGGGCTGTAGGTATCCATCACCCGTGCAGCTGTGATCAACCTACATTCCACTGTTCTGTGTCACTGCCACTCACATTGATTTATTTTGCTGATGTACTGACAAGCAAATTTAAGATGTCCTTTCATTTTACCTGTAAATAAATACCTCAGTAAGTACCTCTGACATTACACCCAACAAAATTGTCATTTCTTAATATACTCTTATATCTAGTCCACGTTCACACACATCCCCCACCCACTCCTATTGCCTCCAGAAAAATGGCTTTTTACAATTGGTTATTTCTTTTTTTTTTTTTTAAGATTTATTTATTTATACATACAAGAGCTGGGGTATAGGCCAGAGTCCAGGGCAGTGAGAGGATTCACCAGAGACAGAGCGGGGAGCAGAACAGGCAGATGGACTGAAACACACTGCTAAGGGGAGCAGTGGGCAAGGCAGGAGAGGTCTGCTGCGCCATGTGGGTCCCCTCCCTGGCCGGAGGCAGGGATCGAACTCATGCTGCAGTGGCTGCGTTTTGCTTCATAGAATGTTGCTTAACCCACTGCGCCACCAGAGAGGCCCTACAATTGGTTATTTCAAATCCAGATCCAAAGTCCCTCCACTGGACCTCCCTGGTGGCTCAAGGGTTAAAAACACAGAACTATCAAGCTATCTCCAGCCACTGCAGCATGAGTTCGATCCCTGCCTCCGGCCAGGGAGGGGACCCACAGGGCGCAGCAGACCTCTCCTGCCTCCCCGCTGCTCCCCTCAGCAGTGCGTTTCAGTCCATCTGCCTGTTCTGCTCCCCACCCTGTCTCTGGTGAGTCCTCTCACCCCCACACCTCTGGCCTCCACCCCAGTGCTTGTGTGCATAAATAAATCTTAAAAAAATAACAAATCCTGGTCACCGATCTTTATCTGTGATTACTCAGGTGTGATTAAGCAGGCCGTCAGTCCTGGGTCACAGCTGGGAGGCATCAGGGAGGCAGAGAAGTTAATTAGGACATTGAACTTGGAATCTTGCCACTGCTCCAGCTGTTACAGGGCAACCCTAATAGAAAGTGCGTTCACCTGATTGGGTCCTCACCCACGCAAAGGCACACAGGACAAAGGTATATGAAGGGTTTTATTTACAAAAGAAGGGGAAATAAAGCCGTGAATATGACAAGGAGAAGAGAGGGAGACAAATTTATAAATGTTTTACTGGTTTTTCTGAGCTGGACCTTAAAAGCACGGTGAGAGCTGGCTCTGAACCAAGAGAACCCCCAAGATCCACGTGCCTGGTTTATACCCAGCCTGGCTGCTTAATTTTACGTTTCGGTTCCAGTAAGCCACTGTAGCGGCAGGAGAGATGGCACAGGAGCAGGGTTCGGGATGGTTCTGGGCAGACGGGTTGAGGAAGGAGATTCTTGGAGCCCTCGGTGGCTTTTCATGCTTTATTTAGTAGAGGTGGCCAGGTACATGGCAGGCAGGGGGGCTGGGGGGCCGGGAGGCTGGTAGGCCTCCCAGCCCCCAGCGTATCTCACCCTCTCGGCTGCTTCTTCTCTCTCTGCTGCTGCTGCTCGTCAGTTCTGTCGGTCCTGTTGGTTCTGTTGGTCGGTCCTCGCAGTTCTGGCGTCCTCATGACGCCACCCATTTATGCCCGTGTCCAAGGCAGGTGCGCCCACTTGGGCATGCCCACCCTGGAATGCTCACAGCGCCTCAGGTGTCCATCATCACAGTGGTGGGAGGGTGGAAAGACCTGATCATTCTCTGACCCTACAGTGCTCAAGGGCGGAGCCGCTGTCTTGGGCCCGCCCCAGTGCCCGAAGGCTTCCTGTCAGAGGCTAAGGCGTGGCCCTGGGTTGGGCTGCATCTCCCCAGCTTTGCTCCAGAGTCCCCAGAAGAACCCCCAGTTGGAAGGCTACTTGGCCAGGAGGGCTGCCCAGGCGCTCTTGCTAACTACCCAGTTCTGGTTCTCTTCCATGGAACCCCGTTCCCATCCTCTTCGGCCTTCCGGTCGAGTCCTGTGGAACCTTCTCCACCCTTGCATTGTGCTCTCACCTGCCTTGGGAATGATGAGTCCTGGCTTCCCTGGGCAGCTCTTCCGCCCTCTCCGGCCTTGGCGCCTGGAGAGCCTCCCGTGCCACGAGCCCACAGAACTCAGAGGCAGGGCCCCAACTAGCTGCCCCTGTTCCTCGCTGCTCATCTTTCTCTCTCTCTGGCCGACCAGTTCCCCAGGTGGCCTCGCCCCACTTCTGCCTCCCATCTGAAACCACCACACCCAGGCTCCCTGAAACTGAAGCTCCACCCGCGTGTCCTTCTGCCCAGCTCCCCTCAGCCTCCGAGGACAAGGACCCTCTGTTTTTCTTTCCCACCTTCTCTTTCCCATCTCCTTCCCCCCCTCCCCCCCAGTGGACCTGCTGTCCTTTTGTTTTTCAACCGGAAGTTTCAAGCCATTGCTGCTGCTTAACCCCCAACCTCCATCCTCTCAGTCCCTGCCCAGCTGTTGATGGAGAAAGTTCCCAAATCTCCATGCATCCCTAGTGCAAGGATTCCATGGGGCCAGCATGCCCTCGGAGACCTCCCCACGTGTCCCGGGCAACCTCTTCCCCCACAGCCTGTCACGCCAGACCGCCTACTGCAGCACCTCCCCTTTGTGGTGTGTAGGGTAAAGGTTGATCAAGTATTTCCACCCTCCCACCACTGATGATGGACACCTGAGGTGCTGCGAGCATTCCAGGGTGGGCACGCGCAAGTGGGCGCACCTGCCTTGGACACGGGCATAAATGGGTGGCATCATGAGGACGCCAGAACTGCGAGGACCGACCAACAGAACCAACAGGACCGACAGAACTGACGAGCAGCAGCAGCAGAGAGAGAAGAAGCAGCCGAGAGGGTGAGATACGCTGGGGGCTGGGAGGCCTGCCAGCCTCCCGGCCCCCCTGCACCCCTGCCTGCCATGTACCTGGCCACCTCTACTAAATAAAGCATGAAAAGCCACCGAGGGCTCCAAGACTCTCCTTCCTTGACCCATCTGCCCAGAACCATCCCGAACCTTGCTCCTGTGCCGTCCCTTCCTGCCACTACATGGTGCCAGCAGGGCACGGGGCAGGTACTCGATGATTCCAGCAGACGGGTCAAGGAGGAGGCCTGGAGCCTTCGGTGGCTTTCCCAGGCTTTTATTGCATCATGATATCAGAGGCGGCAGGGACACGGCAGGCGGGGGGCCGGGGGGCCAGGAGGCTGGCAGGCTCCCAGCCCCGGTGCATCCTCACTCTCTGGCTCTCCAGCCTCTCCTGCCTCTGCTGCTACTGCTGCTGCTTCTGCCTTTCTCTCTCTCTCTGCCTCTCTCCTGGCATCCTCATGATGCCGCCCTTATACGCCCGTGTCTAAGCCCAGGTGCACCCGCCTGTGCATGCCCAGTTAGGCACACGTGCAGGACTGCAGGTGTCCATCATCACACCAATGGCGGGAGGGCGGAAACTTTTCCATTTACCTTACACCCTCCCACACCGCTGGTAAAATGGGGCTCACCCCTGGGGCAGCTTGAGGTGGCTTCCTCTCCACCTGACATGTGCAGACTGGAGTAAGACCCCAGGGCTTTGAGAACAAAGGAGCTTTATGGTTAATTGATTGGCAGGGAGGTAGGAGATAAACTCAGATCCACTCCCTGATTAAGAAAGGGAAGGGGGACCTCGGTGGGGGCTGTTTAGCCTGTGAACCACTGCAGGTGTCCCATAAAAAGGAACTCACAGATTCTTTTTAGATAAGTAAGCAGAGAGAAACACATTTTCTTTTTTTAAAGATTTATTTATTTATGCACACAAGTACTGGCGTACAGGCCAGAGGTGGGGGGGCGAGAGGATTCACCAGAGACAGAGTGGGGAGCAGAATAGGCAGATCGACTGAGGGGAGCAGCGGTCCAGGCAGGAGAGGTTTGCCCTGTGCTATGTGGGTCCCCTCCCTGGCCGGGGATCAAACTCGCGCTACAGTGGCTGCGGATGCTTCATAGTGCGGTGCTCAACCCACTGCGCCACCAGGGAGGGCCCTGCCTTGATACTCTGACCAGCCCAGCGATTCATAGTGTTCTCTCCTGGGCCCTTCCCCATGTCCTCCTCGACATGCCCAGCTTGCTCCGTGGACGCTTCCAGGGCTCTCTGTGCCATGGAGAAGGTCCAGGCCCTCAGCGGAGTTTGGGCAAGTGTCCTGTTGGGTTGAACGTTGCAAACAATGTTCTGAGGTCCTGAGGTCGCTGAGTGACAGCAGATCCGGGGAACTGGCTCTGTCCCCGACGCCCCATGCTCAGCCACTCGGCCAGTGAGTTTCATCCTCCTGGGTGGAGGCTGCAGTCCACAGCCTGAAACTCTGATTCTGCCCCCAGGCTGAGTTACATCAGCTGGAATGACCTACATTGGAAAGAAGGTGCGGTGGGAGGCTTTATCTAAATGAGCATTTCTGGGCCTCCCTGGTGGCGCAGTGGGTTAAGCAACGCGCTATGAAGCAAACAGCAGCCACTGCAGCGTGAGTTTGATCGCTTTTGTTGGCCAGGGAGGGGACCCACAGGGCGCAACAGACCTCCCTGCCTCCCCGCTGCTGCCCTCGGCATTGAATTTCAGTATATCTGCCTGTTCTGCCCCCCTCGCTCTGTCTCTGGTGAGTCCTCTCACCTCCCGCACCTCTGGCCTGTATCCCAGCTCTTGTATGCATAGATAAATGAATCTTTAAAAAAAAAAAAATGAGCACCTCTATCTCAAAATGGCATCAGAGGAAGACATTTTAGTGCTGGAACACTGAGGGTATGCAGAGAGAACACGAGGGAAGAAAGCCAAATTTTTTTTTTTAAAGATTTATTTATTTATGCACACAAGAACTGGGGTACAGGCCAGAGTCACGGGAGGGAGAGGAGTCACCAGAGACAGAGTGGGGAGCAGCACAGGCAGATGGACTGAAACACACTGCTGAGGGGAGCAGCGGGGAGGCAGGAGAGGTCTGCTGCGCCCTGTGGATCCTTCCCTGGCCGGGGATCGAACTCGCGCTGCTGTGATGCGGATGCTTCACAGTGCAGTGCTCAACCCGCTGCACCACCAGGAAAACCTGAAAAAACTTCTTTTAAGGCAAACCCCAGGTGTCTTTCCTCTTTGAGGTCACCCTACAAGTCTTTCCATAATGGATGAGTTCAGCCTCTCCTCTGCTAGGCTCCCGCCTGCCCAACCTCCTGCCCCTACATGCCAAACTCTCCCCTGGGATTTAGTAAATACGGGGTTCTCTTTGCCCTGATTTCCAGGGCCTCTGGGTCCAGGATGCTAATCGAGATTGGCGACTCCTCAACCCCGGCACTTGGGGCCTACAGGGACGGCAGCAGGAGCGAAGCTGACAAAGGGGGTGGTGGGAGAGGGTACGTTCTCTTCTCCCTGCAGAAGTGGTATCTCAGGCTGCCCCCTAAGTTTCAGACAATGTGCCTACATTGGGGTTGCCCTTTAACACCTACAGGGCGTCACAGGCTCCCGGCTCTCAGCCCAGGCTGGCAACATCCTGACCACGTCCTCCTATTACAGACAGGGAGAGGGCACCCCAGAACCCCCAGACCTGCCCTCTCTAAATGGGTTCTGCCATCCACCTCATCAAAACAAACGGATAAGAAATGTTTAATGGAAACAGACTTTAATACAATTAGCAAACAACACAGAAAAGACAAAGGATATAGTTACTAAGTCAGGCACCCACAGTTACCACCCCCTCGTGGGTAAAAGTCCAGCCAAATAGGATTGGCCCAAAGCAAGGCCCCAAAGCTGCCACACGTCTAAAGCACCTTTCGGGGGGGACCCATAGAAAAGGGTCAGACAGAGTCAGACAAATCTGGGAGGAAAAGAGCAAAATCAAAACCAAGGTAAAAGCTGCACTGTTCGGCTCCCCGCGGGTCTCTCACCCGCATCTGTCCCAGCCAGTCCAGGACCGAGGACAAGGGCAGCTTCTCACGTGTCTTCTCCACGTGCCTCCTCCAGGTCTCCTTGCTGCTCTCCATCCCGCTTCCTTCCTCCTTCCTTCTGTCCTCCTCTCTGCAGAATCTTCTTATCCCTGCTCCGCCCCACCCTACTTAGGAACTTCCTGGAACTTCCCTTTTTCTGGGGACCCCCCCCCGTTACACCCCTACCCTGCACCCTGACAGACTCATCTGCCAAAACTCGGGACAGGCACGGGTGGGAGAGGAACAGCCGGGAACACCGGGAGCATGGCGGGCACTCGGTGCCAGCGCCCTGATGCTGTGTCTTGCAGGTGGAAGCCCTCTGGTGAAGGCACGGGTGCTGACTTGCGTGGAAGGAATGAGCCTGCCCCTGTTAGAACAGGCCATCCGGGCACAGAGGCTGCACCAGCGAGCCAGGGCCGGCGGCCAGCAGGAGGAGGCAGCTCCTGGGCGCGAGTCCACTGGCCTTGCAGGCACCGTGGAGGCCCAGGCCTCCCTGAGTGACCGTCCCTCTGAAGCTGGACAGTAGCGGTTGCTTCTTTGGGACTGTCTCAGCCCGACAGTCTCCACCCTCCACGCCCCGTGCCAGGAAGCCTCAAGAGACTGAGCCCCGGGGCGCTGGGGGCTGTGCTTGGGGGAGGTCATGGAGTGTTCCAGAAGGTGTTGGTGAATAAAGGCCCCAGTGGGATGTGTGTGAGGGTGGTGCAGCGACGGCAGGGGCCAGGAGGGGGCGCTGCGGAGCGGCACTGGCAGCGGCAGCTGGAGGCCCTGTCTCTGGTGAATTCTGGGCTGTGGGGTGAGGGGAGGCAGCTGAGGGCTCCTGGCCCCAGGGTGGGGGGTACCTAAGAGGGCTGCCCTCGCCAAGGTCTCACTCTCCGAGGAGACTGAGACCCACAAACAGACCCAGCCTGGCCCCTCACCCTGGCCAGGTGGCCTAGGGTAGGACTGAGGCTTCGGGGACCCCCCCCCCAACTCCTGACCTCTGTCCCCAGCTGGCCCTGCCCCTGTTAGAGA
Organism: Galemys pyrenaicus; assembly: GCA_019455555.1. NCBI lineage: Eukaryota > Metazoa > Chordata > Mammalia > Eulipotyphla > Talpidae > Galemys > Galemys pyrenaicus. The sequence goes on along the minus strand of JAGFMF010011609.1, from coordinate 512,117 downwards.
GCCCTTGGGCATCCTTCAGGCCCCAGAGCCTGGACAGGGCAGCAGTGGGGTTGGGGTGGGAGAGGTTTGGGCCCTCCTGCGTACCATAGCCAGGGGCCATGGAGGTGCAGTGAGGAGGGGTGGGGAGGAGGCTTGTTGGGCTGGCTGAGGGGCCAGGGTGGGTGGGGGCCAGGTTGGGAGCAGAAGGCAGGCCTGGGGGGCCTGGCAGGAGGAGCAGGGGCCTCCCCATGGCCCCTAGCCTGGGGAGCTGGGCCGCCTGAGGAGCCGGGCGTCTGGGGAGCCGGGCCGTCTGGGGAGCCAGGCCGTCTGAGGAGCCGGGCCTTCTGAGGAGCCGGGCCGCCTGGGGAGCCGGGCCTTCTGAGGAGCTGGGCCACCTGAGGAGCTGGGCCCACCAAGGGGTCCAGTAGGTGTCCCACTTTGGGCACTGGGCAGGGCGGCAGATGCTCCGTCTTTCCCCCAGGCAGCCCTACGAACATGGACTTGTTCCAGAAGATAGAGAAGATTGGGGAGGGCACCTACGGGGTGGTGTACAAGGCCAAGAACAAGGAGACGGGGCAGCTTGTGGCCCTCAAGAAGATCAGGCTGGATCTGTGAGTGCTGGGGCGGCGGCCCCCCCCAGACACCCTTCCTGGGAACACCTCAACCTGGAAATTCCCTCTTCTCGGGGTGTTAGATTCAGCTCTGAGCTCGCGGGCGACCCCAAAAATGCAGCTGTAGCCTGGCCTCACCTCCACCAGGCTTTGTCCTGGGTCTCCGGGGGTGCTTAGTGGGTGCATGGCTGGGGAGCCCCCTGTCAGATGCACCCTTCCTGGCGCCTGCCTCCAGGGCTGTACCCCCCTTTCCTGTAGGGAGAACGAGGGGGTCCCGAGCACCGCCATCAGGGAGATCTCCCTGCTCAAAGAGCTTAAGCACCCCAACATTGTCAGGTGAGGGGGCAGTGGCGGGAGCAGCCTGGCCACAACACGGCCGGCCGGGGCCCTCATCCTGATGGCGCCCCCCACCGGCCAGGCTGCTGGACGTGACGCACAACGAGAAGAAGCTCTACCTGGTGTTTGAGTTCCTCAGTCAGGACCTCAAGAAGTATATGGACTCCATCCCGGCCTCCGAGCTGCCCCTGCCTCTGGTCAAGGTACCCAGGGGGACCGGCCGACGCCCCACCGGCCCGGCTCCCTTTTGCTCAGTCAGCTGCTTTTCTCACTCACTCTGCCAGAGCTACCTCTTCCAGCTGCTGCAGGGGGTGAACTTCTGCCACTCCCATCGGGTCATCCACCGAGACCTGAAACCCCAGAATCTGCTCATCAACACGTTGGGGGCCCTCAAGCTGGCTGACTTTGGGCTGGCCCGGGCCTTTGGGGTGCCTCTGCGCACCTACACCCATGAGGTAACCGTGGGACAAAGGGGAGCGTGGAGACGTCGCCCACGCACTCAGCCGCCCTGCAGGAGGCTGCTTCCTCGCCCCGACAGGTGGTGACTCTCTGGTATCGAGCTCCCGAGATCCTCTTGGGCAGCAAGTTCTACTCGACGGCTGTGGACGTCTGGAGTATCGGCTGCATCTTTGCAGAGATGGTAGAGAGAGGGACAGACATGGCCCCTGGGGCGGCCGCGGTGGGTGAGGCTGGGGCGCTCATCTTCCCGCTCACGTGGACGGAAGTATGCTTGGCCCTGGCTAAGGGACTGAGGAAGCGGGCCTGGTGCCAGAAGGGGCCTGGAGTCTCAGCACGGCCTGGTACTGACTGTGTGGCAAGGGAGTGGGCCTCACACCTCCTCCCTGTCCTCACCCCAGGTGACCCGCCGGGCCCTGTTTCCTGGCGATTCTGAGATCGACCAGCTGTTTCGTATCTTCCGGACCTTGGGGACGCCCAATGAGGCTGTGTGGCCTGGAGTCTCCCAGCTGCCTGATTATAAGGGCAGCTTCCCCAAGTGGGTCAGGAAGGGGCTGGAGGACTTAGTGCCCAGCCTGGAGCCGGAGGGCAAGGACCTGCTGGTGGTAGGTACAGGTGTGAGCTTCTGGCTGCAGCTGCTGCCCCACCCCACCCCCCAGAGCGTCCCCTCTGCCAGCCAGCCTCTTACGTGACCCTGGCTCCTCTGAGTTCGGGCTGACCCACTGCTGACTCATGTACACGCCTGGCCTGGGATGTTGATTGTTCAGCTGCAAGCTTCTCGTCGAACATTCTCGAATGTTCGACCTCTCCCTTCTGCATAGCTTAGCGGTGGTGCTGCCTTTTTTTGCAGCTGCCTTGAGTGTTTGGTAATTTTCCAGAATTGCCCCACCTGATCTTTGCCCCGTCCGAGCTGCATGCTTTCCCAGGGAGGTCCTCCCCTCCTCCTGCCTGTGCTCCCCAAAGGGCTTTCCACCATGGCTCCTCCTGCCACGAGGGAGCTCAGAACAGACTGTGCCCGGGGAAGAGGCTCCCGGTCTTGCCCATAAAGGCTGGGGTCGAGGTGCTCCCTGTGACGGCGCTGGGTCGGAAGAGGGCCTTCGGGCTGCTGTCTGCGGGCCGGTGTGTGCCAACCCGCACCAGCAGCTGACTCCCTGCAATCTATCTCCCTCAAGGCAGCCGGTCCTTTCACATCTTGGCTGGGTTTGGGGCCTCTGCATCCCCACCCCAACCCCAAGTTTGCTCCCTGGACAAGTTTGGCCCCCCACTTCTTTTTTAAGGTTTATTTATGCACACAAGAACTGGGGCACAGGTCAGAGGTGCAGGGGATGAGAGGAGCCACCAGAGACAGAGTGGGGAGCAGAACAGGCTGAGATACACTGAACTGCACTGCTGAGGGGAGCAGCGGGGAGGCAGGAGAGGTCTGCTGCGCCCTGTGGGTCTCCTCCCTGGCCGGGGATCGAACTCGCGCTGCAGAGGCTGGGAGGCTGCAGTTACCTGGGAGGGTAACTCCTCTCCCCACTCCTCCTTCCTCTACAGCAACTCCTGCAGTACGACCCCAGCCAGCGCATCTCAGCCAAGACGGCCCTCGCCCACCCCTACTTCTCATCCAGCGAGACCGCCCAGGCCCCCCGCCCCGGTGTGCTGGAGCGTTTCTGCCGCTGAGAAGGTGGCACTCACCCCTCAGTCCCCCTCCAGCTGCTGGCCCAGGGGCCCCCCAGCTGTGACCCACGAGAGAGGCTCTGGGGGGAGAGCGGAGCTGGAAGGAAGTTGGCATCGGCTGTCAGCAGCTGAGTTTGAGTTAGTCCTGCCTGCCAGCGGGTCAGGAAGTTCCTGGGTTGTTCGTTGAGTTCGTGGGGCCCTTACAATGTGGGGGCACGGGAGCTCTCCGCACGAGGGGGCATGATAGAGGCTGGGTCCCTGGCACTGGACTAGCCCAAGCAGAGGACAGTGGAAACCCTGCCCCGCTCCCCCAGTGCCTCTCCCTGCCTAGCCCTCAGCCGCACGCAAACCCGGGAAAGGGTGCCCCCTGCTGGTCTTTTGGGATTTAAAATGTTGGGGAAATGTAAAGATGTGTCTGTCGCCCAGCTCAAGCAGTGCTGGTTTGCCTCTGGCTTTAAGCACAAGAAATAAAAGTGGCACATTTCTGACCTTTTTATTTTTTTCAAAGATTTTATTTATGCACACAAGAGCTGGGGTACAGGCCAGAAGTGTGGGGGTGAGAGGATTCCCCAGAGACAGAGTGGGGAGCAGAACAGGCGGATCCACTGAAACACACTGCTGAGGGGAGCAGTGGGAGACAGGAGAGGTCTGCTGCACCCTGTGGGTCCCCTCCCTGACCGGGGATCGAACTTGCGCTGCAGGGGCTGCAGATGCTTCACAGTGCACTGCCTAACCCATTGTGCCACCAGGGAGGCACCCCCTTTTTTAAAAATGCATCAAAGAACTGGGTGCAGGCCAGAGGTATGGGGGTGAGAGGAGTCACCGGAGACAGAGCGGGGAGCAGAACAGGCAGAGGGACTGAAACACACTGCTGAGGGGAGCAGCGGGGAGGCAGGAGAGGTCTGCTGCACCCTGTGGGTCCCCTCCTTGGCCGGGGATCGAACTTGCGCTGCAGGGGCTGCGGAATCCCCACAGTGCGTTGCTCAACCCGCTGCGCCACCAGGGAGGCCCCACTTCTGACCTTCCTAATGTCCTTCAGCTCGCAGGGGACCCACAGATTTGGAGATGGCTGGAGGCAGAGTGGACGGAGATGGTGGGCGGAGAGGCTGTCCATGACCTGCCTCGGGGTCTCCCCGCACCTCTCCCTGAACCTTCTGCCGCCGCCGCCCTCTGAGAGCACCCAAGCACCCCAATTCCCACCTGGCACCTCCCTCCCCTCCCGGGAAGCACCCGGACCACACATGCCCCAGACGAAACAAATTCTGCGCTCTACGTGTGAAGGAGACTTGGTTTATTGGAAACACGCGCGTGGGGGGGGGCCGGGAGGGCAGCTGGCCACGGCTCTGGGGCGGACTGGCCACCCAAGCGAGGGGAGCGGCCCACACCATGCATGTGTGACCCAACAGCCCTCCGCCGAGGGGGGAAGTCCCCGCCCCGGGACCAGGCTGCTTGGGCGAGGGGTGCACGCGCCTCCCCCCGCACCCCCTCAGCGCAGGCAGCGGGGCAGGGCGGGGGAGGCCGTGCGGTAGTAGTGGTAGCCCTCCAGCGCTGCGGGCAGGAGCAGCAGGCCGCTCAGGGGGTCCTTGCGACAGCGCCCCATGGCCTCCCTGTAGCTCAGCCTCTCCTTGGAGATGGGGTCGATCAGATCCTTCTCGTAGCTGGACTCGTCCTGCAGGAGCTGGCCCAGCTCCTCGCTGACCATGCCCGACAGCACGGCCTGCGGCACGGGGATGCGGCCGGTCCTCTTGGGATCGATGAGGCCCCCGGTCAGGTGCTGCGCCTGCAGGTGGGGGAGCACGCTGTCCCGCGGCATCCAGCCCTTCTGCACGGCCTCGCCCACCGACAGCCGCTTCCTGCTCACCGGGTCCTCGATGCCGGTGAAGGCCTTCTGGGCGTTGAGCAGCCTCTGCGTGCAGGTGCCGTCGATCAGGCCACGCTCCAGGGCCTTGTGCACGGAGAAGCGCTCCCGGCTCAGCAGATCCACGATGCCGCCCGTGGCCGCCTGCGCCTCCAGCAGCTTCTGCCCGGTGATGGGGTCCAGCATGTTCTTGGCCACGGCCGTCTTGATGCTGCACTTATTGTCCGTGGTCGTGTCGTACACGCCGGCGATGGGGAAGCTGTCGTCGCCGAGGCCCTGGCCGAAGCCGGGGGAGAAGCAGCCGGCGCTCTGGGGGCCCGGGGAGCTGAGCGGGGACTTGGAGATGATGGAGCCGATGGACAGCGAGGCGCAGGGCTTGGGCTCCCCGGCCACCAGCAGGGCGAACTCCGAGATGGGGAGGCGGCCCTCCCTGTACAGGTGGTACTCCTCCTTGGAGATGCGCCGGCAGCGCAGGGCGGCCTCGATGGAGTACTGCTTCCCGCTCTTGCGGTCCAGCAGCTGTGACTCCTCCCCGCAGGGGCCCGAGGTGGTGAGCTCCTCCCAGTCGCATTCCAGCTCCTGCAGCTGGAGGTACTGGTCGCGGTCGATGACGCCCCGCTTGTAGGCCTCGTACGGACACATGTCCTTGCCCGTCTCGGGCTCCAGGATGCAGATCTTGGTGGAGAGGTTGGTCTCCCGCGTCTGGGTCTCCTGGTTGACCTCCTCCCGGTTCAGCTTGCACTGCAGGTCCCGGAGCGTCCGCTCCTTCTCGTGGATCTGGTCCTTCTCGCGGAGGATGGCCGCCTCCAGCCGCGAGACCTCCTGGCCCCGCTGGGCCGTCTTCTGGCTCAGCAGCTTGGTCGACTCCTGCAGATGCAGCACCTGTTGCTGTTTCTGCTGCTCCAGCTCCCGCAGCTCCTGCTGCAGCTGCCGCTGCTCCTGGCCGGCCTGGTCCCGGGCCCTCTGCAGCTCGGCCTCCTCCCGGGCCCAGGTCCTCCCCAGAGCCTCGGCCTTGTCGACGCGCTCCCGCAGGCGCCTCACGTCCTCCTCCCGGGCCTGCCGGGCCGCGCGCTCCCTGTTCAGCGTCTCCCACACCCGGGACCGCTCGCCCTCCAGCACCCGGTCCTTCTCCACCCGGATCACCTCCTTGTAGATGGTCTTCTCCTGCGACTTGGTCTTCTGGAGGACGTTGATCTGCAACTGCAGGTTCTTGCACTCCCGGTGCAGCTCCGTCACCCGCGCCTTCTCCTGCTCCAGATCCCGCCGCAGGGCCCCCGTGGATTTCTCCAGATCCGGGTCCTTCTCCAGCTTGACTACCTCCTCCATGATGATCTTCTCCTGCACCGCCGGGGGCCGCGTCTCCAGCTCCCGGATCCGCAGGGTCAGCTGCCGCAGCTCCTTCTCCACGGCCAGCTTCTTGCCGCGGTCCTCCTGGAAACTCAGCAGCCCCTCCTGCTCCTCCACGGCCGCCTGCAGCTGCTGCACCTCGCGCTCCAGCTGCCGCCGCCGGCCCACCTCCTCGTCCAGGCTCTGGCTCAGCCGGCTGTGCTCCTCTCGGAGCTTCGGGTCCTTCTCCGTGACCACCACCTCCTGCACCACCACCTTCTCCTCCGGCCGCCTGCGCCCCAGCAGCAGGAGCTTGTTCTGCAGCTCGTAGGTCAGGTCCTCGGCAGCTCGCCGCTTCTGGGCGGCCTCCCGCACCTCCTGGCGTAGCCGCTCGGCCTCCTTCTCCAGCACCGGGTCCTTCTCCTGGCGCACCACCTCCTTGTTGACCGTCTTGGTCTCCACCTTGGCCCTCTCCCGCTTCCACTCATTGCACTCCCCATGCAGCCGGATGAGCTGCTCCTGTGCCTGCCCGCTGCCGTTCACCAGCTCGTTGAGCTGGGCCTTCAGCCGGTCGATCTCCCGCAGCACCTCGGGGTTCCTCTCATGCCGCACCACCTCCTGCGTCACCTCCTTGTACTCCACCTCGGGCTTCTGGGCCCGCAGCACGGTCAGGTCGGCCAGCAGCCGCTCCACCTCCTTCTCCACGCTGCTCCTCTTGCTGGCGGTCTCCTGCAGCGCGGCCCGGAGCCGGCCGATCTCCCGCTGCGTCTCGGGGTCCACCTGGAAGATCTCGTGCACACGCTCTTGCACCTGCACGGGGGGCCGCTGCTTCTCCGCCACGCTGTGCTGGGCCTGCAGGTCCCTCAGCTCCCGGGCCAGCGTCTCGTTCTCACGCCTCGCCTCCTCCAGGAGTGTCCGCAGCCTGGACGCTTCCTGGACGAGGCCCGGGTCCTGCTCCACCTGCTTCACCTCCTTCACGATCACCTTGGGCTCCACGGCGCTGATGGCCCGCTCCAGCGCCTCCATGCGGGCATGCGCCTTGGCCACGGCGTCCTCGGCCGCCTTCCTGCGCGCCGTGTCTTCCTCCAGCTGCAGCCTCAGCGCGTGGGCTGCCTTGACCATCTCCAGGTCCTTCTCCACCTTCACCACTTCCTTCACCACCACCTTCTCCTTCACGGTGGCCCCCTGCTTCTCAAGGGCCAGCAGCTCTTTCTTGAGCTCCTCCAGCCGGGCCGCGACGGCCGTGTCCTGCCCCCGGAGTTGCTCGAGCTCGCTGCTCAGCTGGGCCGCCTGGCTGTCCAGGCCGGGGTCCCTCTCGATCTGGGTGACCTCCTTGGTGAGCAGCTGAGGCTGCACGGCCTTCCTTTTGCGCTCCAGCTGAACGACCCTCTGGGCCGCTGCCTCCAGGTCGGCCTGGAGGCCCGAGCGCTTCTTGTTCTCGTCCTCTACCTGGGCCCTCGCCCTGCACAGGCTGCTCTCCAGCTGCGGGTCCCGGTAGAACTGCACCACCTCCTTCTCCTCCAGCCTCTCCAAAGGCCGCTGCGTCCTCAGCTGCAGCAGCTGGTTCCTCTGCTTCTCCAGCTCCTGCTGCACCTGCACCACGCGCCGCTGCTCCTCCTCCAGCTGGGACTTCAGGGCCCCCGGCTCCCTCCCTGTGGGGCCCTCAGGCCCCGGCTGTGCGCCCTGGGCCACCTGCCAGTCCTCACTGAGCTCCCTCTGCAGAGGAGAGGGGGAAAGGGAGAGCGCAGGAGTGAAGGGGAGGAAGATGAGTACTCCTAGGTCAGAACCCCCTCCCCGCTCCCCGAGACTCCTCCCTAGGTCCCAGGCGGTGGAGCAGGGGGGCTGAGCTGCTTGGAGGTGGGATTTCTTTATTTGAAAGATGTATTTATTGGGGCCTCCCTAGTGGTGCAATGAGTTGAGCAATGCACTGTGAAGCAGACCGCAGCCACTGCAGCACGAGTTCGAGCCCTGCCGCCGGCCAGGGAGGGGACCCACGTGGCGCAGCAGACCTCTCCTGCCTCGCCCGCTGCTGCCCTCGGCAGTGTGTTTCGGTCAGTCTGCCTGTCTGCTCCCCGCTCTGTCTCTGGTGAGTCCTATTGTCCACCACACCTCTGGCCTGTACCCCAGCTCTTGTGTGCATACATAAATATTATGCATACAAGAGCTGGGGTACAGAGGTGTGGAGAGTGTGTGAGAAGATTCACCAGAGACAGAGCAGGGAGCAGAACAGGCAGATGGACTGAAATACACTGCTGAGGGGAGCAGCGGGGAGGCAGGAGAGGTCTGCTGTGCCCTGTGGGTCCCTCCCTGGCCGGGGATCGAACTCGCGCTGCTGTGCCTTGGATGCTTCACAGTGCGGCGCTCTCAACCCGCTGCACCACCAGGGAGGCCCTGGAGGTAGGATTTAGAGAGGGCCCATCAACGACCATCATGTTGGAAGCCAGGTTGCATGCACCGAAGTGTGCAAACAGGACAGACCCTCCCTTGCAAGCCTTTTCCCTTCCATCCGGGTTCCCAGGACTGGGTGCCTGCTTCTCTGGGGTGCTGGAGAGCGGAGAAAGCAGGCAAGTCGTCTGCCAGGCCCCTGGAGTCACGGGAGGGAGTCCTAAGTGGCCTCTTGCCCACACTGACAGGTCCTGAGGCTGAAGACTTTGTCAGACGCCCCTCTGTCTGCTCACAGCAGCAAACTGTCCCAACTGGAGGAGATCTGGGGCCTAACTCTGAGACAGACCCCAGCCTGGAAGCTGCTGGGAGGGGCCTGGGAGGGAGGCAGCCAGGCTGTCCCGTGGGGGACGAGGGCTCCGTCATACCTTCTCCAGCACCTTTCTGGCAAATTCCAGCTGCTGCAGCTGCTGCTGCTGGGCGGCCGAGGCCTCCGTGTAGGCCTTCATCAGGTTGTTCTCCTGGGGGGAGGCCAAGCGAGGGAGGGAGAGGAGGGGTCAGGCCCTGCGGAGTTGGAGGTGTGCAGGGGCCGCCGAGCCCCGCTGGCCCTGCCTCACCTGAGCCTGGATGCTCTCCTGCAGGGGAGCCACTCGGGGTCTCTTGGGGGCCGAGCCTGCCTGGGTGGGCTCCAGGGAGCAGCGGTAGGTGTCGGCCTGCAGCTCGTAGTCCTGTGCGGGGGGAGAGGACACAGGCTGGTGGTCATTGGGGCAGGGGGCACTGGCGAAGGGCAGGCGGGTCGAGGGACAGCTGAAGTCAAACTGCTGACCTGGAGAGCCGCCTGCAGGTCCTGGGAGAGGCGCGAAGCCTTGGCCCTCTCCTGCTCTCGGCCCTGGATCTCCTGTAGCAGTCTCTGCGGGGCGGAAGGGAAAGTCAAGCACTTACTCGGTCCCCATCAGGACAGGGGGGTGGTGGGAATCTGCCTTTTCTGGCGCCCTGTTCTCTGGGGTTTCTTCCTTCTCCCCGGCAGTCCCTGTCTTCTGCCTGGTGTCCTCGGAATCACGTTCTAGCATGACGTTCTCACACTGTGTGTCCTGCGTCAGAACCACCGAAGGCCCGGCCCCCCCCAGGTTCTAACAGGGCAGGGCTGGGCCAAAGCTGAGCATCCGCATGTATGAGGAGTTTCTGGGTGCTGCTGCCTCCGCTGGTCCAGCACCACCTCCATAGAGGTTGCTCTGTCACAACAGCCCCTAGCAACGTGCTCCCGGTGCTCTGGCCCTGTGAGCCTAATTTTATGGATCTGGGTGGGGTTCTGGTATAGGGGTGTTTTGTAAGCGCCTGGAAAATGCCCATTGCAGCTGCCTTCCTAACATCATCCCCTGCACGGTTACACTCTCCTGCAGCCCAGGCCTATCTCTCTGCTCTCACAAGCACCCCTCGGCTCCCCAAGCTCACCTCTCCTCCCACCCACCCACCTGCACCCCCCACCTCCCGTTGACAGTCCAAGCAGTTGTGACAGACCGACTTTTTGTTTCTTCTCTCCACATCTGCTCTGTTCCCTGTGCCCCCCCTTAGCAGAGTGCACCCCTTCTTCCAGATGTCCCATCCGAAGCCTCGACCATCACCAGAAGCTCTGTCTCCCTCTCCCACTGCTAAGGAATCACCACAGCTGGCCAGTGCTCCACCTTCATCTCTCCTGTCCCACCCTGTACCCCTTCTCCCTGGCCCCCAGCCCCAGTGTCGGCCTGTGTCCTCTCTGGCCTGGATCTCTGCCTGGTCTCCCCTCGGCTTCTACCCAACTCCTCGGTCCTGGGCCCTTAGCCCTTCTCCACCCAGCAGTCAGGGGGAGCTGTTTAAATGCAAATGTAAGTCCCCTCCCTGAGACTTGGGGACCTCGGTATACAGTCCAGCTGCCTCCCACCTGCAGGGGCCTGCACCCTGGTCACCCTCTCTCGTGAATCCCCTCCTCTCCCTGGCCCACCATGCCCTCTTCTTGGGAAGTGCATTGCCCCCCAGGCTTCAGCCGAGGACTCTTCCTGCCCGACCCCCTCATGTGTCCCTTTCTGGGGTGTCTGGCTTCTCTGCTCAAGCACTGGGCCTGCAACAACTCACAGGCTTCCCCCGAGCGACAGTGAGCCACTGAGGGCTGGGCCATTCCACCCCACGCCCCAACTTCACTGCCAGCCCCCCGCCCCCAGCTCGGCCACTCACACAACTCTAGCTGGTCCCCCATGGCGTAGCTTGGGGGGGCTTGGTGTGAGCAAGATGCATTAGGAGCTGAAACCCCCCCCCACCTAGGGGCTTAACACTCACTTTCCACCTTGGGGAACCAGTCAGAGATGGGCTGGCTGTTATGTGGCCAAAGGGGGGCATTTGGGCTTGGATGGGGACCCAAGCCTGTGGTCTGGGCTGTGCAGTTCTCATAATGGCCGCTAGGGGTCCCCCCACTTACAGCGAATGCAGAATGAGGCCCAACCCTGACCAGGGCCCCCGGCCCGCCTGCAGCCCCAGCCCCTCACCTTCTGCGCCTGCAGCTTGTAGGCCACCTGGCTGGGCCCGTCGTTGGGCCGCACCTGGTTGCGGGGCAGGTGTTCCAGCCAGGAGCTCAGGTTGTCCCTGCAGTTCTTGAACTGCTGGTAGATGAGACTGGCGTCTTGCACCGTCTTCTCCCTGCAGGGCATGAGACGGGCGCGGAGCTGAGCGCTGCCCTCTCGGGCCTGGAGGGCCCTGCTGGAGATGGGCACTCGGAGACGGTGCAGACCAGACCCCCGGGCGGTGCTGGCACGTGAGAGGGGAAGTGGAGCCCCAGGCGGTCACCAGCTGAAGGCCACGCCGCTCGCCAGCGCCCCCTGCCGGCCAGCGCCCCCTGCCGGCCAGCGGTCCCCCCACCCCCAGCCCGGCCAGCTCGGCCACTCACCGCGACTCCAGCTGGTCCCCCACGGCGTGGTAGCGGTCAGTGAGCGCCCGCACCTGGCGCTGCTGGTGCGGCAGGTCCTGGCAAAACTCACGGAAGTGGTTCTGCAGCGCCCCGCACGCGTGCTGCGTGGCCTTCAGCTCCCGGTGCAGCCCCAGCACGCAGCTCTGCTGCTCCAGCAGCTCCCTCCGCTGGCGCTGGGGTCGAGGGGACACCGCACGATGCACCCCAAGAGTCTGGCCAGCCCCCGCCCACCCCCGCCCCAGCAGGTGGCCCGGCCCCTCACCTGCAGCTCCCCGACCCGCTCCTGCAGGGCCCCCGGGGCAGCGGGGATGGGGGAGTCCTGAGCCAGGGCGGACTCGAAGCCCCGGATGACCTTGTCGGCATCTCGGATCTGCCGCTCCAGACCCAGCGCGGCCTTGGCCCTGCCAGGAGGAGGCCAAGAATCAGAGCCCTGGCCGCACCTGCACCCCCCAACCCCGTCAGGTGTGCCCCAAGCACTCACTTCTCCCCATAGAGGCTGCAGAGAAGCTGCACCTTGCTGTACTTGGTCTTGGCATCGTCGAGGGCCACCGGCAGGTGCAGGGCGGCGGGGCCCACCGGCTGGGCCGACAGGAAGTCCTCGCACTCACGCTGGGCGGCCTCCTTCTCTGCCCCCAGGCGCTGCAGCTGCTGGGTCAGCTCCTGGGCCGGGTGCAGAGGGGTCAGCGGGGGTGGGGGTGCACCCAGCCCCCTGCAGGCCACCCCCACCCCGCCCCATGGGCCTGGGGAGATGCGCCAGCTCAGGCCGGAGAACTGGGGACAGCCCGGCCCGGGGTTCCTGTGTGCGTGAGCTCAGGCAGGCCAGCCTCTGGCCCTAGGTGGTCTCTTCTGCAGAATGACAGGTGGTGGGACGGCGAAGAGGCCCTGTGTGTCAGCAGCCACCCGCCGCACCCATGCCACTGTCACGTCACCGTGCTGGTTGTCCGCAGAACCCGCGGGCCTTGCCCTGCCGCTCCAGGTCCCTGTCCACTTGGGGTCACTGTGTGCGTCCTCCATCACTCACTCCCGCTCCCACCGCTCCCTGGCTCTGTGCCCGCACTGCCCACCTCCTGGTCTAGCTGGGCTCCCGCACGGCCCCAGTGCCCTTAACGGGGTGGATGCTCTGACTTCAAGGCCCTGTCTGGCGACTTCGAGGCCCAAGAGAGACTATGGCCTGCGGCAGCTCCGGAAGCATCTCGGCCGCTCGTGACCCAAGGCAGTGCATAAAGGCAGCCCGGTCCAGCTCCAGCACCTGGCCCAGCTGGGCCTCTGTGACCTGTTCTGCCCCCTGTTCCCCCCACCCCGCGGGCATCATGCCACAAGCCTCCCTAAAACTTCCCTGCAGCCTCATTTCTATGTCACGCTCCGCCGCCCGGGACCCACCCTGCAGGCGGGACCCCTGACATTCCTCCTCCTTCTGGATACCCCCCACCGACCCAGGTGCGAGGCCAGCTGCGGCAGGCCCCCCTTGGAAGGTGAGAGGTCACCTCCGAAAGCCGTGGGGCGCGGTGGAATGAAAGAAAACATTGCACAAGCGTGTGAACAACGTGCGTCGAATGTCAGAAACCAACACAAACAATCCAGCGTGTCTGAGCAGAAACCGGTTTGGCTGCACGTCACCCCTCTGCCCCCCCCAGGTGTGGGGAAGGGGTAACCTTCATTGTCAGCCCCCCGAGAAGGCCTTCTTCTGGGGACATGATGGCACGGGCCGGAACCCCGCGGGCGGGTTCCACACCTCTCCTCCCCCTCCCAGCCTGCCCAGCCTCCCAAGCCAGGAGGAATCACCCCAAGATGCTCAGGTCCTTCTTGGGGCCTCACCAGGACACCCCCAGGTTTGGGGCACAGGTCCTGGACTCTGGAGCCTGCCCGGGCGGGCGGCTCCCTGCACTCACCACTCTTCTCCCTCAGGACAACCAGGGGAGCTAGCTGGTTTTCGGGGATGGGGACCCCAAGATTCAGAGAGGTTAACTGAAGCCCAAGGGCAGTCAGCTGGCTAGTGGAGGGGCCACGCAGGGGGCAGCCCGCTGAGCTCCCCTGCTCCCTGCGGCGGCCGTGGCCTGCGGGGTGCCCGGCCCTTCCCCTCATTCACCCACCTTGTGGCTGCGCACACGGCCCTCCAGGTCCTCCATGGGCGCGGTGCGACTCAGCGGGGCCCGCGCCCAGCCCAGCACCTGCTTCTCCACCTGCCCCAGGTCCCCGTGCAGCCGGGTCATCTGCGTCAGGAGCTGCTGGGCCTGCAGGTCCTCTGGGGCTGAGCCCGCTGCGCCTGGGGGGAGGGGCCGGTGAGGGTCCCCCGGGGTCTGCCTGCGGGGCCGCCCTAAGTTGCCACAGATGGAGGCTCCGGTGGGAGGGGTCGCCAGGTGGCTTGGGGTCCCTGGGCCCGGGAGGGGGGATCCCCGAGAGGTTGGCCCCAGTTCAGGGCCACCGCTGTACTCGGGCTGCCCCCAGCAGAGGCCAAACTGGACTGTCCTCGCTCAGCACCAGCACCCACGCCCCGGCCAGCCCCGTACCCTGCTGGCCGGGCTGCGGGGGCTCCGCGGCGCTGGACCTCAGGCGGCTGCGGACGGCGGCCAGTTTCTGCTTCAGGGCCTGCAGCTCCGCGGTCAGCCTGCAGGGAGGAGCGGTCAGCGGAGCCAGTCGCTGCTCCTCCCCTGCCCAGCCGGGCGCCGCGAAGGCCACCAGGCAGGGTCTGCAGGCCGGGACCTGGTCTGGCCCGCAGCCTCTGCGCCCCCAGGGCCCCCCACTCACTTGGAGGCCCTGGCCAGGGCTTCGGGGTCTGGAGCGGGAATGCAGAAGCAGGCAGCCGGGGCGCGCTTGGTCTCCCCGCCGGGGCGCTGCACCACCCAGGTGTGCGGGTCAGCGTTGTCCACCAGCAGGTAGCGCTCGCCCCGCAGCAGCTGCACCTGTTACACGGGTGGGGTGAGGGCCGAGAGCGGGCGGGGGCCGGGGCAGGTGAAGGCAAGAGCTGGGGCGGGGCTGGGATAAGGCCTGGGACGGACCGGGGCTGGGGCCAGCGTGTGGGCAGGGGCCTGGGCTCGGGGGGGGGGGGGCAGAGGGGCGCGGGTGGGCCCCTACTTCTCCTGAGTCCCAGTCACAGATGCTGTCCNGGGGGGGGGGGGGGCAGAGGGGCGCGGGTGGGCCCCTACTTCTCCTGAGTCCCAGTCACAGATGCTGTCCACGTGCAGAGCCTTCTGGGGCGGGTTCCTGCGCTGGGGCAGGGGCGCCACGTCCCGACTGCGTCTCTGCAGGTCCCCCAGGGTCTTCTCGGCCACGGCCAACTGCTTCTCCTCTGCCTGCAGGGGGGCCAGGTGGGGGGGGTGGCTCAGACCAGGCCCCTCCCATCCCACCCCGTAGGGGCCAGGGTCTGGCTTAGGCAAAGGCAGGTTCTAAGGCAGCACAGATCTGGGGTCTGCTGCTTGGGGAGGGGTGGGGGCTCCCAGCACCACCTCGCCCTCCAGAATGGGGGCTGGAGGGGCCTCGGAGTTCTCTCTGCACACGAGGAAACTGGGGTCCAGAGAAAAGGCCTTGCTGGTAACAGACCACCCCCTCCCGCTGGCGGAGACCCTTCTCCTGCTCCCCCCGCCTGAGCCCAGAGGGATAGCAGCAGGTCAGCTCCCCCAGCAGAGGGGTGCCGGCGGCCAGGGGCCCTCACCTCCAGCTGGCACAGCAGCTCCGTCGTGGTGCCCAGGGCGCCCCCAGGGCTGTACTGGGTGTTGAGGCTGGAGTTGAGCTTCGCCAGGGTCTGGCTGACAGAGTCGGCCTCCTCCTGGAACTGAAGGGGGGCAGGTCAAGGGCAGGGGTCAGGGCAGCCCGCTGCCCGAGGACCCACAAACCAGCTGGACGCAGGATGCTCTGGTGACCTTTCCCCCGGGGCAGCGGGACTCCCGGGCTGCCCCGGGCACTCCTCCCGGCCCAGAGCTGAAGCTGGGAATGCAGGTTAAAAACACATCTGGGGGCGCAGCGGGTTGAACACCGCACTGTGAAGCATCCGCAGCCCCTGCAGTATGAGCTCGATCCCCAGCCAGGGAGGGGACCCACAGGGCACAGCAGACCTCTCCTGCCTCGCCCGCTACTCCCCTCAGCAGTGTGTTTCAGTCCATCTGCCTGTGCTGCTCCCCGCTCTGTCTCTGGGGAATCCTCTCACCCTCACACCTCTGGCCTGCGCCCCAGTGCTTGCATGCATAAGTAAATAAATTCAAAAAAGAAAAGAGAACCATGTGGGGTCAGGTGCCATTCACGAAGCCCACGCTAAAGCCGGGCACGTGGGAAAGTGCCCTTTAGCTAGAAAGAAAAAGGAAAGAGAAACCCTCTGCTTCTCTCAAGGTGCATGAAACGCCCCGGGGGGAAACTGACCTGGTTGCATATGGAGTCAATGTTTCTCTGGCATCCCTGCCCCCCCCCCCCCCCCCCCCCCCCCCCCCCCCCCCCCCCCCCCCCCCCCCCGNATGAAACGCCCCGGGGGGAAACTGACCTGGTTGCATATGGAGTCAATGTTTCTCTGGCATCCCTGCCCCTCCCCCTCCCCCCCCCCCTGCCGCCCCGGCACACGCCTCACCCGGCGGTAGTCCTCCACGTGCTGCAGCTGGCCCTCCTGGCAGATGCACAGGTTCAGAAAGTTCTGCCACTCCAACTTCAGGGCCTCCTGGTGGGCCTGGGGGCAGCGGGCAGCTCTGGGTCCAGCCCTGCCCAGGTCCACCCCAAGCTGGGCTGGGTCTCCCTCTTCCCAGCCCCCCGGGGCCCCCAGCTGCGGGCCCTGGACTCCCCCCGCGGCAGTTTGGCACCTGGATGGGCCCCACAGCCGGATGCCCCAGCTCCACCATGCGCTCCCCATCGTCCTCCAGCTGGTTCACGCACTGCTCCTGGCTCAGCAGCTCATGCTGCTTAAAGTGCTGGGGCCGGGGTGAGACGGGTGCGATGCGTGAGGTGGGGTGAGCGTGTCCTGCCCCCTGCACCCCCGGCACCCCGCCCCCTGCACGCTGCTGACCTCGTACTCCCGCCGCACGCCCACGGGGTCCCCCATGAGGTCGCTCCAGTCTTGCTGTAGGATGCGCCGCTGCTGCTGGCCCAGGGCGCCGAGCTGGCGCGTGCAGCCCTGCAGGTGCGTGTAGAGGCTGCCCAGGCTCTGCCCGCGCCACGACGCCGCCTTCTGCGCTCGGCCGGAGACAAGGGCAGGAGAGCGGCTGTCAGGCGGAGCCCAGAGCTGCTGCCCCAGCAGGGTGCAGGCAGCCAGGCCCGCCCGTTCTGCGCTGCCACCCGCCCGGCTCTGTGCTCACCAGCAGGTCCTGGTACTGGTTCCGGATGGTGGCTGCATCCTGTGTCGACCAAGGGGGAGAAGATGCAGGCCCAGTGAGCAGGGAGGCGCAGGGGAGCCCGGACCCCCAGCCTGGGCTGGCCGTGTCCTCCCCACCCCTGGAGGAAAGGGCCGGCTCACGCACCAGGCCCACGAGGCTCCGCAGCTGCTGCCCGTAGGCCTCGATCTCCTTCTGCAGGATGTTGTGCTCTGCGATCTGCTGCTCCAGCTCCGCCATGCCCGGCCCATACTGGCCCTCGCAGATCTGCTTCTGCAGAAGAGCCAGGCCTCAGCCCTGCTGGCCGCCGTGGCCTCCCTGCCCTGCCCTGGCCCAGCACCTGCGTGGACCGACAGCAGGCCGCACGCCCTGCACCCGCTCAGTGCCCACCCGGGACCCCTTCTGGGTTGTGGCATCACAGCCCAGTCCTCCCCTTTGCCCACCTGCCCAGGTAACCCCATTCCCGGTCCAGCGTTCCTCTGTGCAGGAGCCTCTGTCCCTCATGGCTAGAAAGTCTACTACTTCACCCTCCCACCTTTGAGGCTTCTTCCTCCACCTGCCTCCTCCAGCAGGAAGTCCTCCCTGATTGCACCGTCTGCTCGGCCCCTGCCCAGATCCCCAACTGCCCACAGCTCTGTGCTCCGTGTGACTTCAGCCTGCTCGGGTGCTTCTGACAGTGGGGGTGTCTCCTGACCTGTTTCTGCTCCAACACCCGTGCCCAGTCCACGCGGGGCCCCACGTCGGGCGGCAGCACCATCCTCTCGTACAGGGCGCGGTACTCGGCACACTCCTGGGTCACCCGCTCGTGCAGCTGCTTGATGCTGGGACGACAGCGGTGGTCAGGGCCGGCCTGGGCGTCCCTGACCCAGGGCCCGGCCCCGGCTCCATGCCCCCTTACTCCTTCTCGATCTCCTCGGCCTGCGGGTGCTTCAGCCGCCGGGCCTTGTCCACGTCCAGGAAGAGGTCCTTGAGCAACACCTCCGCCTCCTTCAGGTTGCGGCCGGCCTCCTGCCGGTGCTGCAGGGCCTGGTTCTGCTCACTGCGGGCCCGGTCCTGGGGGCAGGGGCGGGGGCCTCACTGCCCAGCTGGCCACCTGCTGCACTGCCCACCTCGGTGCCCACCCCATGGAGGGCCAGGCCCAGGTGTATGCGGGGCCAGGACACCGGGAGGCCTGGAGCCTGAGCCCTGGTCCTCTAAGATGGGAGTCCCACTGCAGTCCGGACTGATGTCACGCCGAGAGCTCAGAGAACAACCAGGGAGGGGCCAGGCCGGTCAGCCTCGGCTTCACCTGCACCGGGGCCTGGCTGCCCGGCCATCTGCTCCTCAGGCCTTACCTGCTGGAGCTTCTTCTGGGTCTCCAGGATGTCCCTCTCCACCTGGTCGGCGTTGGCCTGCATGCGGGATATGAGCAGGGCCAGCTCCTGGGTGGCAGCCCTGGGTGGGGGGACAGCGGGCGGAACGGTGTAAAGGCCTCTCTGGTCCTCCCACCTGGTGGCCCCGCCCCCTGCCCTTCCCCCGACTGCCAGGTGCACTGCTCTGGAAGAGGCCCCCCAGACTAGGGGCCTCTGAGGTTTCTGCAGGAGGCTCTGTGGGATACCCAGCCCCAAGGGGGCTGCTGTCCCCCACTGTGGGTCGCTGTGGAGCCGGTGATCTCCTAGTCCTGGCAGTGAGTTCCTGGCCCTGCCCCACAGCTGCTGCGTCCTCAGGTGGGCAGATGGCCCCGGCGTGACTCACAGGCTCCGCCACCCCTAATCCCACGAGTGCACCTGGGCCTCGAGAGGGGCCGCTGGCAGAGGCAGCGTGTCCCCCACCCCAACTTCCACCCCGGCTTCCTCCCAGCGCGGGTTTCACTCAGGCCATGCAGCACCAGGGCAGAGAAAGGCCAAGAGATTGGAGGGCACCCCATCATCTCCCAGATTCGGGGTTCAGAGCCCAGACTGGGACCTGGTTCCTTCCAGGTCACAGGTCAGTAGCAGAGAATAAGCCCGAACCAGGTTCCCCTTTTCACACACTCGTGGACCTGCGGTGTGCACCACACACAGCCTTGAGAGGCACCAGCTGTGTACACACATGCACAGCCTCGAGAGGCACCAGCTGTGTACATGCACAGCCTCAAGAGGCACCAGCTGTGTACATGCATGCACGGCCTCCAGAGGCACCAGCTGTGTACATGCACAGCCTCGATAGGCACCAGCTGTGTACAGCCTCCAGAGGCACCAGCTGTGTACACGCATGCACAGCCTCCAGAGGCACCAGCTGTGTACACGCATGCACAGCCTCCAGAGGCACCAGCTGTGTACACGCATGCACAGCCTCAAGAGGCACCAGCTGTGTACACGCATGCACAGCCTCAAGAGGCACCAGCTGTGTGCATGCACAGCCTCGATAGGCACCAGCTGTGTACACACATGCACAGCCTCGATAGGCGCCAGCTGTGTGCATGCACAGCCTTGATAGGCACCAGCTGTGTACACACATGCACAGCCTTGATAGGCGCCAGCTGTGTGCATGCACAGCCTTGATAGGCACCAGCTGTGTACATGCACAGCCTCAATAGGAACCAGCTGTGTACACCATGTACAGCCTCGATGGGCACCAGTTGTATACACACATGCACAACCTCAATAGGCACCAGCTGTGTGCATGCACGCACAGCCTCGATAGGCACCGGCTGTGTACCGGAGCCCTCTCTCCATGGAGAGCAGGTCAAACAGACCTAATAAAGGCAGCGGCACAAGTTGCTCCAGCAGGGAGCCCGTGGCATGACAGTGCCGGGGTAAGGGGACAGCCTCGAGTCCCCAGACAGAGGACAGCAAGGACGCAGTCTAAAGGAACCTGCAGCCCTTCTCCCTCACCAGTGCTCTGTGGCCCTGGGCAGGGCACTTAGCCTCTCCGGTCTGAGCGGGGCTTCAGTATTACTTCCCTCACACTGCTGGTGCATTACGAGAGCCGGGCGCCATCGGCAGCGTCCGTCCTGCACAGAGCCCGGGCGGAGTCAGCACCTCAGTGTCAGTGCTTTGGTTTTTATTCCTCCAGAGTGTAAGTGCAAGGCTGGCCGGGGCACTGGCACCTGTGCTGGCACACAGCAGGTGCTCAGTTACTACGTGCTTGGAGCGGATCGCACGGGGCAATGATGGGCCCTCCGGGGGGCTGCAGTCAGAGGGGCTGCCATGGCGGAGCTGCCCCCTCCAGGGGAAGCGGTCCCGAGCCCGGGCGCCCCGTCCTCGGGCCGGCCTCCCGGGACAGCTGCTCCCACCGCCGTGAGGGGCCCACTCAGCCTGGACAGGGCCCAGGTGCCCCGGGGGAGGTCACGCCCACGGACTTCACTGCTGCCTCCCCGCCCGCCCAGAAGCAGCCTCAGTGTCTCGCTCGCTCCGATCCTTATCGGGGTAATGAGCCTCCCGTCTATCCTCCATCTCCGACCCTGCCCTCCTGCAGAGGGGGCGGAAGGCCAGTGAGCAGGAAGAAGGCCTGTCTGCAGAGGGCGGCTGGGTAAACTGAGGCAGGCTCTGAGGACACCACAGGCCTACAGCCCCTCCCCTCCCCCCACTGCACCCCCTCCAGGCACTGCACACCCACACGGTAAAGGAATCACCCTGACCTCGCCACAAAGCTCTCCAGCCCGAGGGGGAGCCGTGTGGGGCCGCCGGGCCTCGGCGAGGGGGCCCCACCGCCTCCCTGCACCCAGGGCCCCTCCCACTGGGCCCCCCAAGGCTTCGGCCACTCTGTGCCCAGACCCCAGGGTCTTGCCAGCCCCACAGGGGCTCAAAGCAGAGAGAGAAGCGGAGCCCGGTGCTTCCAGCATCCGAGCACCCAGGGACGAAGGAGCCTGTGCAGCAAGACTCCCGCAGAGCAGCCCTGGATGTGGGCAGCTTGGGTTATTCCTGGCCTCCCGCCAGGGCTGAAGCTCAGAGAGGCCACCCCCTGGCCCTTTGGCCGCAGGACACCAGATGCCAGCTCTGGGCAGCGCCGGCTGCCGCCTCCAGGTTACTGGGGTGCCACCCACCCCACCCAGCCCCCTGCTTCCACTCACCGGCTGTGTTTGCTGGGGGAGCCCTTGGGGGACCCCTTGGCCGGGGCGCCCTTGGCCGGGGACCCCTTGGGGGACCCCTTCCCCTGGGAGCCTTTGCTCAGCCCCTTGAACATGGTGAAGTTAGGTGCCGTCTCCGGTGCGGGCAGGCGGGCGGGCGTGCGGGCAGGCGGGCGTGTGTTCTTGCAGGTGGCTCGGCTGGCTCTGGCGAGGTGCGGTGGCCAGGCACAGGGAAGGCAGTTTCTGGGAGCCCCTCCCTGCAGGTGAGGCAGCTAGCTAGCGGCGGGGTGCATGCACCCACACTCACACCCGCTCCTGCATAACCAGTTTGGGAGGATAAGGCCCAGCCCAGAGGGTGGGGCGCCCAAGCCGGCCCAGCTCCCAGAGAAGGTTGGGACTTGTCACATACCCCCCCACCTCCCCCCCCCCCCCCCCCCCGNCCCCCCCCCCCCCCCCCCCCCCCCCCGCCCAGAGGGAGCGGGCTGGGCTCCGGGGGAGTAGCCAGCAGCGGCCGGCCCGCCGGACGGACCGATGCACGCCTGCACTTGCAGACCGGGCTACGGGACCGGCCCCAGCGCTCTGGCTGGGAGTTAACGAACACCTCCAGCCAGCCCGGCGCTGTCTGCTATGAGGCGTGCCCCGCCGGGCGGGTGGGGCCGCCCGGCCTGCCAGGGAGGACGAGGGAGGGCCCTGGCACTCTGCTCTCCACCACCAGGGCGTCCCGCTCTCCGCTGCGTCCCCCACCGACGTGACGGGGCAGCTGGAGGGCGTTCACCCCAGGCGGGCACGGTTTATAAGTGGGCACCACCCAGCAGGCCCCCCAGTGCAGAGACAGGCATCCCGCCACCCCATCTTCCTGGCTGGCTTGGCGTCACCCCACCGGCCCGGGGCCCCAGGAGCAGACGCAGTAGAAGGCAGCTCGCTGGACTCCCAAGTCCTCAGACCAGCCCCTCTCCCAGGGGCCTGGTGTTAGCCTTCAGGGCCTGCTGGGCCGTCACCCCCAAACCCACTGCTCTTGGCCGGGCCGGCGGGCCCTCCTCCCGGCTCTCCCCACTCTGTGCCCAGAAGCAGCCCCTCGTGGCTCTTCTGAAACTGGGTGGAGGGGCCCCGGCGGGAGCTGGTGCTGGCCAGGGGCCTCGTCCGGCAGCTGCTCCCCGCAGAGAGCCCTACGGGGGGGCGGCAGGCCCCCTCCAGCTCCAGTCGCTCGCTTCCCCGGCCTAGTTGAGAAGCCCCTTCCACAGACAGAGCTGGAGTCTTTCCCACGAGTCATCCCGGCTTTGCTGGCCGGAGGGCTGGAGGGGCAGGCCCTGGGGCTGGGACGGAGCTGGGGCTGGCCCCCGCCCGCCTGGGGCAGAAGTGGCCGAGGTCCCTTATGCACAACCTCATGTGCTGAGCCTGGAGGGGCACAGAACGGCCCTCCGGGACTGGCCCGGATGTGAGGGCCCGGTGGCACTGGGGGTGGGGGGCAGTGGGAGGCCGGGGCAGACAAGCAGCGCCAAGAGCCAGGGAGGCCCCTGGTGCGGCCGAGGCCGTGCGAGATGAGCCAGGAAGGAGCGGCCCAGCCGTCTGCACTGGGCCCTGGGTGACCGTCTCTAACCACCACCAGCACACCTGCAATCAACTGCTCTCAGGGAGGGGCCACTCGTCTAAGTGGCCAGGCCTCCCGCGGCCTGCACTCAGGGCCGAGTCAGCGCTCTCTTATCTCTGAGATTGAGCAAGATGGCAGCCGCCCAGGAGAGCCGGGCGGGGAGGGTTGCGGCGGCTGGCACCCACCTCCCTGTCATTCCCAGGCTGCCCCCTGAGAAGAAACGCTCGGGCAGGTGGGGGCCTGGGCCAGAGACGTCCAGACTGCAGCCCGAGGAGCAGGCGCAGCCAGGGAGGCCCCGGGAGCTGGGCCCAAGACAGGGCCGAGGCTTGGGATGTCCACCAGGGTGTCCCGCTCTCCACTGCGTCCCCCACTGACGTGACGGGGCAGCTGGAGGGCGTTCACCCCAGGCGGGCACGGTTTATAAGTGGGCACCACCCAGCAGGGATCTGGGGGTGCAGAGGGCTGGGATCTGGGGGAGCTGAGCTTCGCCTCCTCTCTGCAGAAGCCCTCCTCCTGGAAAAAAATAAGCACTGCTGGCGCCCCTCACATGCCCCAGATTAACACTGATTCACCGCGAGAAAAACAAGAGCTGAATTCCTGGCGTGACTCACTAGCTCAGAAGCAAGTCAGACCCTGGGTCCCCAGATAAGGGGTCTGTGCAGGAACAGGCCCAGCTGGGCCTCCAAGGCGCTTGCGGCCCGACGCTGTCCCTGGGATTAAGGTGCAGGAGAAGGGACTGAGACGTTCGGCTTCTTCTCTGGCTCCTCAGCCTTTGAGGAACCACCTGGAGAGATACTGGATTTTAGATACGTAAGAGTGGGTCATATGGTGGCCAAGATGGGGTTTGCTGCTCCCCAAGGCCCCCCTGGTCTCCACAATCCCCATGGCCACAGGTGGCTCTGGGGGGCTTAGGGCCCCTCTGAATTGAGAGGTGCCGCCAGGGTAGGATTCAGATCAGATTCCGAAGACTAAGTATGAACACAAGATGCTGAAGTTCTCATTAATATTTTTTTTTAAAGATTTATTTATTTATGCATACAAGAACTGGGGTACAGGCCAGAGATGTGGGGGGGTGAGAGGATTCACCACAGAGAGTGGGGA
>JAGFMF010011609.1:475651-485835 GCA_019455555.1 Galemys pyrenaicus | reverse complement strand
GTCACCTCTCTGGCCGGCGGCAGGGATCGAACTCGTGCTGCAGTGTCTGCGTTCTGCTTCATAGTGCGTTGCTTAACCCACTGCGCCACCACGGGAGGGCCCTGGAACATTTTCTTTAGCAACTAGTAGTTGCCTTCACCCGGGCAGCCTGAGCCAGGCCCAGTAACGCACACAGGGCGACCCGCTGCACCCCTGCCCGCGCCCCTGCACCCAGGTCTCCAGTAACAGCCCAACAGCCCCGACGCCTCAAGTCGGCCTTGTCAGGACACAGACAGCTCCCAATTAATCTCTTTGCTTGGAACATCGATAAATTTCTCAGCTAAATCTGGTTTCCATCTGCTCTGTAGCAACAAGTGTCTCCCCCCCCCCAAAAAAAAGTAAAAGAGCCAACACATATCTTTGCTATCTTTGGACATTTTCCTAGCCCGCCTGGGATCCCAAGCCGCTCCGGGCTGCAGGCCCCACGTGCTGCTTGGGATGTGTGATGAGCAGCTGTGTGGGCGCGGATGCGAGCGGGAACTGGCACTGCTGTGGTGACGGCCGTGACCGGGCAGAACCCCCCGCCCCCGAGTCCACTTCCAGAGGGGGAGATGCCACGCCTGGGCGTTGGGACAATGGTCCGGGGCCACGGCCCTGGGAGAGGCTCAAGGAGAACTGGGCCCGGCAGTTTCATTCCAAAAGGAACCCAATAATTCTCACTTGGCTTCACGGCAAGAATGCGTGTGGGAAGGGGGGCCTGTGTTGCTGAGCGAGGGCCTGCTGCACCCCCACCACCGCCTCCAGGCCTCACGCTCTCCTCAACGGAACCAGCAGGGTCAAAGGTGCAGACTTGACCAGGTGGCGTCATCTCGGTGTGGTATTCCGCGTTCCACCTGTTGCCTGTGCCGGCTTTCTCCTGTGATGCCGGTCACCAGCCCCCACCCCAGCGGAACACGAAAGTCACTGGCCCAGCTGCTCTCGGGCATTTGTAAAACGAAAGTGGGTCAGGAAATGGGTTGGTGGGCCTCCCCGGTGGCGCAGTGGGTTAAGTAACGCACTACGAAGCAAGTCGTAGCCACTGCAGTGCGAGTTCGATCCCTGCCGCCGGCCAGGGAGGGACCCACATGGCGCGGCAGACCTCTCCTGCTGTGCCCGCTGCTCCCCTCAGCAGTGTGTTTCAGTCCGTCTGCCTGTTCTGCTCTCCGTTCTGTCTCTGGTGAATCCTCTCACCTCCCATGACTCTGGCCTGTACCCCAGCTCTTGTATGCATAAATCTTTTAAAAAAAAAGAAATGGGTTGGAGACAGAGACCACCCCCAGGCTCAACACCTGCTGAGCCCACCCTGGGGGGAGGTGGGCCCAGCCAGCAAAGACCCACTGAACACACCCAGGTCACACCCCCGAGGCCTCCGAGGGTGACCCGCTCCGGGGGAGGGCCTTTGTGCCCCTCAGACCCAACGACAGGCCGGGGTCCTGCTTTGGGGGCCCCACCCCCCAACACGGCCTGTTTAATGTCCAGGATCGATGTGAAGGGACCCATGGCTGACCGGAGAGGCGGGCCTTGCCAGTCCGTCCTCTTGTAAACACGCGCTGTTGACACTGAACACGCCCCGTCACGGCCTCGTGGGCTGACAGCCGCCACCGCCACGGGGCTGCCGGTGGGGCCACGAGAAGCCGCGCAGAAGCGGGAGTTGGAAGAGCGTGGATTCCTGAAGAGACCGGGACAGAGGGGCAGCACCCCCAAGGGTGGGAGGGGTGCTCCGGCCGGCCGCCCCACAACAGGCCGGAGGACCGGCCGCAAGGCCTTGAACCGCTGGGGGCGGTTCCACTGGGGTGGGTGGGGGCGGAGATGCACCAGCCTGGACGGCGGCCGGGGCAGAATGGAGCCCCCAATGTGCCCCGGTCCACCAGGGCACCCTTAAAACGCGTGACACAGCTGCTAAGGTCTCAACTGAAAAATGAGGGAAAGGAAGGGGAGGCGGGTAGGACGGTCCGGGCTGCTGGATAGACCTGGACGCAGCATGCGCAGCGTGACTCCTCACCGTCCTCCAAGGCTGGCACCCCCCGCAGCCCTGGGGAGAGGAGGCGCCCCCTCGCCCCTGCCAGCAGCCTGCTCAGACATCTGACCCGCTCTTCGGGCCACTCCAGGGCCCTGCACTTTTTAAGATTTTATTTATTTTTGTGAACTGGGGTGCAGGCCAGAGGTGCTGGCGCAGGGTGAGAGGATCCACCAGAGACAGAGTGGGGAGCAGAATAGGCAGGTCGGCTGAAATACGCTGCTGAGCCTCCGCTCAGGAGCAGACGCAGGAGCGGTCTATTGCGCCCTGTGGGTCCCTCCCTGGCCAAGGGTGGAACTCAGGCCGCAGACGTGTCAGCACTGAGACCTGACCCCTCGGCCTCCGGGCCCCGGGGCCCACACCTCAGCAGACGCCCCTCCTGGGCAGACGCTCCCCCACGACCTTCCACTTCCAAGGGACCAGAGGTTTCGGGCCCCCGGTAAACCCCCTTTGTGCCTGGCTTTCTTACGTCGCTGTCGTGCCGTTCACTGGTGACGCTCTAGCAGAGGCAAAGGTCGTGCCATGAGACCTCAGAGGCAGCGAGGAAGGTGACGACATACACCGCACCTAGACCCAGCGGGAAGCGCCTAGAAGCGGCGGCTGCCCACTCCCACCCTGCGTGCCGGGCGGCGCGTGGCGAAGGCGTGTAAGAGCGGGCACAGTCTCCAGCGTCTTTGCCTTTTAATATAAGATCTGTTTCAGCACGTGTGATCGTAACATATTTCTTCCAAAAATAGAGCTCTCTGCTTGTTCTGAAACTTCTCCGCCCCCGGGAGGTGAAGGGGAGTGAGGCGACCGTCCCGGGGTGCTGCCAGTGCTCCCGCGCCGTGCACACCCCCCGGGCATCCTGGCCCATCGCGCCTGCGTGAACCCCGCACGGCACTGACGGAGGGCACCAGCCCGGCCCCACAGCCAGGGCGCAGTGGCCCCCCCCGGGGTGGGACAGGGCCCCCACCGACCGGAGACGAGAGGGCCCCGCGAGCGCCTGGCCAGGACATGCGTGCACAGCACGGGGTGGGGGTGGGGGCAGCGCTGCGGGGGTGCCTGCCCGCCCCAGGCCGGCGCAACCTGGGTTTACTGTCACGGGCTTGCTGGGGTTTCTCATACACAGACCAAGAGTCAGTAACTGCCCGGACCCCGAGGAGGAGCCGGTTAACTGCGGAACCCAAAGATGCCCTTGATGTATCCAGTGAGGCCGCTCTTGGTCTTCTGTTCCAGCTTGTCCTCGAGGGGCGGGAAAGCCACATGGTTGAGGGCCAGGTCGAAGAACAGGGGCTTGCAGGGGACAGGCCGGAAGCCCGGGGGGAAGTGCACCAGGCTGGCCTGCTTGGTGACGAGGGACGGGTCCAGGCAGAAAGTCTCGAACCGTTCGACCAGAGGCTGGCGGTCAAACCAGAGGGCGCTCTGTCAGTCACGGGCGAGGGGCGGGCACGGCGCGCGCATCTCCCCCTGACCCCAGGCCTGCCGCTGTGTCCCTGCGCTGCAGCTGGGCACCGAGCCCCAGAGCGGTGGGGGAGGCTGGGGTTGGGAGACGCAGCTGGACGCTCAAGCAGAGGCCTAGCCGGGCGCCACGTGGACCACACCCACACAAGCCGCCGCCTCTGAGAGGAGAGAGCCCTGGAGCCCGAGGGGCCTCCGCCCCAGTGCACACAGCCTGGAGCCCGAGGTCCCGAAGGTCCCAAAGTCACCGTACCTTGTTGTCCTTGACCTGGGAGGTGGTCTCCGTTTGATGGGAGTCGCTCGCATCTGAAAGCCCCACGGGGATTCATCAGCACGGACGTAACACTACTGCCACAAGTGTGGCACCCGCCAGCCCCAAATCCAGGAGGCAAACGTGGCCCAAGGGGCGGAAACTGGCTCTCCCCGGTGGGCCGGCTTCTGCTGAGGGGGTTGTCGTGGGGCAAACAGACGCAGGCAAACAGACGCGACCCCAGAGCCGCGACCCCAGAGCCGCGCCGCCAGCCCAGCCGAGGGAGCACGCGGGAGGAGATGGTGTGACGGGGACAGCGTCTCCCTCCCGTCTTCGGACACCTGACGCGGCAGGGAAAGTCTCAGTCTTGCACGGTGACCCCGACAACCCCTTTCACCTTCAATGGGCAGCCAGGGCAGGAGGGAGAGGGCGGGAAGTGGGGGGGCTCACCCAAGATGGCGGCCGCCTGCAGGGAGCACTTCTCCGACCTCACTTGCGTGATGAGCTCCTGCACGTCCGGCAGGTCCTGCAACGACCCCGGAAACGCGCTCACGAGCGGCTGGCCCGCACGCCGGCACCGCCTGCGGAGCCGAGCCACCGCCAGCGTGCGCCCAGCCCCGCGGCCGCCCGAACCGTTCTCCCTGCTGAGGCAACCCCAACAGCCAGCTCGAGACGCTCCGCCTGCTGAAGTGACACTGACCAGGGCGACGGCCCACGCATCGCCACGGGCACTCCCGGCAGCCTGCACTGCCCAGGGGACAATGCCGCCCAGGCCACCGCTCGAGGGCCTGCCTCAGGGTGCCCCCCAAGGGCGGCGCTGTCCGCCCGTCCGCCCGTGGCAGCATCTGGAAGGACCCCGAGGTCTGGACACGCCGGAGCCCTAACCCTCTGTGCTCCAACCCCCACACCTGCATGTCAGGCAACACGCCTGGCTCCTCGCTGAGAGCGCGATCCCACGGGCCGCCCCTCTGCCCACACCCACCCAGGCCTCCCACCGGCTCTTCGCTCGAGGCCGCGCTTCCTTCTCCGGTGCTTCAGGGCGGGCTCCGGCTGAGAGGGTGAGTGCCTGCGCAGGCCCCCGCCACCCCGCCCAGCGCAGCTCCCAGCCAGCGGCGATACCCCGCTCGCTACGCGCGGAGCCCTGGGGCCGCCAGCACAGACCGAGCCGCTGGAGCGCTCCCGGAGCAGTCGCTTCAGCCCACCGGCACCGCGCGGCCTGTCAGCACACAGGCGGGCCGCGGCCTGGAGGGGCATGGGCACCCGCAGGCGCAGCCCCCGCGCGGCCACGGGCAGGCACCGCAGGGAGGCTGGAGCCGCGGCTCACCACGCAGCTGCGCACTCAAGCCGCAGGGTTCAGCCAGACAGCGCACCTAGCGCCCCACTGTGGGACCAGACGCTTCTTTAAATCTTCCCGGCGGCGGTTCTACCATGTAGCCGAAGCCGCGAGCGCCTCGGGCTCTAACCCAGACGGCTTTCCCGCCTCGTGCAGAGTCCTCCTGTGGCCTGGGTGCCGCCCTGGGCAATGCACCGTGTCCCTGCGCCAGCCGGGGCCAGCCGGGCCCGCTCCCCCGCAGAGCCCGAACCACAGCCCTGCAGCCCGCGCAGGGGAGGCCACGACCCACCTTCAGGCTGCTCTTGAAGGCGCCCGCGTCGGCGCTGACCTCGTCCGCGTACTTCAGGACCCGGTCGTACAGCACGAGCGCCTCGCTCCACTTCTTCACCAGCACGTAGGACTGAGCGATGAAGAAACACCTGGCGGGGAACAGGGACGCGACCGGGGTCGAGACTGCCCTGGCGGTTCCACGGAATCTTACACGTGGAGACGCGGCTCTCAGCCGGGGAGGGCTGCGAGAGAGCCAGGCGCTCAGCGGCCAGGCCCCAGCCGAGCGTCACTGCGGCTCCCGCGAGGGGACGACCAGGAGGGCCGACACGCCGCTCCCTGCAGAGCAGCCCGGACGGGCGCAGCCTGAGCACCGCCAGCCCCTGCCAGGACGGAGGGGCCCACGGGAGCCATGGGCTTGGGAGCGAAGACGGGCGGCTGGAGAGCCCAGGGGAGCAGGGGTGGCCAGGAAGCGGAGCAGAGAGCAGCAGGGCTGCTCCTTCAGGCCTCCTCCCGGCCATCTGCCTGGACCCCCATCCTCCCAGGGCCCCGGCCGCCGCACGGGTCACTCAAACAGAGCCCAAGGCCAGCGGCTCCCTCCTGACCCAGCCCCGTCTCCCGAGGCCGCGCAGCTCTGTGGGCGCTGCCCTCCCCAGCACTGGCCATCCCGCAGGGCGAGGGAGGAGACCTGTGAAGCGGCGCTCCCAGCCCTGCCCGCGGCCGACGAGGCGGACGGCAACCCCAGCCCCCAATGTGGCAGACCCCGGCAGCGAGGGACACGCAGCCACGGCCTGCCGTCCGGGCAGGGGACGGGCACCAAGAATCGCAGACACACCGGGCGGTGCCCCTCGGCCCTCACCTGTAAGCCTTGTACACCAGGGTCTTGAGGCCTAGCTCCTTCTGGAAGGCTCTGTCCTCCTCTAAGCCAGGAAGCTGGCGCAGTTCCACCAGATTCTGTACGGGGAGACGACGCGTGAGGGAGGACGGTCTCTGACAGGTCTTGTAGGACACACGAGGCGGGAACGAGTGCGCCTCAAACGGGAGCGTCTGGCAGCAGCATGGCCGCTGTCGCCACCACCCCTCCTCTCTGACGAGGAAGGGCGGGCTGTCCTCTAGGCCCGGCCCATCGCACCTCCCGCAGAGGCCTCTCGGGCCATCTCGGCCGGGGGCACCTCTCGGCTCGGGACTGCGCTCAGCGTGGCCCGCTCGGCATCAACAGACACCTGGTTTAGGGCACGTGTCTCACTGACAAGCCCGCTGCGCCAGGACAGGCAGCCTCAGGCCTCAGGCAGCTCCTCGGAGGGAGGCGGACCCTGGGGTGCTCTCTGCCCGCAACAGGCCTGAACACGGGGCCCCGGAGCGCTGTGCCGTGCCCAGCTCCTAGCGCTGGAGTCACACGGGGGTGGGCGCCGTCCGCCAGGCACCTGCAGGATGATGTCGTAGAGCCGGATCAGGTCCTGGGGCCGGGGGCAGCGCTTGCTGTCATCCTCCGGCCGCTGCTGCAGCAGGGCTTCCTGCAGGCCCTCGGCCATGCTCTCGTTGCGCTTGATGGCCGTGGACAGCTTGATGTAGGTCAGGTAGCTGGAAGGCAGCAGACGGCAGCTCAGGTTACGCTCAGGAAAGCGGACGTGCTGGGACGAGCAGGGGCCACGGCCCGGCCCACCGAGGGTAAGCTGGGCGGGGGGGCGTGTCACACGCCATGGCCGTCTGGCCCTGGCCTCAAACCCTAGGGCCCTCGGGTCTGGCAGCTGCTCAGCGGCACATCTGCAGGGGGCCAGTACGAGACCTCTGGCAGAACCTGATTTTAGCGTGAATTCTATGCCTTGTATCTTTTTTAAAAAGCCACAGAGCTTCTCGTTCAGCGGCACTGCTGGGTGAGGTGACCCCGGGTGGCAGCCAGTGCAGGAATGGGGCTGAGTTTGGGGTACTGCCTGCATGTTCGCTGAGAAGCTACTTGGCCCCAGAAGTCCCATCGCGGCCAGCAGAAGGCTGCAGGCCTCTCTTGGCAGGGCACAGAGAGGCCTCAGCGCGGTGGTGGCCCCACAACGAATACGGACTAAGGGGCAGCCACGGTCAGAGCGCTGAATCCCCGGCCCCCTGGAGTATTCTGGGGTCTGACCGGTCCAAGAAAAGGCCCCTCAGGAGAAGGGCTGAGCTAGAAGGTACCCCCAGCGAAGCCCTCCGCTGACCAGCCTGTGCGCATGGGAGCTTCCCGCACACAGCCTGCACCAAACACCTGAGGAAGACCCCCAGCAAGGCCAGGGGAGGGGAGGGCAGCCTGGGAGGAGCAGACTCTGGAGGGAGAAGAAAACTAATATTAATAACCCAGTAACCCAGAGGGGGAGACTTCGCGGTTGTGATGTTAGCACGAGAGACAGTATTTTAAAAACAATATACAAAGAACACAAATGAGCCCTTAGAAATCAAAATTCTCTCTGGGTGTCCTTGGTGGTGCGGGGATTAAAGCCATCCGCAGCTACCGTAGCATGGGTTCGATCCCCGGCCAGGGAGCTGACCCACACGGCGCAGCAGACCTCTCCTGCCTCGCCCACTGCTCCCCTCAGCAGTGGGTTTCAGTCCATCTGCCTGTTCTGCTCCCCACTCCGTCTCTGGTGACTCCTCTCACTTCCTGCGACTCTGGCCTGCACTCCAGTACTTGTATGCATAAATAATAAATCTTTTTTAAAAAATCCCACCTCTCCACACATGTGCACATGGACTCACATGTGTGTAGAGGTAGGTGCTGAATGCAGACATGACAGCTGGCGGGCGGGGGCCGGGCCCTCAGCCTTATCTACTGGGGCTGAGTTCACAAGTTTGGCTTCTTTTGAAAACAGCTTTAAGGGCGTGTGAAGGCTCAAGCAGTACAGAGAGATTAAAAAACAGTGGCAAAAACTTACTTGGATGCGTCTCTCAGGTACATGCGCCTGTCTATAGTTCTCTATCTGTAAATGAATGGACGAGCCCCAACGTGTCTGTAAAGATCGCGCCACTTGTAAGTATTAAAACTACAGGGGTTGGGGGTTGGGGGGCGTGGGAGGGCGGGGAGAGAGGGAGAAGACAGCATCTCACCTAGAGAAAGGTGAGCAGGTGCCGCTAACCCCTTCCCAACAGATCTCTCTGCATCAAAATGACCTGTGCTTGGGGCCTCCCTGGTGGCGCAGCGGGTTGAGCGCTCACTGTGAAGTATCCGCTGCACAGCAGCGCGAGTTCGATCCCCGGCCAGGGAGGGACCCACATGGCGCAGCAGACCTCTCCTGTCTCCTGCCTCGCCTGCTGCTCCCCTCAGCAGTGTATTTTGGTCCATCTGCCTGTTCTGCTCCCCCACTCTGTCTCTGGTGAGTCTTCTTACCCCCGCACCTCTGGCCTGTACCCCAGTTCTTGTGTGCATAAACAAATAAACATCAATCTTTAAAAAAAGCAATAAAAAAAATGCTCTCAGAAACAGGACTGCCTACAGAAGGGTCAAAAGGGGCGAAGGGCCGCAGCGTGGCGTGCGGGAGGGAGGGAGGCGCGGGGGCCAGCGGTGCCAAAGGCTCACGCCCAGCGCCACGGAGCTGCGTGCATGTCTCGGGGCCAAGAAGTGACCGCTGGCAGAGTCAAGGCAGCACTTCCGAGAACAGGACACGGGTCTTCCCACAGCCCCGCAGGACGCCTGACTGCAAGCACAGCAGCCGCTCCCACGGGGCGGGCGGGGGGGCGTCTGCGTGGCGTCGGACACACCAGAGCCGCCTGTTCCTGCTGCCGCCCCAGCCGCGAGGCCAAAGGCTCTGATTCTGCGTGAAACCAGACCCTAGTACTAGACGGAGTTGCGGGACGACCCCGGGCTGAGGGCAAGGGGCTCCACAGCCTGGAAGTTTCCCAGCCGAGCTCGTCTCGGGCCTCTGCAGGGCCAGGAAGCTGACCTACCCGCCTCTGACCTGTGGCGTCAGACAGACACGGCCTGCAGGCTCCGGGAGCTGACCCTGGAGGACACCCGGGACTCCGGCTCCCGGCACGGACCCTTCGGGAAGCCAGCGTGATGTCACGTAATAACATCACCTCGGGAAGAAGCT
The DNA here is from genome assembly GCA_019455555.1 of Galemys pyrenaicus. Classification (NCBI taxonomy): domain Eukaryota; kingdom Metazoa; phylum Chordata; class Mammalia; order Eulipotyphla; family Talpidae; genus Galemys; species Galemys pyrenaicus. The sequence goes on along the minus strand of JAGFMF010011609.1, from coordinate 476,455 downwards.
GCTTTTGCGGTTTTGCTTTCTTTTAAAGGGGGAGGGGTGGGGCTGAGGAATGACTAAAAATACCGACAGGCTCACTAAAAGGTGACAGGAGAGCACGAGGGACATGGAGAACCCCATGGGGGGGTGTTTTCCCAGGTAACCTATTCCTCCCCAGGAGGTCCACCTTCCCTCCTTTCTTCTGTGAAACAGTCATCTACCTCTAAAAAAAATTAAACTTGACGAGGTGATTCTAAGAGATACATGAAAGAGCAAAGGGACAGACACAGCCAGGATGTGCCTGAGGGGAGTCGGCAGGAACGCGCTCCCCACAGCACGACCTGTCACAAGCCTCGGGAACTCGCTGTCCTGCCGTGAACGCACGCAGAGGGAAAATCAGCAGAGCAGAGTCCAGAAAAAGAGCACGCACGGAGAACACGGACACGGGCCCGGCAGAGCCGGCGCGGCCGGGCAGCGAGGAAGCACCGCGCGGCCGGTGACGTGCGCTGGGCCCGTCGGCGCCGAGAAGGCGGGCAGAAGCTGGCTCTCAAAGATAAACGCCAGACGGACTAAACCGGAACATGAAAGGAACAACACAGACCCCTGAGACACAGAATGACTGGAGCCTGGCAGGGGAGGAGGGGGCTGGCTCTAAAGAGGGGAGACTGAGTGCACAGGGAGCCCCAAAGTCACCAGCCACTTGAGTTCTTCAGCAGTTCAAAAAAATACATACGGGGCCTCCCTGGTGGCGCAGTGGGTTAAGCAACGCACCATGAAGCAAACCGCAGCCACTGCAGCACGAGTTCGATCCCTGCTGCCGGCCAGGGA
>JAGFMF010011609.1:447433-464755 GCA_019455555.1 Galemys pyrenaicus | reverse complement strand
GCAGACCTCTCCTGCTGTGCCCGCTGCTCCCCTCAGCAGTGTACTTCGTTGATCTGCCTGTTCTGCTCCCCGCTCTCTGTGGTGAATCCTCTCACCCCCCTACACCTCTGGCCTGTACCCCAGCTCTTGTGTGCATAAATAAATCTTTAAAAAAAAGAAGCAGCAGCTGCTCTGCCCGTACAGGAAGGGATGGAAGGGAATACCATGGTGACTTCAGAAAACATGGCCTTTGGGGCCGCCCTGGTGGCGCAGTGGGTTAAGCAACGCACTATGAGTGAAGCAAACCGCAGCCACTGCAGCATGAGTTCGATCCCTGCTGCCGGCCAGGGAGGGGAACCACAGGGCACAGCAGACTGTCCTGTCTCCCCGCTGCTCCCCTCAGCAGTGTGTTTCAGTAGATCCACCTGTTCTGCTCCCCACTCTGTCTCTGTGAGTTCTTGCACCCCCCCACACCTCGTCTGGCCTGTACCCCCACTCTTCCAAGCATAAGTAAATCTTCAACAACAACAAAAGTTAACCCGCACCAAAGCAGTCATTTTGGAACACGTCACTGAAAAACCTGGATGCTTAATGCAACTCAACAGCACAAGTGACAGGGCACTCCCGCAAGTCACTCAGGACGCGACCGTTCACCTGAGTCTTGTGAGAGGTCACCGGCCTCCAGAGGGCCGTAGGCACCAGCCGGTTTTGGTTTCCTCAGACGCTTCCCCTCATCCTGAAAAGGAGCTCTAGAAGCAGCTCGGTCCCTGTTTACTTCGTACAGACCAAGAGCGCGGCGATCGCGCGTCTTCAGGGTTCACTGGCTGCTCACGCCCACAAACGGGCACCAATCACGTTCAGCAGCATCAACTTTAGAACAGCTCTGCACAAAGACGACACGCATGGCCGCCTAAAACAAGACATTCTGGCTGAGCAGGGCTTTCCTTACAGGGCCCAAAACAAGGGGCGGCCCTCGTGGGGCCAGAAGGCCAGGACAGAGGTCAGAGTTTGTGGGGCAGGTCACTGAGGCACTGCAGCCTGCTGGGCCGAGCGGAATCCCGCCTCTCAATGCTCCGTTTTTGTGCTGTCAGAGCCTATCCCTGTAAACACTGGAACTTAGAAACTTAAAAATTTCAAAATCATTTTAAGAGGGCACATCTTGGGCTGCCCTCGTGGCGTAAGGGGTTAAGCACCACACTATGAAGCAGCCACATCCATAGCAGCGCAAGTTCGATCCCCGGCCAAGGAGGGGACCCACAGGGCGCAGCAGACCTCTCCTGCCTCCCGCTGCTGCCCTCGGCAGTGTGTTTCAGTAGATCCGCCTGTTCTGCTCCCGCCCTGTCTCTGGTGACTCCTGTCACCCCCTATACCTCTGGCCTGTACCCCAGCTCTTGTGTGCATAAATAAATCTTTAAAAAAAAGAGGGCGCATCTTGAGACAGTTGCCAAATCCCAAACAGCATCAAGGTAAAGTCTCACTCTGCACCTCAGACACACAGGCTCACCTGCAGACGCAGACAGAAGAGCGCACAGGCGCGTCCTCCTTACCTGGGCAATGGCTGCTTCGTTATCGGCCAGCCCTAGCAAGAAGATCCTCACTTTGTCGATCTTCACGGGAACCGTCCTCCCTCTCCACTGCACCTCGCTCATGGTAGCCGCCTGCTTGGCTCGCGTCTGCGTGATCAGCGCCTGGAGAGCAGCGCCAGTCACCGCTCTGGCTGGGGGGCGAGCGGCCGAGGAGGGGGCAGGGGCCCGCTGCCGGGCCCCCCAACGTCAGCGCCTTCCACCCCAGAGGAGCGCACACACACGTGCCTACTTCTTTCCTCCTAGGATCATCTACTTCAGCTTTTGAAGTATAAATAGTAGAGAGACGTAACGAGAGGTTAAAAAGAGGGCTAGGAAGTTCTGGCGCGGGAGCATGAGGACAGCAAGGCTGTGTACACCACAGCAGAAATGTAAACTAGTAGAAACTCACCTAAAAACACCAACTCACCCTCCGCAAATTTAACCTTTGGAAATAACTAAGAACGTGTACCGAGACCGGGGACACACGTGTGCACAGTAACGCTGATTACTACTGAAATGCTCCAAAGGTGGCGTGGAAAGGTATTCCCTGAAGTGGAAAATGCCAGGGACGTTAAACCTAACAAGCGTGCGCCTTCACACTATACCCTGAGAGCCTGTTTCTAAAATGCACGCCTTCTCTCCCCCGCACACACGAAGCCTGAAAGACATTCATCACGCTATTAACAGCGGTGGCCGCTGGGGAGGAACTCACGTGATTCAGTTTGCCCCCTTCTTTTTAAATTTCTCCCTTTTCCCCATATTTAGTTTGCTATGAGCCTGTAGTACCTGCTTAACAAATTAAATAAACGAAGTAAAGAGTAAAAAACGTTAAGTCTGCTAAAAGTATAGGTGTGAATAAAGTCTACAGTAACAGCAACTACCCCTTCACAGCGGGATTAGAATTACTTTCTGCGGGACTTTTTCAAACCAGAGACTTCTCCACCGAAACACACAAATCAGATCACCTCCAGTTTTTCAGCCAGCAGCCCCTCGGTGCCCCCGGACCTCAGTCTCATCTGCATAAGCTCGTTGATAGCTGACTGGTCCCCTGGAAAGAGAAAGCAGGGAGACGCCTCAAAGATCTGGTCTGTTCTCCTGAGAGACACTAGATCCAACTCAAACGCAGAAGGGCTCTCCCGTCGACAGCCCGCTGGCGGCGTCCCAAGTATTCTCACGCAGCTCCAGGGAGGACAGAGGGTGGGCGGGACGGAGGCAGACACAGAGCCGTCTTCCGCGGTTCTGAGGAGGGCTTGCTTGGACAGCTCTGCTTTGTGCAGCAGCTAACAGTCGTGCCCGCACGGGTGCGGGGGAGAGGGAAGAAGCTCAGTAAGATCTTGAGGCTCCCTGGGCCTCCCTGGTGGCGCAGTGGGTTAAGCAACGCACTATGAAGCAAACCGCAGCCACTGCAGCACGAGTTCGATCCCTGCTGGAGTTCAATCCCTGCTGCCGGCCAGGGAGGGGACCCACATGGTGCAGCAGACCTCTCCTGCTGTGCCCGCTGCTCCCCTCAGCAGTGTACTTCCGTTGATCTGCCTGTTCTGCTCCCCGCTCTCTGTGGTGAATCCTCTCACCCCCCGCCACACCTCTGGCCTGTACCCCAGTGCTTGTACGCATACATAAATCAATCTTTTAAAACAAAACAAAACAAAACAAAAGATCTTGAGGCTCCCGAGATGAGCTCCCCTAGCCCTGACGCCCGAGCTCCGCGCCACTCACCGATGTTGTAAGCGCAGTAGCGGATGTTGGGTGAGATCTCCTCCACGCGCTGGTTGTACAGCACGGCCTGCTCCTCCGTGAAGGCGCTGGCCAGCTTCTCGTAGATGGTCCTGAGAGGAAAGAAACCCCAGGCGTCACGGAGGACTGATCTTAGGAGAATCAGCTCACAAGAGCCACCAAAAATAAAGCCATGGCCCTTTGGGGCCCTTCTACCAACGAGCAGAACTAGCACGTTTAAGGCCGAAAGGAAATAATCAGTGTTTCTAAAAAGAAGAAAAAGATGAGCTTGTATAAACTTTCCAGAACGACCAGCTGGTCGGCGGCTTGAACCTGAGCGCCCGGCGTCAGAGCTGCCCACGCCGTGGACGCGACTTACTTGCACTTGTTGAATGCCTCGATGGCGGCTTTCCACTCCTGGTGTTCAAAGCGCAGCATCCCTGCCAGGTAGGCCGTGTAAGCCTGCGGGCCAAGGCGGGAAGGGCGGCTCAGCACCAGGAAGCGCCTCTACTCGCTTCCAAGTTTGAGATCCAGAAGACAGACAGCCTCACTTGAGTTTGAAAGAGAAACACCTATTTCACTAATAAAAGCTGACCCACCGTCGCTGGCTCTGATTTGTTTATTTCCCAGGAAAACACTTCAAAATAGAAGTCTGTTTCCTTCATTTTACTTAACAACCCACTTCTGGCTATAACACAGATATCAAAAGTTGATCATAAACTGGCAGTATTTAGCATCTCTTTTACAAAATTCATTTCAAAAGTAATTCATGGGCTTCCTGCTGGTGCAAGAGGTTAAGCATCTGCAGCCACCGCAGTGTGAGTTCGATCCCCGGCCAGGGAGGGACCCACAGGGCGCAGCAGACCTCTCCTGCCTCCCGCTGCTCCCCTCAGCAGTGTGTTTCAGTGGGTCTGCCTGTTCTGCTCCCCGCTCTGTCTCTGGGGACTCCTCTCACCTCCTGCACCTCTGATCTGTACCCAGCTCCTATAAGCATAAATAATCTTTAAAATAGTAATTCCTGCTCTGTGAATTTTCTCAGATATAAGACGCAAGTTTTCCATGTACATATCAAAAAAAGCCTGAGATTTTTAAAGCTGATTACTCTAAAGAGCTCAAAAACAAGCAACACCAACTTTTAGCAAGCAAAATCTTCCTTCCCATCAGTTTGTGAGGCTCAGACTGTTCTGCTGAACTGCAGCTGTGCCGTTCACGCCCCGCCTCCCCCGAGCTGCAGAAGGCGACGCTGTGACACTAGCCTGAGCCTCCAGCTTGGTCCTGGCGTCCACGCGGCTGCTCTCGCACAAGCGCTCCAGCTCCTCCGCGTGCTGCACGGCTTTGCGGAGGCGAGACAGCAGGTGGAAGCGTTTTCGGGGTTCGGTGTTGGCTTCCTGTTTGAGCTGCATGGCGTAACTCCAGGCCCTTTCAGCATCCATGAGAACCAGAAGCAAGTATCTGGAGCAGGGGAGGAGGGGCGCGAGCTGAACACAGGCCAGGCCGGTCTCCGAGGCGCGCCCCAGCGCTCCTGCTCTCTAGTCTCCTGGCCTCAGAAGCGCCTACGCGCAGCACGGGCCACGACCCCCAACCAGCGCTCGCTCCTGACTCTGCTCCAGCCCCCGAGCTGACACGAACCGCTGAACAGTGACCTGGAAGTGGGCCAGCCCAGACCGACCCCCTCCCAAATTTTAGCAAATAGAGGTGCCCAGGCCCTTGGCTGGGTCTCATCTGGGAGTCAACACCTCCCTCATCCCAAGCAAGTCAGAAAAGCACGTCCTGAAGAGGCAGTACACTAAGAGGAAGGTTCTAGAGCCGGCTGGAATCTCACTCGGTACCACCACTCACCAGCTAGGGGGTTTGGGGAAGAGCACTACCTTCTCTCTCCTACGCAGTCACACGATCGGACCAGAGCTGGCACTTACTAAGTGCAATGCTGAATCAGCCACGCTGGACTGTTCTGGGGGATCTCCTGCAAAATTACTGCCTGGATTAATCTTCCTTAACTTCGCCTGACCTCGGCACTCCAGGATAAATGATCTCACGCTCAAACTCTGGCGCCCCCGTTAGGTTCAACCAACACATTACATGCCGTTGCAGTGCCTATGCTCACACTTTCTGTCTCTGACACCCGGGTCAGACTCACTGCTTCCTAGGGAACGTTCCAGCCCTAGAGGGCATCCACACAGCGTGTGCTTCCCTCACACAATGTTCCTTCCTCTCACAAATCCTTCAGGGTCCAGCCTCTTCCAGGCAGGTTTCCCGGCTCCCCCATCAAGAACCTTCCCCCTCTCCAGACTTCTGCATTCTAAAGAGCAAGGGACACACAACCTGGCCATTCTCTGTCTTGTGCTGTTCCCTGTCCTGTACTCGACCAAAACCCCCCACGAGCTCAGAGTCAGCAAGGTCCAAGGGCCACGCGTCTCTGGTCGGCCTGCAGGCGCGTCGAGTTCCGCGCCCACACCCTAGGCCAGAGGACGCAAACGCTGTCGAAGGCCCGACAGTACACATTTTAGGTTTCGCAGGCCACGCGGCCTGTGTCACGACAACTTGGTTACCGTATCATAAAGGCAGCTAAGGCGGCTACACAGATGATACGGTGTGTTCCAGCCAAGTTTTACTTACAGTTTGGCCTACAGGCTGAGAACCGACCTGCAGACCTGCGATAAGGTGCTCCACAGGTCCGGCCTCGGCAAACATTAGGCACAGCTGTGCTCAGCCTGAAACACTCTTCCACGACGATTCAGTCTTCTCCCACTTAAGGTACACTAAGTTAAGCAAGCCCTTAAGTCCTGAAATGTACATTCTAGAAATCCAGTAACTGGGTTTCTAATCGCCACTTCAGCATCTCCCACTCCACCACTGCTTGAACAAGTCGCTAAACCCCTTTCGGCCTTAGCTTCCTCACTTCCTAGCACAGGAAAGGCAAACCGCCGTCCCACAGAGCCGCTGACGAACCCCAGAGACGGCGAGAGAGGGCAGGGCAGCGCTGCCCGAGACTGCTCAGGAACAGGAACCAGCGTGAGCGCCGAGCGGGCGGGGCAGTACCTGTTATCGGTCAGCAGTTCTTCAGTCACCTTCTTGCCCGTGAACTTGTGTCTGTTACCCATCTTGAAGTTGAGTGTTTTCCGGAGCCGTCTCTGTCTGCGCGAACAGTAGCCCCTGTAAGAGACACCAAGCGACCTGGTCACACTGACAGAGCGTGGAGGGGGGCCAGCGTGGAGGCCTGCGGTTTGCCGGCGATGCCACTCGTCTCCTGGCAAACACAGAGCGGCCGGGATCACGGAATCACGAAGGGAGGGGGCCGCAGCCCCGTTCTCAGAGGACCCGCACTCCGGCGGGGGAGGGCCATGCACCGCACAGCCACAAGCAGGGAGACAGGCGGTTGTCAAGGTGAGCGTGAGGGACACACGCCCTCATCCTGGTCCTGCGGACACCGCGCCGGAGGGGTGAGCAGGTCCCGACGGCTGTGCGAGGGGCGTCCTGCGGGAGACTGGTGAGGGCGAAGACAGAGAAGAGTCGCAAACGCGCCTGAAGGTAAAGGAGCTCATGAGAACACCACCAGGAGACACTAAGCACCGTTTCCCATCCGCGACTCCCTCCTCCGTGCTCAGGAAGGCATTCCTCTGTTATCACGCAGGGCGCTGTAATTAAGTTCTTTACACATCTATCTTCTCACTATTATAAACTTTCATGCAGGGGATGAATTCATTTTCAAATTTCACCCAGAACCTTAGCATAATGCTTAATAAGCAGATGTTCAGTAAGTTTATTTTGACTAAATTAGTATAAAGATAACTATAAAATTCTGCCAACCTTAGTCAAACACTATCGCATATAATAATGTGAAATGATATTTAAATGACACTTCACCCTCCAGCCTTAAAGCTACCAGGGCGCGGTTACTGAAGAGAAGAAAGAAGCGTCTGGTTTAATCTAGGAACTAAAACTTCCCCCCTCAACTGCTAATATCAGCTTTAATCATCACCTGCCCCTTTACATAAAAAGCAAATGGCAGACACATATGCTATGGGCTGATACCCAAACTGGCAGAAGCCCCCAGGTGAGGACGCACTCTGCAGAGCCGCCAAGGCGCCGCCCTCTGCGTGTGCGCTGCACAGGCTGCTCCAGGGAGCGACGGGGCAAGACTGGAACAGACACTCAGGTGAGAGACCAGCTAGCACCCAAATAACCAGCTTGGGGGACAGGAAATTGCAATGGGTCATACACAGGGTAACACAGCAACTAATAAAGATCATGTGTACAGACATTTCCACAGACAAGGAGAAATACAAATAACGTTCTACCAAAAAGTCAGATATAGGGCCTCCCTGGTGGCGCAAGGGGTCAAGCGCCGCACTGTGAAGCAGCCGCAGCCACTGCAGCACGAGTTCGATCCCCGGCCAGGGAGGGGACCCACAGGGCGCAGCAGACCTCTCCTACCTCATCCGCTGCTCTCGTCAGCAGTGTGCTTCAGTCAATCAGCCCATACTGCTCCCCACTCTGTCTCTGGTGCATCCTCTCACACCCCACACCTCTTGCCTGTACCCCAACTCTTGTGTGCATAAAAAAAAATCTTTAAAAAAAAGTCGGATAAAGCTATACAGATACCATGAGCAAACTTATGAAAAAAATACATCAAGAAAGACCAAAAACACCAAGAGACACACATAACAAACACACTGATGTGTGAAGAGATGTAAAAATGGCCAGGAGACCAGTCAAGGTCAAGTCTATGTTATGTCTATCTCACTGCCCAAAAAAAAAAAGTTCCGATTACAAACACAACATTGAATAAAATTAAAAACAACTTGGGGGAGGACCAACCCGGGGGTGGCCCGCACCAAACAGCACCTCGGGGGGAAGAGCCAGGCACAGAGGCCGCTACTGCGTGACTCCACTGGTGCGAGTCTGAGGAAAAGCAGAAACTACGGGAGCAGAAACGAGACGACGCGGGCAGGAGGGGGCGTGGAGGAGGAGGGTGCCTACTGGGGGACTGGGTGAGGTGGCGGACGTCCTGCACCTCGATTCTGGCGGTCACCTAACTACACGCCTTGGTCAAGACTCATCACACTGTGTACCTAAAAAGGCTGACTTTTACGTCTATAGTCAGCACGTCAACAAGCCCGACCGCTAGAAAAAGGGTAACGGAGCACATCCAAGAGCTCAGGGGCCGACCTGAAGGGGCCCCCACCGGTCAAGTCCGGGTCCCAGCAGCAACGCTAGTAACGAGAGCATGACGGCACCACGGACAGAGCGAAAGGTAAACCGTGAGTGCACGCGGGCACAAACAAACACCCTGACGTTCAATGAAGAATGGGGTATGTACACAGCTTCAAGGCATTTTCTCACAAAGTACTTGGGGATCACAAAGGGCGGAGAAGTAACTGCCAGCTAGGACCCCCTGAGACAGTCATCAAGTGGGCACGGGGGCTGCTCTCGGGAGACGGGGCAGTGGTGAGCCCCAGGGCCACAGGAAAGCAGCATCCCCCCGACACCCCCGACAGAGGCACAGAGCCTGACCCTCAGCAGGAGGCAGCAAGTAGGTTCAGGTCTGCATAAGCTACAGAGCAACTGGCCTGTTGATTTCAAAAGCAGCAAGAGCTGGAGAAATCCAAGGCAGGCTGGAGATGCATGAGGGCGAAGACAGAAGACGCGACAACTGCGGGCACCGATTCTGACCGGGGTCCTTGGGCGATAAGGAAACAGCTGGGACAATCAGAGGCTCGTGGGTAGGTGTGAAGATGGGCGCACATCTGTCTTTGGTCCCCTGCCTTGGTCACTGCAGCTGGAGGGAGGACGCGTTCACGGAAGCACGCTAAAGGAGTCGGGGGCAGCTGGCCTCAGGTGGGCGGTCTACTCTCAACGGTCCAGGAAAGTGCAGGGACATGGTACAGTGCCGTACACACAGCACGTAAGACGCTACGTGTGTTGGCCCTGCATTTCCCTGCAAGTCTGAGAGTTTATCACGTGAAAAAGAATTTTAAGACATCTTAAAGAAAGTCAGAGAAAACTTGGGCCTCCCTGGTGGCCAGGGGTGAAGTCTCAGCACTATCACTGCTGCGGCCCGAGTTCGATCCCCGGCCAGGGAGGGGTCCCACAGGGCGCAGCAGACCTCTCCTGTCTCCCCACTGCTCCCCTCGCAGTGTGTTTCAGTCCATCTGCCTCTGCCTGTTTTACTTCCCACTCTGTCTCCTGTGAATCCTCTCACCCCCTGCACCTCTGGTCTGTACCACAGCTCTTGTATGCAAAAAATAAATGAAATATTTAAAAAAGAAAATCAGGGGCCTCTCTGGTAGTGCAAGGGGTTAAGCACTGCACTACAAAGCATTCTCAGCCACTGCAGCACAAGTTCGATCCCCGGCCAAGGAGGGACCCACATGGCGCAGCAGACCTCTCCTGCCTCCCCGCTGCTCCCCCCAGCAGTGTACTTCAGTCCATCTGCCTGTTCTGCTCCCCGCTCTGTCTCTGGGGAATCCTCTCACCCCCTGTACCTCTGGCCTGTACCCCAGCTCTTGTGTGCATAAATAAATCTTAAAAAAAAAGAGAGAAATCACAATTGTGGCGGTGCCTTGGTGGAGGTGTGGGGACACACATCTGAAGAGGAGTGACTATAGCTCTGAATCATAACGAGTGATGTAAGCCAATGTTGCCTCAATACAAAATAAAGATTTTAGAAAAGAAAGAAATCAAATCATGGTGGCCCTTGGGAAAGAGGGGTTTGTGATTAGGAACTAAAGGGGGACTTCTGGAGTGCTGATTAAATGCTCTCTTAATCTGGGTGTTGGCTGAAGACTGAAAAATTCATCACTTCCTGGATATAAACGTTATACTTCAAGAAAGAAAATTTAAAGCAGGAAGAGAACAAATGAAACAGAAAGAGCAGAAATTTTTGTAAGAACCGAATGGTTCATTTGTACTATCATCTCTACATTTGTTTTTGAAAATTTCTTTAACAATTACAAAAAATCAAACAAAACACCAAGTCCTAAGAGTCTCCGTGTAGAACTCTCTCGTGGCTTGCCATCACACCCACATTAACTCAGGAAGGAGTTACCCTGGGCCGTTCAGCCACCCATATGCCGGCCCTGCTTACCTCGCTCACTGCATCTCCCAGCACCACCCACCTTGCGCCGTCTACCCCGCACTGCTGCCCCTTCACCAATTTACTCCTGGGAATTAGAAGCCGAGACCTCCAGTGTTTTAGTAGAACTTTCAGGGGTACAAGCCAGAGGTGCGGGGCGGGGGGGAATTCACCAGAGACATAGTGGGGAGCAAAACAGGCCAACTGACTGAAATCCACTGCTGAGGGGAGCAGCGGGGAGACAGGAGAGGTCTGCTGCATGCAACATGTGAGCCAGCTCCCTGGCCAGGGATCGAACTCGTGCTGCAGTGACTGCAGACAGCTTCATAGTGCTGTGACTTAACCCCTTACACCACCAGGGAGGCCCTGGTATCTGTTATTAAGAGTCATGTTATTATTATGAAGAGTCACATTATTAATAGCCATATTAAATTTGTTTACTAACTTGGAGACTGTTGTAAAAGTTTACCAATAAATTATAATGGTATCACAGAAATTCCCCTTATATAATATGAAAAGTTTCGACTCTTACAACCTGGTTAAGTTAAAACATAATTAAACCAATTATTATTTTTGAGCAGAGACCTCCAAATGGATCTGCAATATTGTGAGGCAAAATGGACAGACACTGGCTCTTTTACCACAAAATTTCAGATTTGAGAGTGTGTGTACATTTGTAGGATTTAATATAAACCCAGAGCTAGACTTAGCAGGCATATATTCTGATGGAGGAGAGTAAAGAGGATAGTAACAAAAACAGGCCAAGATTAAAAATTCCACAATGAATTATACACACCGTGAATATGATACCAACCTGTACCTCTGAAAATCTCCATGCCGTAAGCCGTGCTGCTGCTGGGATTCCTTAATTATCTGAAGAACTAGAGCCAAGGTTAAGGAAAAGCTTACAGTGGCAAGAATCCAAATAAGTCAAAACCTATCCTGTTGGTCTATATTCAGTCAAATCACAGCACACTAACCCTTTCTGAAATAGCACATGACCTAGTGAAATCTCTCAGGCCTATTTTCAGGAACTAACTTGTCATAGAATAGAGCTAACAGGGTAGAAAAAGTGATGGTGAGAATTATCACTTAGTTATTATGACTAGCTAGCTAGAAAAGGGCACTATTAGTCACTGAGGACTGCTTAAATAAAACTACTGGATTGGAAAGCTGATGATATTAACTGGTGGTGCCCACTGATTAACCTCTGGAGCCAAAATTTTACTGGTTCGAGCAGACTCAGGTTATAATGACGTGTACTATTCCTCTACCTGCAGAGCCTCCTCCAGCTGCCAAATCTTAACAGCTGCCATGCTGTATGAAGCTTGTGGAGAGCACACACCAACCAAACCAGGTTATGGTGTGCATAAAAATATTAAAAATTCTTATAAAAGAAAAAGCCCTGACCAAACACTCCTTTTTAAGAACCTTAAAGTATTTTAAGATTACATACCAAACTTTAGGACATCCAGTGACCTTTATCCCAATTCAGTATTCTTTTAAAGTTTCCTCAACAATTCTCTATAGATGCATTTTAAAATACTGACTGCTAAAAGGCTATTTCAGTAACTAAGAAGGGACAAGGAGGTATGTTTGTAGTAAAAACCAGTGCCTTCTAACATCCGTTTGGAACTATGGCACCAGATCAAAAAGTAAAATCCCGGGCCTCCCTGGTGGCGCAGTGGGTTAAGCAACGCACTGTGAAGCAAACCGCAGCCACTGCAGCACGAGTTCGATCCCTGCCTCCGGCCAGGGAGGGACCCACATGGCGCAGCAGACCTCTCCTGCTGTGCCCGCTGCTCCCCTCAGCAGTGTACATCTGTTGATCTGCCTGTTCTGCTCCCTGCTCTCTGTGGTGAATCCTCTCACCCCCCCACACCTCTGGCCTGTACCCCAGTGCTTGTGTGCATAAATAAATCTTTAAAAAAAAAAAAAGTAAAATCCCAAACCACTAAACAATTAAGCTGTCAAGCCATGTGTTATTTCAGAAAACACACCTGCATTTTCTCCACTTCCTATGCACGTCAAAAAGTCACAAATCAGTGTTAGAAGCACTCGTGATACACTGATAAGAACTGGAACCCGATTTCTCCAGCTCAATCTGAACGACTAAAATAAAAAGCCTGCAGACCTATTAAGAAGCTAGACAGGGGTCTCCCTGGTGGCGCAGTGGGTTAAGCAACGCACTACGAAGCAAACTGCAGCCACTGCAGCACGAGTTCGATCCCTGCTGCCGGCCAGGGAGGGGACCCACATGGCGCAGCAGACCTCTCCTGCCTGGCCAGCAGGCCATCTGTCCTCAGCAGTGTACTTCACTCCGTCTGCCTGTTCTGCTCCCCACTCTGTCTCTCGTGAATCTCGTCACACCCCCATACCTCCGGCCTGTACTCCAGTGCTTCTATGCATAAATAAATAAATCTTTAAAAAAAAAAAAAAGGCTAGACAGATGATGTTAACCAGCCACGGACGAGATTCAGGTTCAAAGTTCTTCCTCAGAGCAACGTGCCTTCCACTTCCAGAGGGTCAACACTTTAATTCTACAACCGGTCTGCCGGCTGTCAGAAGAAAGTATTAGGCCAGAAAGTCAAGGCTGCAGTTTTCGCTTCCCAGTGCAGTGGCTCGAGATGGGAAGGCAGCCGCTGACAGGACTGGCCAGGGTGTCGTTCCAGGCACCAGCCCCCCAACTGGGCAAATGCCTGAAACTGCAGACACCGGCGCAATACTGCGGTGCCGCCTCAAAGCAAAAAGGGACGTTCCCCAACCTGGAGGGCGAAGGTGATGAGAGGAAAGGTAGGTGGAAACACAGAGCCGGGGCCTCTGCGTGCCCGAAAAAGTAAAATCGACCGAAACTGCGAGGCTTGGCCTCTCCTGCCCAGGGCGAGCCGAGACCCGCCGCCTCTCCCGCCCCCGGCCCCGGGCCACCAGAGCGACACGTAGTCACTGCGGGGAGGCCCGACGACTCCAGGATACTCTCCAAGCTCAGGCTATCCCCGAACTCTTTGCTCGTCTTCGACCCGGCAGAAGGTCGTTCGTTCTCCTTATTTTCCTCTCCTCCGGCCCCGCGTCCACCGCCGCCGCCGCCGCTGCCCCCGCCGCTGCCCCCGCCGCCGCCGGAAACCTGCTTCTCAGCAGCCATCTTGCCCCTGCGCCGCAGAGCAGGACGGGATAGAGGAGGCGGGACGACCGGGGCGGGAGAGAGCGGGACCTGCCAGGACGGGCTGACGGGATAGCGGCGGACTCCGACGCCGGGCCCCCTTACCCGCGTGTCGCTGCCACTGGTGCGCGCGAGCCTGGCCCTGGGCGTGGCTTCCCGGTCCGGCGCTGGTGGCTGGGTTGGGGCTCGCTGGCGCGGGCCCCGCGGGGCTGCTGAGGGGCTTCTCGGGAACAGCCCCACCGAGGGGGGCGCGCATGGCTGTGCTGGGGACTCGGCTTAAGTCGCGTGCACAGAGCGCGGGGGCAGCTGGCTGAGGACTCTGGATTTCGGGGTCTAGCTCTCTGGGGGCACAAAAGATGGGGTTGTCACTCTGCAGGAACTGAGCACCCCGCGTGTTAAGGAGCCGCCTCTGCCTCGTTTGCTTTTGGGGCCCACGAACAGAAAGCAGTGATTGGAGGAAGCGCTGGGGTGGCCGGCAGCAGGTGGCATCCCTATAGGGGACTTTCTCCGACTGCTCAGGGCCTGTGCCCTTCTCTGGGCTTCCGGGAGCGCTGTCCGAGGAGGGAGCAGTGTTGGGGGAGGGAGCAGATGAGTCTTTGCTGTGCGGTAGGGCCCTGGGTTCGTCTCTTCAATCTAGGAGGAATATAAGGGACCAAGGAAAAGAATAATAACTATTAGGGCCTCCCTGGTGGCGCAGTGGGTTAAGCAACTCACTATGAAGCAAATCGCAGCCACTGCAGCACGAGCTCGATCCCTGCTGCCGGCCAGGGGGGGGACCCATATGGCGCAGTGGACTTCTGCTGTGCCCGCTGCTCCCCTCAGCAGTGTACTTCCGTTGATCTGCCTGTTCTGCTCCCTGCTCTCTGTGGTGAATCCTCTCACCCCCCCACACCTCTGGCCTGTACCCCAGTGCTTGTATGCATAAATAAATAAATCTTTAAAAAAAAAAAGAATAATAACAATTAAAAAAATCAACAAAAACAAAAAGACAAGGACAAAACAGACACACTTGAGAGGGAGAGAATGGGATGAGAGCAGAAAGAGCACAGGGGACTGAGGTGATGGTGCATTGGTGAAGTGGTGGTGGGAATTCCATGGAACCACAATTGATGTCAAATATACATAAGTAAAGGGGAAATGTGATGTTACATATATTGAGTGTGCATAGCTTGCTAGCAATAACTGAGCCTCAAACAAGGAAGGAAATCCTGACACATGCTGCTGCACAATGAGCCATGCAAATATTGTGCTAAATTAAGCACGCCAGTTGTAAAAAAAAAAAATTGCAGTGTGTATTCATGTATATGAGCTATCTAGTACAGTAAAATTCATAGAAAGCAGGATGGTGGCTGCCAGGGACTGCAGTTGGGGAAAGGGGAGTTGTTTAATGGGCTTAACGTTTCAGTTATTTAAGTTTAGAAAATTTGGCTGTACAATGATGTGAACGAATATACTTAACACTGCCTAACTAGGGCCTCCCTGGTGAGGCAGCGGGTTGAGCGCCACACTGTGAAGCATCCGCGGCCCAGCAGCGGGAGTTCGATCCCCGCCAGGGAGGGGACCCACAGGGTGCAGCAGACCTCTCCTGCCTCCCCGCTGCTCCCCTCAGCAGTGGGTTTCAGTCCATCTGCCTGTTCTGCTCCCCGCTCTGGCTCTGGTGCATCCTCTCACCCCCACACCTCTGGCCTGCACCCCAGTACTTGTGTGCATAAATAAATGAATCTTTAGAAAAAAAATTCTTTAGAACAGCCATGACTTCATGTCACAAGTGTGGAATACCTTACACATCAAAATCAGAAGCAAAGATTTAAGTTTATCGCAACCCGAACACCGTTTGGACACCTAGGGAGTTGCTCCTGATGAATGGGTTTCTACTATTTTGTGTTTCCTTGAGCTTCCCCTTCTGGATAGCTAAGGGTAAGGAGAAAGAGGAATGTCACGCAATTAGTTTTGGTTTTTTCATTGTTTCACCGAACTGGCCTGGGGCGTCCAGCCCACTCTCTGTTGTATTGTCACCAGACCCCTCTGAGAAAGTGTTACTATCCCACCTTGCAAAGACGCAGCCTGCAATAAGGAGATGCTCAATGAATATTTATTGGATTGAATTGAAGGGAACAGCCAATGGAGGCGGGAAGACTATGAAGTTAATCAACGTCTCTCCAACCCTCCCTACATTCTCCCCTCCCCCACCCTCTACCCCCACTGCTGTCCTCGGGTTCCCTGGTGGCCCCGTACTCCTGGGAGTCAGAAATGAGAGGCCTGGCTCCTCGATGAGGATGTTCTACCAGCTGGGAACAAAAACCTGTGGTCTGCATCCACCTCCGCCCCTTGTCACCCTCCCCACTCCCTGAGGGGCCTCGAGACTCCTTCGAGAGCTCCCCGCTAGACAGCCCCGGAGACTGGGTGCCCCAGCCAGCCAGGAGGAACAGAGCCACAAGGCTTCTGACAGCGCTGCTCTGCGCACACGCACATTCCCGGGGTCCCTCCCTCCCACTGCTCAGACGTCTGGCTGGGAGGTCCCTTCGCTGCTCAGCCAGGCATAGCCAGACCCGGAATCCTGGAGCCGGCCGACGACGCTGAGGGTCCAGGGAGAAGGCTGGAGCGCGCCCCTCCGCCTACCCGGGTTGGACAGCCGGCGCCGGGGCCAAGACGCGCCAGTGGGGCCACTCAACAGCCCTCCCCCCAGGGCTGCGGGGCCGCCGCGGGGGACCACACCACCCTCGGGCTGCTCACTCTTCCTCCTGCCCCCACCGCACCCCCATCAGCCACCACAGCCTCAGCTCCTAGGAGTTGCGCAGGGCGCTGCCGGGGCACGTCCGCTAAAACGCAGACGGCTGCAAGAGCCACGGCCGCCTCCAGCTCGGCGCAGCCATGAAGGGCTCGGGTGGTCCCCGCGCAGAGGACCCCAGCGAGGCGGGCCGGGCGGCAGGGGCGGCTGGCAGCCTGAGGCGGTTATTCGCGCCCATGTTATTCGCGCTCATCTTCCTCGTGGGCACGTGGGCAACGCCTTGGTGCTGGCCGTGCTGCTGCACCGTGGCCAGGCGGTGACCACCACCAACCTGTTCATCCTCAACCTGGGCGTGGCGGACCTGTGCTTCATCCTGTGCTGTGAGCCCTTCCAGGCCACCATCTACACCCTGGACGGCTGGGTGTTCGGCGCTGCTCTGCAAGGCCGTGCATTTCCTCATCTTCCTCATCATGCACGCCAGCAGCTTCACGCTGGCTGCGGTCTCCCTGGACAGGTGAGCCAGGGCGGAGGGCAGAGGTGCGCCACCCAGGTGGGGGCTGGAGGAGGCTGCGGCGATGGGGCTTCAGGAGGCAAGCTTAGGGAGTAGCAGGGACATCAGGAAAGCCCAGGAAGGCCCTCCCTGGTGGCCCCATGGGTTAAGCAATGCGCTATGAGGCAGGAGGCAGCCACTGCAGCGTGAGTTGGATCCCTGCCGCCAGCCAAGGAGGGGACACACATGGCGTAGCAGACCTCTCCTGCCGCGCCTGCTGCTCCCCTCAGTAGTGTGTTTCAATCCATCTGCCTGTTCTGCTCCCCACTCTGTCTCTGGTAGATCCTCTCATGGCCCACACCTCTGGTCTGTACCCCAGTGCTTGTATGCATAAGTAAATAAAGTCTGTAATTAAAAAAGAAAGAAAGAAAGAGAGAGAGAGAGAGAGAAAGCAAGCCAGCCAACCAGCCCAGGAACCAGGAGGAAGTGAGAGACAATGTGGGCAAGGAGACACACCTGGGCCTCCCCTGGTGGCGCAGTGGGTTAAGCAACGCACTATGAAGCAAACCGCAGCCACTGCAGCACGAGTTCGATCCCTGCTGCCGGCCAGGGGGG
>JAGFMF010011609.1:421049-447044 GCA_019455555.1 Galemys pyrenaicus | reverse complement strand
CTCTGTGGTGAATCCTCTCACCCCCCCCCCACACCTCTGGCCTGTACCCCAGTGCTTGTATGCATAAATAAATAAATCTTTAAAAAAAAAAAAAAAGGAGACACACCTGGTGGTCTTGTGAATGAAGCCGTTGATGGTGGTGGGGGGGTGGAGCTGGCTCTGTTCCTGGCAGACCCCGCCCCCTGCATCGACTCAGAGACACAGTTTGCTTGCTGGAGCTGCCTCTAGTACCGACGAAGGTGGAATGTGGACTCGTCCAGGGCCCAGTGCGGGGGTCCTAGCTTGGCTGCAGACCCTTCATGAGCTAGCGGATAGCACCTTCCAGAGAGCATGGGACTTGATTAAGCTGGAAAGCCCCCTCGGTGACTTCTGGGAAGGAAATCCAGGTGGGACCCCGGCATCTCCCTACCCCGCCTCCAGTCCCATGTCCTCCTGGCCTCCCCAGGACAGGCATGGGGTGAGACCACACCCACATAGACCTCTGGGCTCTACGAGCGTGCAGCCTATGGCTTCGGACTTGCTGCTGGCACCCCTAGAGGGTCAACTGTGGTTTTTTTAAAGATTTATTTATTTATGCATACAAGAGCTGGGGTACAGGCCAGAGGTGTGGGGAGTGAAAGGATCCACCAGAGACAGAGTGGGGAGCAGAACAGGCAGATCAATGGAAGCACACTGCTGAGGGGAGCAGCGGGCCAGGCAGGAGAGGTCTGCTGCGCCATGTGGGTCCCCTCCCTGGCCGGCGGCAGGGATCAAACTCGTGCTGCAGTGGCTGCGGTCTGCTTCATAGTGCGTTGCTTAACCCGCTGCGCCACCAGCGAGGCCCGAGCATCGGTTTCTCTAAGGATTCCCACCTGTCCCTTGCCTGCAGCGTCTCTAACTGCGGGAGTCCCAGCCCTTATGTCACTCTTCGGGGTGATCACAGCCTCCCAGATCTCCATTGCCATTCTCCAGCCTTCCCTGTGTTCTGCTGGAGTCTCCCTGAGACTACAGTCTGGGGAAGGGCAGAGGGTGAGCTACGCAAGAGCCTCTCCCGCTGCGGGTTCCCCCCACATCTAGAAGGTGGAAAGTGTCCAGAACGTTCTGGGTCATCCTTCCCGCCTGCACTGTGTGGCCAGGTGCTGGGCCCTCCCACAAGCTGGAGACATCGCTCAGCTGCAGTGTAGCGCTGGAGACGCAAGGGGGCGCTCCGGCGCACTGGAACCCACCAGTTCCCCGACGTCTCCGTCCTGGCTCCTCGCAGGTACCTGGTGATCCGCTACCCGCTGCACTCCCAGGAACTGCGCACACCTCGAGCCGCGCTAGCGGCCATCGGGCTCATCTGGGGACTATCCTTGCTCTTGTCCGGGCCCTACCTGAGTTACTACCGCCAGTCTCAGCTGGCCAACTTGACCGTGTGCCACCCGGTGTGGAGCGGGCCCCACCGCCGCGCCATGGACCTCTGTGCCTTTGTCTTCAGCTACCTGCTGCCGCTGCTGGTGCTGGACTTGACGTACGCGCGCACGCTGCATTACCTCTGGCGCGCCGTCGGTCCCGGGACGCTGGGCGCGGGTACCCGGCGCGCCAAGCACAAAGTCACACGCATGCTGGTCATCGTGGACGTGCTCTTCTGCCTGTGCTGGATGCCCCACCACGCGCTCATCCTCTGCGTGTGGTTTGGCCACTTCCCGCTGACACACGCCACCTACGTGCTGCGCATCTTCTCGCACCTGCTCGCCTACGCCAACTCCTGCGTCAACCCCATCGTCTACGCGCTGGTCTCCAAGCATTTCCGCAAGGGCTTCCGCAGGATCTGCGCCGGCCTGCTGCGTCCTGCACCCCGCAGGGCCTCCGGTCACCTGTGCGTCGCAGCGCAGGGGCCCCACGGCGGCAGCAGGCTGGAGCTTGAGTCCACCGACCTGACGCACGTGAGCGAGGGGGCCAGGGCGTGCGGCGGCGCCTCCCAACCACCCAGTGTCGAGCCTGGTGCCGGCGTCCTGGAGGAAGCAACAGACCCTGGCAGTTCGTGTGCTCTCAGGGGGTCCGTTTGGGCCTGAGGGGGTCGGAGTCAGAGGGCTTGGTGTTGTGGAGAGAGGTTCCACCATGAATAAAGCGCACAAACCACTTCACTGCAGTAACTGCATGTCTTCATAGCTCCTGGTCTCGCGGCTCTGAGGGAAGAAGGCTCTGGAACTTCACTAGGGGGCTTCTGGTGAACGGTGCTTTGCTCAGCTGCGGGGAAAGAGTGTGACCTTCAGCCAAGGCCGTGGATTTTTTTTTAAGATTTATTTATTTATGCACACAAGAGCTGGGGTACAGGCCAGAGTCGCGGGAGGTGAGAGGAGTCACCAGAGACAGAGTGGGGAGCAGAACAGGCAGATCCACTGAAATCCACTGCTGAGGGGAGCAGCGGGGAGGCAGGAGAGGTCTGCTGCGCCTTGTGGGTCCCCTCCCTGGCCGGGGATCGAACTCTCACTACTCTGCTGCGGGTGCTTCACAGTGTGGCGCTCAACCTGCTGCGCCACCAGGGAGGCCCAAGGCAGTGGATTTAAACTTTACTAAACTGTGCAAAAATCCCCGAGGCTGGGGAGCATGGGATGACGGGAGGCCCCTTGCACGTGGCCCTGGAGGCCCCGGTGCGTACAGATCGTCGAACCAGCAAAATCACTGTCTGCCACGAACGGTTCACCTGCCCTGGATGAAGTGGGTCGAGGACACCTGGCACCGGTGTGTTCCTGGTTGTGCTCTTGCGCCCCCGCGCGGTGGGCTCTGGGCCTGCTCTCAGCTCTAGCGCTCCTTTGTGTCTCCCAGCTAATCACTCACCGTCTTTCTGTCCTGAGGTTCCTTTCATCCCGCAGTGGCCAAAGTCAGGCCTCAGACCTCCCCGTGTCTCCTCCCCAGCAGGAAAGCGACCTTAGCACCACCGGCTCATCTCCAAGGCCATAGCAGGGGCCTCCCGTGCTGCAGCCTTGGGGGCAGGCTGAGAACCCTAGGTGGGGACAGGGACACCCTGTATTTGTTCTTGAGCTTGTCTGGCCGTCTGTCTGCACGCGCTCCATGGAGGCAGCCTAGTGCTGGGACGCAGGAACACTCTCCCGGCTGTGCCCACCTCCCCCTGCGGCGCACAGGGGACTTTGGCCAAGGGCTTGGGCAGCTGGCAGACGTCTGCCCAAATTGAAAGGGCCAAGTCAAGGAAAGGGGGGTTCCTGTGCTTGCCCACCCCTGCCTGCACGTGGCAACCCGCTCCAGGTGGTGGAAATGGAGCGGGACAGGGCAGCTTGGGCAGGTGCGGGGCGGCGGGGCTGGTCCCGGGCTTTGTCTTTGGGTGTTTGCAGAACCCTGGCGGGAGGTGGTGCACCAAGGCCAAAGCGCCAGGGTCTTTGCTCAGCGCAGCTGCCTCTGGCCAACTGCCCGGCGCCCCAGGGAGCGGCTGAAGCAGAGGTGGGCGCCCGGGCGCTGTGCTCTGCCTGGTGCCTGTGCAACCTCTGACGATGGCCCTGCGGCTCCTGCTTCCTCTCGCCCTCCTGGGGCTCAGCGGCACCCAGCCCTTGGTCCAGGGGCCAGGCTTCCGCACCCCGGCAGTTGGTAAGGGGAGGGGCACGCTCGTGCACTTTGGGGTTCGGGCTCCCGGGCACTCTGTTGACCTCAACCTGCATCCTCCAGCCCGGCCCCTCCTCTTGAACCTCGACTCACCGCAGAAGGCTCAGGAAACCATCCAGGTTCCCCACAATGGGAGCGCACCCCTAATTGTGGATGCGCAGGTGTTCATGTCAAATGTGTTTAACGTGGTAAGCGCCCGAGCACTCGGCTGGGGTGGGATGGGGCTCGGCCCAGCGAGTGCCGGGGTCCCCTGCCCCCCGTGACGTGCTGACCCCGCTGCCAGGACATCCTGCAGTACACGGTGTCCTCCACGCTGCTGCTCCGGCTGGTGAGTGCCTGTGGGGCGGCAGGTGCTGGGAGAGCTGGGGTCTGAGGCCAGGAGCGCACGGCATGTGTTGGGGGGCCTCAGCACCGCTGTGTCCCCAGTCCTGGTTGGACGCTCGCCTGGCCTGGAACGCGAGCGCATACCCGCGGCGTGAGGCCACGCTGCCCTGGGACTCCATCTGGACGCCAGGACTCACCATCCAGGAGGCGTGAGTGCTTGTCCCAGAACCTGCAGGGGTTCCCCACCTCCCCCTCCTCCCTGTCCCGAGCTGGTCCTCCACCTGACCGCCCCGTCCACAGCAGTAGGGCAGCCAGCATGTGCCAGGCCTGGCTCCCCCTGCCCGCCTCGAGGTAAGGAGCTGGGGCGGCGGCCGCGGCGTTTCTCCCTCCACAGGCTCTGGGTGGACTGGCAGCACAAGTACCCGCGGGCCCGAGTGGACCGGGATGGCCACGTGGAGCTGTACCTGGCCCTCACCACAGAGACCAACTGTGACTTTGAGCTCCTCCACTACCCCCGGGACCAGAGCGACTGCAGCCTCAGCTTCTACGCTTTCAGCAATTCTGGTGCTGATGGGACAGGAGCTGGGGGGCCGGGGCTGAGGGGAAGGGGAGAGGGGAGGCCAGCAGAAGGTGGACGCGGGGGCCCCGTCCCTCCTCACGGCCCACGCCAGGCCTAGGGAAGCTGGAGACCCCAGTAGACCGTGCTGCTGCCCTGCCCCTCCTCCCAGCTCTCCTCTGGCCTGAGCCCCACCCCTGCCCCTGCTGGTTCCTCCCCTGCACCCCTCAAGGACCCCAGAGCAATTGCCCCCAGCAGCCTGAGTGTGGCAGCTGGCCCTTCAGCGGTCCTCGGCTCGCTCCTGCAAGTGTCCTGAAGGTGTGGCCGCCCGGAGACGTCCTGCAGCTCCCCAGGGGGTGCTCAGCATGCCAGAGAAGCGCAGGCCCCCCCCACCCACCACAGCGGCCGCACCCTCACCCCTCCCCAACCCTCCGTTAGAGTGGATGTGCCCATGGGCGGGTGCGGCCTTCTGTGCTCCAGGTGGGACACGGCCCATCTATTCTCACAAAGTCATCTATGGACCTGATGAGGCCTTCTTGAGGAAGACCTGGGGTGCTGCGAAACGAAGGTTGAGAGGCCCCTGTCTTGTGTCTGAGTGGCCCCCCCGGCCCGACCCGGGCTCCGGCTCGGCGCAGACCCAAGGCAGGGTTTCTCCCCCAGTCAGTGCCCCCCTCACCCTTTCAGTGACGGAGCTGGAGTTCAGGGCCATGGTGGTGAACGAGATCGTGGGCGTCAAGCGGGAGTACGTAGTTCGGGGGATGAGAACTCGAGACCCCCCTCAGAAGCTGGTGCCCTGCTTCCGGGTGACGGTGAGTCGGGGGAGCCGACGGAGTGGGGACGGAGGCGCTGGGGGCGCTGAGCCGGAGGGCATGACCGCTTGCTCCCCAGCTGCGCCTGCAGAACACGGCGCTCAAGGCCGTCATCGCGCTGCTGGTGCCCGGGGAGGCGCTGCTGCTGGCCGACGTGTGCGGGGGGCTGCTGCCCCTCCGGGCCGAGCGCATCGCCTACAAGGTGACCCTGCTGCTGGGCTACCTCGTCTTCCACTCCTCCCTGGTGCAGGCCCTGCCCAGCTCCTCCTCCTGCAACCCGCTGTTGAGTAAGGCCGGGACCCTCTGGGCAGGGGGGGTACGGGGGGTCTCTGTCCCCCACTCCCGCCATCCCCCAGCCGGCCGGGCGCCCCTGCCCAGCTCCTGGCACTCAAGGCAATGGGGTGCCTCTGCCGCGCCCCCTGCAGTTCACTACTTCACGGTCCTGCTGCTGCTGCTGCTCGTCAGCACCACGGAGAGCGTGCTGCTGGCTGGGCTGCTGGTCCCGGGCGGCAGTAGCAAAAGCAGCCCCAGCCCAGCCCTGAGACAGGAGCGGCGGGACCGCGGCCATCCAGCGGCCCGGCCTGAAGGTGGGCAGGGTGGGCCCCTTCCCGGGGGCATGAGGAAGAGGCGCTCACTCTGCTTTGGGCAGAGCAGGCCTGGCTGGCTGCACCCCAGGGGGGGCTGGGGCCAGGGGGCCACCAGGCCGTTCAGCAGCTCCCCACGTCCGCTCTGCTGGCCCCGCTGGCCCCGCATGCCCCTTGGAAGAAGGATGGATGACCTCCTAGGGCCTGGGACCTTCAGATTCCCCCAAATGCCCAGGGGCCTCTCCACGGAAGTGATTCTTCTACCCAAGAGGGCCAAGGCAGCAGGCAGGCCCCAGTCATGAATCAAAGGAAGGGAGAAACCCAGCAGACGCCCCCTGGGGTGCCTCCCCCGCCCACCCCAACCCCCACCCCCGAGCCCTGGAGAGCAGCTCCTTCTTTTCATCTCCCATCACAGAAGCCTCCCCGGGAGCAAAGGGGCCGCGGAGGAGCTGGGTGGAGGCTGCTGACCGTATCTTCTTCCTGCTGTATGTGGCGGGGGTGGCATGCAGCCAGCTCCTCTTTGCCATGCTCTGGATGTGGGCGACGTGCAAGTCTGACCCGGCCCCCGGCGAGGCCACACCGCACGGTGGGCAGCCCAGGCTCTAGGGGGGCAAGGCCGGGGGGCACACCAGGGAGACCCATGACAGGGACGACGGAGAAAGGGGAAGGGAGGCCAACTCTCCCTGCACCCGCAGGGCCCAGGCTGCCCCGGCTCTCCCTTCTGTCAACCTGCACGCAGAGCAAAATAAAGCCATCACCCAGGTTCAAGTGCACCTCAGGCTCTGTTCATTGAGTTCAGCCCAGCACTCTCGTCCAAGTAGGGGCGGTCCCACCTGGCGCCTGACCCACACTGGACTCCTGGACTTCTCCCCAGTGTCCACCAGTCACCCAGAGACCCCACGCGCAGCCCCGGGGCCAGGAGGCAGTGGGGGTGGGACCTCAGGGCTCGGAACCGCCTGGCTGCAGCCGGCAGATGAAAGGCGCTCCTGCTCCAGCAGGGACGCCGGGGCACAGAGCACACCCGGGCAGGGTGGTGCAGGGGCCGTCCGTGAGCTGTCTCCAGCTCCTCTGCTGTGACGGGCCTGCTCCCCCCAGCCCTGCCCACAGCCGGGCCTCAGAGGGGGCTCTCGGCACCCAGCCCTGAACCGGGCCAGAGGGGGGCTGTTTGGCCTTGGCTCTCGTCCACGCCGGACGTCTGGGATGCAGCCCTCCTTGGGCCTCCTGTGGGGGCCACCACACAGCCCGCAGGCTGGGGCCAGTGCCACAAGGCCAGGTGGGACGGCTGCGTGGGGAGCGTGGGCTGCGGGCCCAGGACTTGGAGGGCTCGGGGCGGGGAGAAAGGTCCGTCAGAGGCCGTCCAACTGGCCGGGCCAGAGGCCAGTGAACACTGGCTCATCTGCCCGGTGACACGCGGGCCTGGGTGAGGCTGGAGGAGCGAGCGCTCAGGCCGAGGTGTCGAACAGGCGGTCGATCATGTCCCCCACCTGCTCCACGCGGTACTTGATGTACTTCTCGGGGTTCTTGGTGAAGGGCACGCTGCCGTACCTAGCGGGCACTGAGGTCAGAGGGGCCCCGGGCCAGCTCCGCCGCGTCCGCGGCACTGCCGACGGAGGGCCCCGGCTGGCGTCCCCATCCCGCCCTACAGAGCCTGGCCTCGGGGGCTCACCTGTGCAGGAAGGCCCCATAGGTCTCCTTGACGATGTTCTTCTGCGCCTGGCGAATCTTGTCCCGCTGCTCCGTGTCGGGGATGGCCCAGGCCTTCTGGATCTTGCACAATTCCTCAAGGCCGTCGTTGAAGCCCTGGCCACCCGGGTGGAAACAGAAGCGTCCCAGATGTTGGGGTCCGGTCCAGACAGCAGCAGGGGAGAGGGGCGGGGGGCAGGGAGGGGCGCTGCTCACCTTGAATCGCTCTTTGATCATCTGCCGCTCCTTGTCCCGCAGCTGGGCCGAGGAGCATGCAGAGAGTGAGAGAGCACAGCTCAGGGGAGAGGCCTGGCCCCGCCCGGCACCCAGCCCAGCCTGCCCGCCCCCAGCTGCTCGGACGGCCCCAGGTGGCCTGTGCGCTCCTGGCTCTGGGCTCTGAGGGACACTTGTCTGCCTTCCCCGGAGACACGGCAAAGTCTCACAGCTGCTGGACAGCCCTCCCAGCCCAGGCCTCCAGCCCACCTTGACTCCCGGCTGGAACACAGGCAGGTTCTTCTCCAGGATGTAGTCAGTCACCTTTATCCAGCTGCCAGGAGGGACAGAAGCAGAGGGCAGGGGAGGAGCGGCCTCAGTCAGCTGCTCCCTCCCTGGGCCAGGCTGGGTCTTTTAAAAATATCTTGACTCGAGGCCTCCCTGGTGGCGCAGCGGGTTGAGCACCGCACTGTGAAGCATCCACAGCCACAGCAGCGCGAGTTCGATCCCCAGCCAGGGAGGGGACCCACAGGGCACAGCAGGCCTCTCCTGCCTCCCGCTGCTCCCCTCAGCAGTGTGTTTCAGTCCATCTGCCTGTTCTGCTCCCCACTCTGTCTCTGGGGACTCCTCACCCCCCACACCTCTGGCCTGTACCCCAGCTCTTGTGTGCATAAATAAATCTAAAAAAAAAAAAAAGAAAACCAGCTGGAAGTTTGGGGTCCACAGGGCAGCGGGCCCCTGTTCCGACAGTCCCGGGGCTCAGGGAGGAAGGGGGGGGCACCTGCGCTGGTAGGTTTGGATCTGCTGCTCGATGTGCTCCCGGTAGGAGCGCTCGGCAG
Source organism: Galemys pyrenaicus (assembly GCA_019455555.1). Classification (NCBI taxonomy): domain Eukaryota; kingdom Metazoa; phylum Chordata; class Mammalia; order Eulipotyphla; family Talpidae; genus Galemys; species Galemys pyrenaicus. Next base: position 438,460 of record JAGFMF010011609.1, on the reverse strand, counting down.
TCTTCTGGGTCACGGCCACCAGCTGGATCAGCTCCGACCTGGGCGGGCCAGCGAGAGGATGGACTTGGCTCCCCTGCCACTGCTGGCCCAGGGCCGCCCCCCACCGGGACATTGGACAGGAAGGGAGCAGCCTGGCCAGGGACGGGGCGGGGCCAGGCCAGCCAAGGGGCGTGGCCAGCCAGGGGCTGGGCGGGACCAGCGGTGGGGCGGGGCTGTGTCAGGGGTGGGCGGGGCCAGGGGCAGGGGGGGGCCGGGTTAGGGCCAGGGGCCGGCTGCCGCCAGCCACGCACTTCTCCAGGGCCTTGAGGATGTAGTTGTAGTTGTTGTGCAGGAAGATGGCGCTCAGAGCCGGGTCCTCGTACACCTTGGACTTGCTCAGCAAGTTCAGCTGCAGGTTGCCCAAGACTTTGCCTGCAGGGGGAAGGGCGGAGTCACGATGACCACTGCGGCAGCCAGTGGCAGGTACCAGAGGAGCCCCGCTGGGTGGGGCAGGGGGCGGCCGAGACACTCACAGATGTAGGTGCTAAGGAGGCGCTTGCTGAACTCGGAGCTGTAGCTGGTGGCGGAGGAGCTGGTCTCTGCAGATAAGTCCCGCTGTTACAGCACTGCCCGCCGCGGCCAGCACCCTCTGGCCTCCCCCAGCTCAAGGAGCCACCCAGGAACGCTGGGAGGGGCCCCCGGGGCTTCTGGGCAGAGTTGTGCAACCACTGAGCTGCGGGGGCTCCCTGGCTGTGCGGGAATCCTGCCTTGCACGGACGCCTGTACAACCAGCCCAGCGGCGGAGTGGGGCGGGGTGGGGGCTGATGAGTTGGCCCGTGATCGAGGAAGGCTGGCAGGACAGAAGTGACACTGCCCCAGTTCTCGGAGCCCTGGCTCCTGACCCATGTGGGGTGGGACCGACAAGGCCCACAGAGACCCCTCAGCAGCAACGTCTGAGAAAGGGCTTCCACAGCCCCCCACCGTCCTCCCTGCGGCCCCAGGTCTCCGCCACCGGGTGACCTCTGCTTACACAGAGGGAAGACCATGGGCAGGGGGACGGGGCGAGGGGAGGCAGGGCTGCCTGGAGAGAGTCCTGGGGGTGCTGGACGCTAGGGTGCCACTGGGAGAAGCTCAGACAGAAAGAGGCCGCGGAGGGAGAGAGAGAGTCGGGAACATCCCCAAGAACCCATGTCTGCCTGCCCCCGCTCTCTGAGAGGTGCTGCGTCTTTTGAGGGGTCCCCAGGGTGCCTCACCCACGGGGCTGCAGAGGGGAGGATGGGCTGCAGAGCCCTGCTGCTTACCTCGGGGGTCTAAAGGAATATTGTATGTGTCCCCAAGAACTACGGAGTGAGAGGCAGTGCACAGAGGGGGCGGAGGAGACAAAGAGGGAGAAAGACGCAAAGTGCAAAAACAGGTTAGAAACGCGCGTCACCCCACGGCAGACCAGACCGCGCCCCACAACAGCAGGCTGCAGGCGGCAGGACAGACCCTCTGAAGATGCGAGGCCACCCCCTGGCTCCTTGTCCCCTCGACCGGGAGAGAGGGGCAGCCGTGAGAGGCCACGGGGTGGACAGGCGGAGGGGTGCAGGAGGGGCGGGTGGGGGCACCTTCCAACAGCTTCAGAAAGTGAGCGGCCCGCAAGAGCCGGAGCCTCTCCAGGGCCGGAAGGTTCTCCCCGAGGAGCAGAGTGAAGGAGCCGGAGAGGGAAGGGAGGTCAGTGATGAAAGGCAGCCACCCCGTTTCTCCTGGTGCTCAGCCCTGGGGACCAGTCAGTTCTGGGGTCCGCTGAGGGCAGCCCCCTGGGGGCTAGGGTTCCCTGGGGCTCGCCAGCAGGGGGCATGCTGGGTGATACCAAGTACCTTGGGAGGCCAGCATGGCGCCCGCCGTCTCCTGGAAGTCCAGGAGCTGCTGCAGGAAGAGGATGGCCTGAGTGGGGAGAAAGGGGGGCCAGGAGGTCAGAGGCGGGAGCCGAGGGCCAGATGCCTCCCACAAGGCAGCCTATGCCCCGTCCAGGGCAAGGTAGGGCAGGGTCAGGGCACCCCCCTTGAAGAGGTAGAGGCAGACCTGGGCTTTTTTTTTTTTTTTGCAACAATCAAGTAGAGCTTTACTATGCCTGCATGCAGGGGCCAGACCTGGGCTTTTCCCCACAGGCCTGTCTGCACTACCTCCATCCTGCCAACTGCGCACCATGCAGGAAGGGAGGGGTGGGCTGGGCCTTCTGGGCCCAGCCGGGGCCTCGGGCAGCACTTACATTGCTCGTGAGCTCGTGCACGGTGCCGTCTTTGGGCATGTTATACTCCTTGTCCGGGTCATTCTGCAGAAAACACAGCCCAACTCCCTGAAACGGCCAGGAGGCACCAGGCCCCACCCACCCCGGGCCCTGCCGCTCGGCACGTGGTGCCACCTGCTGGCAGACAGGTGCCAGGACGGATGCTGTGGTGACAAGCTAGCAACAGGACTGGGAGAAAGGGGCAGGTGGACACTGCTGGGGGGAGGGGGCTGCAGGCCCCTGGGAAAGAATGGGAGGAAAGGGCCTCCCTGGTGGCACAAGGGGTTGGGCAACGCACTGTGAAGCATCCACAGCACAGCAGCGCGAGTTCGATCCCTGGCCAGGGAGGGACGCACAGGGCACAGCAGACCTCTCCTGCCTCCCCGCTGCTCCCCTCAGCAGTGTGTTTCAGTCCATCTGCCCGTTCTGCTCCCCGCTCTGTCTCTGGTGAGTCTTCTCATGCCCCGCACCTCTAGCCTGTACCCCAGTTCTTGTGTGCATAAATATGTAAATTTTAAAAAAAGGAGGAGAGTGGGCACTGGCAGGAGGCTGGCAGTGCCGCTGGCTCCCTAGGGCCAGGCTGGGGCAGACTGCTCTCTGCTGGAGTGCCCGGCCAGGTCGCAGCAGCCCAGCCCACAGCCCAGGAGCTGGCCCGGGGTGGAGGGGCAGCGGGGAGGGGGCGCACCTTGATGTTGTCGGCAAAGTCCTCCAGCGCTTTGGCTCCCACGGTCTCCATGGAGGTGATGAGGGTGGGCAGCTTGTTCTTGGTGCTGGCGGCGGTGCCCTGGGGAGCACAGCTGCACTGCCGGCCGGTCTCCCACGCCTAGCGCCCCCCAGCCCTCACCCCGCTCGTCTCTGCACCCCGCGAGCACCTCCGGGGCAGGGGCCCGCGTCTCCAGGCCTGGGGCCCTGCGGGAGTTGCTTCTACCCACCCTGCCAAGAAGGGCTCGCCCCCAGGAGGCACCCAGGCGGCGGGACCCCTCCTCGTACCTGGAGCACCTGGTCGAACTCGGGCTTGGTCTGCTTGAGGTGCCGCAGCACGGGGAAGACGGTGAGCACGGCGGAGAAGTCGTGCCGGATGATGGCCTTGCGGGCGGCGGACACAATGTTCTCCCCCTCGAGCATCAGCCCGTCCAGCGCGTCCTGGAGCGGGCGGCAGAGGGGCGGCCGGTTCCCAGGGGGGCAATGGGCGGGCCAGTATGCCCCACAGGGAGGGGACCGAGGGCGCACGCCACCCGCACAGACCCCCGAGACAGGCGGGGGCTGCTCCGAGGGCAGGCAGGCCGGGCCTGCGCCCCTGCTCCCGCGGGACGGCGCCTGCGGCATCGGGAGGGCGGGGCACCTGGATGAGGGAGTCGAAGGTCTTCTTCTGGTGGTGCTCGGGGATCACGTCGGCCAGCAGCTGGTACTCGCTCTGGGCCAGCTTGACGAAGGCGCTGACGCAGTGGATGTAGGCGTCCGTCTCCACGTCCAGCATGTCATCTCTCCCTGGGGACGGCAGGGCCTGTGAGTGGCCACTTTGGGGGGCTCTCTCCCGACTGGGGACATGGGTCTCCCCAGCCCCTGGCCTGCAGCCCAGACAGGGAGCCCGGGGGGAGGAGGAGGGCCGAGAGGAGGCCTGCCCGCTGCAGGGGCTCTGGGCCGAGCGCAGCCTCAGCCCCGGCTTCGCTGGCAGCTCTGAGGCCCGGGAGGGTCAGGACTGGAGGTGGGGAGGGGAGGCGCCGAGAAGGTGGGAGGGTCCTAAATACACTTCCTGGAGGAGGTGAGTCTGACCCCAGCTCTGAAGATGCTGGACTGGGCTGAGGGCAGCGGGAGGGAGGGGGTGGTGGCCACTCGAGGCGGTGCTGCGGCCAGGCATCTGAGAGGACGCTGGACCTCAAAGCAGCGCCCCCGCCAGGCCTGCTGGCATGGGTGGGCTACAGCTAGCGGCGGGCGGCCTGGCTCGGCTCTGACAGGAGGCAGCCCATGCCCCAGCGCCGAGGCCCCCGGCCGGTGTCAGCTGCCTCAGGAGACAGGACGCCGCTACTGCAGGCCGGGGCGGGGGGCCCGCAGGCCGGCTGGTCCCGTGCCCAGGCTCCCAGGAGTCAGCGCTCCGGCGCGGACGCTGGGGCCTCCCTGCCCTCCAGGAGCTCAGGCTCGGCGGCGTCTCCCTTGGCCCAGCCTGGGGCCAGGGTGCACTCCCACCTGGAGAGAGGCCAGGAGACCTTCTGCCCGGAAGAGAGGGAGCAGAAGAGAGGCGAGCAGGCCGGGCCATCCTCAGGGCAGAGCGGCTGGCCCGGCAGGCCCTCCGGGGCAGTGGGCCCAGCGGCCGCCCTCGGGCTGGGCTGCGGTACTCACCGGCCAGCGGCCCGTGCTTGTCGTTCGGGGCCTCGGACGGGTGCTTAACTCGGAAATCATGCTCGTGACCTAGCGAGACGTCGGCCGCACAAACACAAGCAGCGTTTACCCACAGGCCAGGCGGGCTGCCCCTCGGGGCCGGGGAGAAGCCCTCGCTCTCCGGGATGGGGCACGAGACGGGCAGGGGGAGGGCACTGGAGCGGGCTGGAGCCCCTCCCCTGCCACGGACCACGCTGGGCACAGCCGTTTCAAGCCCGACTTGCAGCGCTCGGGACCATGCTTGGGGGTCCCCAGAGCCAGAGGCCAAGGGGGGGTGCAGGGCACTAGGGTTCTGCGGCCGAGGGGTCCGAAGCCCCACCCCGGCGCCACATTTGGGGAGCGCCCCAGTTAGGGGCATGGCACCGCCGAGCGAGTGGGCGGGCTGCCCTGTGCTCCTGGGCAGGCCACCCTTCCTCTGGCCGGAGGTGGGGACACGGCCGGGGCCGCCCGGCCCCGTGCGGCACATGCACCCCTTTCTGAAGTTGGGGGGTGGTGTGGCCGGGAGCCCTCGGTGGGCTCGGTCCCCCCACTGCTGGTCTGAGCGTGAAAGGGCTGCCCAGGACAAAGAACGTTCTCCGAGTTCAAACAGGAGACAAGGACAGAGACGGGGAGGGAGGGAGCCCCAGGGAGGGCAGAGCTGCCGTCAGCCAGACAGGACTGCGCCGAGGGCCACGACACGTGTCCCTGTGCCAGCCAGGCGCGTGGCACCAGCCTGCGGTCCCCACCCCTGCTCCCCACTCTGGCTCCTCCCGCGGCCCTCCTGGGGGGCGGGAGGCTCTGCCCTGCCACGTGGAGCGGACACATGGTGGCGAGGAGGGGACAGGAGAGGAGCACAGGGGATTACCTTCCAGAGGAATGAGGTTAGAGCCCCCCTTTTTCCCATCTAGACCATGCTGGGAATACTGTTTCAGGAGGTTCTGAGCTTTACGGATCGTCCCTGTCACCAGAGCCACACAGAGAGGAGAGAAGGAGACCTAGGAAATGAGTGAGAGAAAACAGCAGCGGCCCTCCACCGGCGCCCGCCCGCCCGCACAGTGCGCATGCCCGTGCGTCCCCCCTGCAGCCCTGGCCCGGGGCCTGTGGACCAGCCGAGCAGAGAACACCTCTCCTCCTCCAGCTGGAGCCCTCAGGGCTGCCCGGGGCCCCTCACTGTTCCGGAGCTGTGCTCACTCCAGGAAGCACAGAGGGGGAAGGAGACCGGCGGGAGAAGCAACAAATACAGAACACAGGAGGGCCTGGGACCAGGAGCTGCTGCCGAAGCACGAAGCACTCCCATCGGGCCGCCATGAAGCTGCCCCGGGGCCAGGCGGAGCTCTCGGGCATGCTCAGTGCTGGGGAGAGCCTGACCAAGTGCATGACAGGCAGGGCCCCGGGGGCTGGCGACCAGGGCCTGGGTTTTCTGGGAGAGCAGCGCCCCACACAAAAGGCGGGGAGACCCACACACCAGGGAGTCACCCAAACCACCAAGACCACCACAGGAGCGGAGGGGGTGGGAAGAACGGGCGCATGCTCTTGGCACAGGGGAAAAAAACAACAGTTAGTGTCACGATTAAAAACTAGTGCAAACAAAACGTGGCACCCACAGCCTCCTTGGGGTTGAGACATCCCAGGGCGGAAAACAGGGGAAATAAAACAGCATTTAGGACAAAGGCATCCAGGAGCCTCCCTGGTGGCGCAGTGGGTTGAGCGCCGCACTGTGAAGCATCCTAGCACAGCAGCGAGTTCGATCCCCGGCCAGGGAGGGGACCCACAGGGCACAGCAGACCTCTCCTGCCTCCCCGCTGCTCCCCTCAGCTGTGTGTTTCAGTCCATCTGCCTGTTCTGCTCCCCGCTCTGTCTCTGGTGAATCCTCTCACCCCCTGCACCTCTGGCCTGTACCCCAGTTCTTATATGCGTAAATAAATCAATCTTAAAAAAGAAGAAAAAATTAATAAAATGCCAAGGGGAGAGAGGGACCCTGAAGCTGGTCCTGCTTCCTTAGAAACCCCCCAACCACCCTCTGAACACGGTGGCTGTTTGGGTCCTGGTGGCTCTTCAAAGGCCGGGAGAGGCCAGGGCCAGGGCCTGCAGCAGCTCGTCCTTCTGTGGGTGTCACACCCGAGCCATGAACCACCAAGTCCAGCGGCCCAGCACCCGCCCCTGGGGCTCCTTCCCTTCGACAAGCCCCTGCTGAAGAGCGAACCAGACACCTGCCCACATGGGCCAGAAGCAGATGGGCAGCCGGGCCTTCAGGAGCCCGGCCGGCAGCTGGCAGGAAGCGGATGGGGCGGCTGATGCACAGCCACCAAGCCCATCAGGTGCCCAGCAACCAGGGGCCATGCCAGGGCCGGGCTCTCCTGGCCCACCGGGCCTGGCTGCGCTTCTCCCGAGTCAGGGTGACGCCGGGGGCCTGACTCCCTATTGCCGGCACAGGCTGAGCCAGCAGCTCCTGGCAGTTCTGGAAGCCCCACGGAAGGCACGGGGCCCGCACAGCCGTCTCCCCTTGGGCCTCCAAGCCCAGCGCGAACTGAGCCCCCGTCTTCAGATCCTCTCCCCAGGAGGCCCCGTCCCTGTGTGGCCAGAGAGCATCCCGGGGGCAGTGCCCATCAGATCCCGGGGTCACCAGTGGACCCCGCCGAGAAGAGACAGAGGGGAGAGCGGCCTCATGGAAACAGCGCTGTTCCGGCACGGAGGCAGAGGGCCAGATGACCCGCCCCGGGCAGCTGTGGCCCTGAAGGCGGCTTAGCAGAGCCGCCCGGCAGTTTCTAGGGCAGAGGCCAGGATGTCCACACTGGTGGGGCACAGGGCTAAGCACTTCCTGCCGGGCCACCCCGCTTCCGGAAGCTCTGCTCACCGGCCCGAGGATGGCCCTGCCCTTCCCGCAAGTAAAGGCTCCCGTCACGCGGGAACAGCCACCTGCTCTCTGAGGGGTGCAGGACCCCAATGCTTGCAGAAAGCACAGGCAGGCCCTAGGCGGCAGGGGGCCTGGCAGAAGGAGAGGCAGCCCCCCCAGCTTCCCTGGGGCTGCCTGCAGCAGCCCCCCACCCAGGGACGTCCCCCCTCTCCCCGAGTCGAGGGCAACATCTCTCAGTGGCCAGAGACAAGTCAGACTTGCCCACGACACACGGGACATGGCTGAGCCGAGTTCAGGCTACACAGGACATGGCAACAGGAAGGCCAGACAGGGACGGGTCAGCCAGCACGCCCACAGCCATGGCCCCGGCCTCTCCCCGGGCTTTCTGGCCCCTGGGCACTAACTTCAGAGTGTGAAACAAAAGCCCAGTTCAGTTCTTCAGAGAGGAAGGTGTGGGACTCTTTCTTCCTGTCCCATCAACTATGAACGCGTAAGCTCTCAGGCCTCCCTGGTGGCGCAGGGGTTAAGTCTCAGCGCTGTCAAGCTATCAGCAGCCACTGCAGCAGGAGTTCGATCCCAGGCCAGGGAGGGACCCACATGGCACAGCAGACCTCTCCTGCCTCCCGCTGCTCCCCTCAGCAGTGTGTTTCAGTCCATCTGCCTGTTCTGCTCCCCACTGTCTCAGGTGACTCCTCTCACCCCCCACCTCTGGCTTGTACCCCAGTTCTGATACGCATCAATAAATAAAACAACTCTTTTAAAAGACAAAGACGTGTAAGCTCTCCCCCATCCGCCTCTTAGATCGGCACTTCAAGCCAGCCAGGCCTTCTGGAAGAGGCCGCTACACTGCTGACTGCTGCGCCCACTGGCCGTGGCACAGACCCTGGCCCCTGGACAGGACAAGGGAGTGTGGGAAGGGGGCCCAGCAGCGACTCTGCCTGTTTCTGCCTTTCCACATCTGCGACCCCCCCACTCCAAGGTAAGTGTCTGAGCCCAGACGGCTGGGGCTGGGGGCGCCTGCTTTCTGTCCCGCGTGGCTGCAGTCCCTCTGGGGACACGTGTTGGTGGGGCGGCCGCTGCCACACTCGGGCAATCCAGGTCCCACGGGGCCTTCTAAGGGGACCAGGGTGGGGCTCACCTGGCCGCTTGACCGGCTTCTTGGTGGGCGTGTCTTTCCTCTTATTGGGGATCGCAGGGGAGTAGGGGACCCCAGACGAAGAACTGCTCTTCCGGAAATGCTCCCTCAGGCCCTTGATGGAGCGGTCCAGCTGGCTGGAGCGAATCTGGTAGTAGACGTTCATGAAATCTGAGGAGACAGGGCGACAGGTGGCAGCGGGGTCCCCGCCTCCGCCGTGACCGGAGCTCCTTTCCCCGTAGGCACTGCTCCGGGAACAGCAGCGGGCAAGTTTCCACGCCCACACCACCCGCCATCTGCGCTGGCTCCCGCAGCACCCACTGGCCTCATCCCAAGCCAGGCGAGTCTTCTGGAAACAGAACTGGTGCTCGATTCTATGTTTTTGAGGTTAAGGCTTTTTTTAGATAAAAAATGTGAAGTTGGGCCTCCATGGTGGCACAATGGGTTGAGCACTGCACTATGGGGCAAACCGCAGCCACTGCAGCACGAGTTCGATCTCTGCCGCTGGCCAGGGAGGGGACCCACAGGGCGCAGCAGACCTCTCCTGTCTCCCCGCTGCTCCCCTCAGCAGTGTGTTTCAGTTGACCTGCCTGTTCTGCTCCCCACTCTGTCTCTGGTGGATCCTCTCACTCCCCGCACCTCTGGCCTGTACCCCAGCTCTTGTGTGCATGCATAAGTAAATCTTTGGAAGTTAACATCCAAATTCAACTCGGTAAGGGATAAAAGGGTGTGGCGTCTGAGGGGAGGCAGCCAAAGTCAGGTAATGAAAACACATTATCTCTTCAGCCTTGAATAGAGCACCAATCAGGAAGAAAATAAGAGGCAGAGAGCTGAAAAGGAGCAAACTGCTGGGGCTGTCCACAGGCCAGTCAGCTGGGCCGTGAACCTGGAGAGGACCTCACCAGGGCCAGCAAGCTACACACCTGTCCCGACACGTCCACCTGGGCACCGCACCATTTAGGAAACTGTGCCCACCGCAGCACTCCCTATCGATGCCAGAAAGAAGACCCCCATAACGCAATGAGCGAGAAGAAAGAGGTAGACACTGAGGCACATTTCAGCAGTTCCCAACTAGTATGTCACAGGAACCCCGACATAAACAATGGACAGGGCCACCCTAGTGGCGAGCGGGTTGAGCACCGCACTGTGAAGCATCCGCAGCCACTGCAGCGCGAGTTCGATCCCCGGCCAGGGAGGGGACCCACAGGGCGCAGCAGACCTCTCCTGCCTCCCCGCTGCTCCCCTCAGCAGTGTGTTTCAGTCCATCTGCCTGTTCTGCTCCCAGCTCTGTCTCTGGGGAGTCCTCTCACCTCCTGCGCCTCTGGTCTACACCCCGGCTCTTGTGTGCATAAACAAATAAAATAAAAGCAATCCCGGTGGCTTAAAGAGATAAGGGAGAGTGAACCCCTCGCTGGACCCCGTGGACTCTGGCCTGCTCACCTTGGTTGCGGCCATATTCCACCAGCCAGCGGGAGATGCGGATGACGTCCTGGAGCACGCCCTCAGGCAGGTGCTCCAGGGGCACCTCGTCCTGGACCTCCAGCTCGTCCTCGCCGCTGATCAGGTCCAGGATGAGCACGGGCGAAACCACCTTGCTGTGCCGGCTCATCAGGCTGCGGAACTCCGACTCCAGTGACTCCTTGCCCCGCTCAAACAGCAGCTTCTGCGGGGACAGGGAAGCGAGGGGGAGGTGCTGACCCAGCCGGCCTCCCGCCCTGCTGCCCTCTGTGTTCCGGGCCTCTGCCCTCCTCGGCTTTCACTTCCTTTAACGCGGGGAACCCTCCTGGACTCTTTATGTCACAGTCTCTCAAAAGGCATGTTCACAGGGCCTCCCTGGTGGCGCAGCGGGTTGAGCACCGCACTGTGAAGCGTCCATGGCCACTGCAGCGCGAGTTCGATCCCCAGCCAGGGAGGGGCCCACAGGGTGCAGCAGACCTCTCCTGCCTCCCCGCTGCTCCCCTCAGCAGTGTGTTTCAGTCAGTCTGCCTGTTCTGCTCCCACTCTGTCTCTGGTGACTCCTCTCACCTCCCACGCCTCTGGCCTGTACCCCAGCTCTTGTGTGCATAAATAAATAAGTCTTTAAAAAAAAAAGAAAAAACTTCTATGCCACACAGATCAAGGAAGTGCAGACAACCCACAGGATGAGTGGGAATATCTGCAGATATTTGCAAATCAGATGTCTGATAAGGCAGACATCCAGAATGTCTAAGAAAATCAAAAGTCTGTCCACACAAAAGTGTGTTTGCGGCCTCCCTGGTGGCGCAGCAGATTGAGCGCCGCACTGTGAAGCGTCCGCAGCCACTGCAGCGCGAGTTCGATCCCCGGCCAGGGAGGGACCCACATGGTGCAGCAGACCTCTCCTGCCTCCCCGCTGCTCCCCTCAGCAGTGGATTTCAGTGGATCTGCCTGTTCTGCTCCCCACTCTGTCTCTGGTAAATCCTCTCACCTCCCATGATTCTAGGCTGCACCCCAGCTCTTGTGTGCGTAAGTAAATAAATCTTAAAAAAAAAAAAGCACATCCACAAGGGCTCCCAGCAGCATCATTCCTAAGAGCTAAAAATCAGAGTGCGGGGCCTCCCCGGTGGCGCAGTGGGTTAAGCAACACACTATGAAGCAAACCGCAGCCACTGCAGCACAGGTTCGATCCCTGCTGCCGGCCAGGGAGGGGACCCACATGGTGCAGCAGCCCTCTCCTGCCTCCCCACTGCTCCCCTCAGCAGTGTGTTTCGGTCCATCTGCCTGTTCTGCTCCCGCTCTCTGTGGTGAATCCTCTCACCCCCCACACTTCTGGCCTGTATCACAGTGCTTGTGTACATAAATAAATAAATCTTTAAAAAAAAAAAAAAATCAGAGTGCCCACAAGAGATGGATGAGCAAAATGGATCCATACGTACAGTATGACACTATTTGGCACCTTTTGTATACCAGGAAGATGTATACTATGCAATGTATACTACGTATACATAGTATACCATGCGAGATGTTTCCAGGCATGAGCTACATTAGCTCCTTTGCACTTTGGTTTGACGTAACTATAACTCATCATCACACATGATTTGACTTAGCGAAATTATAAACAAGTAATAAAAACATACATTTCTAATTTCTTTTTTTTTTTTAAAGATTTATTTATTTATGCATACAAGCACTGGGGTACAGGCCAGAGGTGTGTGTGTGGGGTGAGAGGATTCACCACAGAGAGCGGGGAGCAGAACAGGCAGATCAACGGAAGCACACTGCTGAGGGGAGCAGCGGGCACAGCAGGAGAGGTCTGCCGCGCCATGTGGGTCTCCTTCCTGGCCGGCAGCAGGGATCGAACTCGTGCTGCAGTGGCTGTGGTTTGCTTCATAGTGCGTTGCTTAACCCACTGCGCCACCAGGGAGGCCCCCATTTCTAATTTCTTAATACAATAGGTCTTAATGCCTATCGTGTGTGTATTGTAAGCTATACGTCTATCCAGTCTACTGTATTTTCCTTTAGGCTGGTCCAGTGTCCAGGATAGAAACTCAGGTCCCCAAACCTCTCACATCACCCCGCTCGCCCCTTACCACTTTGTTGAGCTCTGGGCTGTCTGGGCTATTGTCCTGGAAATACTCCACAGCCTTCTGAATCTTGGCCATGCTTCCCAGGTACTCTTCCAGCCTACCTGTAGGGCTGGGAAGGAAAAGAGCCGTATCAGCCTTCTGGAGGTGGGGTGGGGTGGTGTGTGTGTGTGTCTGTGTAGGATGAAGAGGCAGGAACAAGCGCATGGACTCTGGCAGTGGAAGGACAGAATAACACAGGGGAGTTCCAGGCTCAAAGACGTTCTGCTCCTCCCTTCGAAGGCCTAGGCCCATGGAGGCGCGAGGAACGTGACCGCCTGGGCCTAGCTCACCCTTCCCTGATGATCTTCTCCGTGTCAGTGGCCACATGGTAATAGCTGATGACATGGTCCAGGCAGGACAGAGTCTTCTCAACATTCTCCTGCAGCCGCTGCAGGTTCTCTGTCTGCTTGTGCACGGGGATGATGGAATTCTCCAGCTTCATAAGGCGGCTCTCAAAGGACGACAGGATGGACACCTGGGAGGGATGACAGCTACGTTCCAGCACTGCTTTCACCCACCCAACCTTTGCTGCCTTTTCTATGGCTTCCTGACAGCAAATTCTATGAGAGAAGGGACAGGGGCGCCTGTTTGCTGCTGTATGTCAGCAATTAGGGGGTCAAACAAACTGGATGAAACTTGATTTGAAGGTAAGCCTATCAAAGTAACTCCCAGACAGAAACCCCACAATGGCTTCTCTCCCAGCCTTTGAGGTTAAGTCTCAATTTTTGTTCTGTCTGAAGCTTTCCTAGACTGAATAGGGCAGCCTCAAATGCAGCACTGGCACCTTCAAAACCCCTGGCAGGGGCTCCCTGGTGGCATGTGGGTTAAAGTCAGCACTATCAAGCTATAGGCAACCACTGCAGCCTGAGTTCGATACCCAGCCAGGGAGCTGACCCACATGGCACAGCAGACCTCTCCTGTCTCACCCGCTGCTCCCCTCAGCAGTGCATTTCAGTCCATCTGCCTGTTCTGCTCCCCATTCTGTCTCTGGTGAATATTCGCATGCCCTGCACTTCTTGCCTGCACTCCAGTTCTTGTATGCATAAATAAAAATAAATCTTTAAAAAAAAAAAAACACCTGGATGGGTGAATTCCATTAAGCAAGGATTAGGACTTCATTACTGTGTCACTAAATACACTCCCAAGTTCGTATCTACTCAGTCCGTGCTTTTCTCGGGTTCCCCCAGGAGTAAAGAAGGACGTGCCTGGGTGATGAACACCTGTTGTGGGCCAGGAACTGAGCGAGATGTGCTCCCATTAATTACTTCACGGTCACTTTGGGCTGTAGCACTGTCTCTATTTTTGCAGAGGAGTTAACTAGGCTGTTACCGGTCATGAGTCACACAGTGAAAACAAGGACAAGGACTAGATTCAGATCTCTCTGGCTTCTGAGCCTGCTCTGTTCCTAAAACTGTGTGGATGAAGGCTGAGTGTCGTCCAATCTCAGCGATTGCAAAAAACGAGAACTCTGCCATCCGACTGGCATGGAATTGAGGATGACACCCAGCTGGTACTCAGCCCACCTAAGTCAGAGTGTGCAGCGTGCGCAAGGAGAGAAGGAAGAATGAAGTCTACAGAGAGAACAAAATCTGGGGTACTGGGAGCTGCTGCACCCTCAGTGAAGGGGCGACAAGGGGGAAGAAGCTAGGAAAGAGACCCGCACAGTTGCTGGAGAAACGCACAAATTGCAATCACGACCCGGGCCAGACCCCAGGCCTGCCTGCGCCCCTCCCACCCCCCAGTGGAGTTACCATGTTCTTGGTGAGCTGGTCGCTCTTCTCCAGACTGTCCCGGATGAAGGACAGCGTCTCCTCTTCCTGGGGAGCAGCGGGGTTAAGAACATCACCAGAAGCCGGAGACTAACAGAGATGACCGCGCCCCGGCCACGCAGCCTCGCCCCCCGCCCCATCTTTCACAAGGAGTGTCCCCTCCCACTTCCCACCGGAGCAGACGCCCCGGGCCGGATCTCGGCTCCATCCCGCACTTCTCCCTCGCTTCCCGGCCCCACCTGCTTCAGTTTGTCCTCGATTTCCCGCCGCCGAGCAGATGCCTCCTGCGGGGGGATCATCGCTTCCACCCGGCGGTACTCACTCCCCAGTACCTGGTCGCGCAGTGCCCTCTCGGCTCCCGTCCCTGTCACACCCACTTCCGCCCTTGGCCCCGCCCCGGGGCGCGCAGGTGGGGCCCTGTTGGGAGCGTCAGGCGGAAGTGCGTCTGCACGGAAGTCGGTAGCCGGCCGTGGCGGGCGGCCATCTTGGGTGCGGCTGGAATGGGTGGCCATGTTTCTGCTGGGGCAGTTGCACTTCCTAGTTAGGCAAGGTTCTCCAGCGGTGTTTATACCCTGTGGCTGCCTTGACAGTTACTTGCCGTCTTCTTTCAAAGATATACTTCTACAAAGATCCCTGGGGAGGGAGACCATTTCACTTCCTAGAGCTTATTCTGGGTCCAGGCGCCAATGTCGGGTTCCCCATTGGGAAGTGTCACACAGTGACACCCTACATTATACAGAAGCCCCGGGCCCAGGGGTGGGGCAGAATGGTCGCCTCTGCCCCCAGTGGCATCCACGGCCACAGTCTTGACTTGTCCCTGCAGCATCCATCCCCTGCGCCAAGCCCTAGGATGTAGGTTTGCTGGGGAGTGAGGCTCAGGCTGGTGGTAGGTGAGAGGCTTCTGTTGCAAGCTTACCTAGAGCTGGGAAAAGTGCAAGAGGATGGCTGAAAGACCCTAGTGAGGGATGGGGATCCTCACTGATGGTGTCAGTTTAGGACAAACTGAGGCCCACCTGCATGGATTCAGACACACAAGGGAGAGGAGAGCCCTTTTCTCACACAGCTCTGAGGAAATGAGAACCATTGGGAAAGCTGCCCAGGCCCCTTGGCCAGAGCTCCTGACTGTCCCATCTCCTCCACCCACAGCTGCAGGGGAGGGGATGCACAGACTCCCTTGGGTCGTCTCCTGTAGAGCTGACGTTCTGGATTCATCTCCAGAGACAACTCTCCCACTAATGGGCTTATTCCTTACTCCACCCCTTGCCTCTGGCCCCAGTCCTTGGGGAAGTAAATGGCCCTGTGCTTCACTGAGTCCCTCTGAGGACCTGGTACCCAGGCACAGGAAGACAATGAAGAATCTGCTGTGGATGAAAAGGTTTAGGCCACAAAGCTGTAGGGCTCCCAAGATCCCCCTCTTCCCCAGAACCCAGCTACCCAAAAGGGAGGAGGAAATGGGACAGAGAGCCTGGAGAGTGATTGGAGGACAATTTAGACCTGGTAGGTTGCCATGAAGGAGAGGGTGAAGGAAACACTCAGGAAATGCAGACGCTGTATGCATCAAGGTGGGCATAGGAAGGGAAGTTAAGCTGTTGGGATGAAGAGCACAGCAGAGAATCAAAGGATAGAAGGACTTTAAGCTCAAATAAACCAGCCCTGGAGCTTTATTCAGCACTTACCCTCTCTGAAGGGCACCTAGCCCATAATAGATGTGCAAGAAAAATACTGATAGGGCCTCCCTGGTAGTGCAGGCCTTAAGTCACAGCACTGTCAAGCTATTGGTAGCCACTAGCATGAAAACTGACTCTCCTGGCACAGGACACAGCAGACCTCTCCTGCCTCCTCACTGCTCCCCTCAGCAGTGTTTCAGTAGATCTGCCTGTTCGGCTTCCTGCTCTGCCTGGTGAGTCCTCTTACCCCCGCACTTCTGGCCTGTACCCCAGTTCTTGTATACATAAATAAATAAAGTCAGGGGCCTCCCTGGTGGCACAGCAGGTTGAGCACTGAACTGTGAAGCATCCGCAGCACAGCAGCGCAAGTTCGATCCCCGGCCAGGGAGGGGACCCACAGGGCACAGCAGACCTCTCCTGCCTCACCCACTGCTCCCCTCAGCAGTGTGTTTCAGCCCATCTGCCTGTTCTGCTCCCTGCTCTGACTCTGGTGACTCCTCTTTCACCACCACCCCCCCATACACACACACATCTCTGGCCTATACCCCGGTTCTTGTATGCATAAATAAATAAAATAAATCTTTCAAAGAAAAATACTGATAACACGTTGTTCTATAGGTCTTAGCAAGGGAACCCTCTGTGGATGTGAGCAAATACTTTGAACTTCATAAAATAGTGTATTTATGAATACCTGTGTGTGCTGTTTTGTACATTCTCAAATTCCCTCCACTGTCATTTTGGGAGTCAGCTACCATGTACTGAGAGCCTTCTGCTTGCCCAGCTCTGCTCCACACACCACATCTTCCACTGAGGACTCAGGCACAGCTATTGTCTCAGACAGCAGGAGGTGGTTCTGAGGATGGTTTCCACCCCTCCTTGCTATGCCAGGGAGCTCAGAAGTCATGCTGTTATGCAAAGCTGCAAATCCGATTTTGCAAGAAAATCCATTGTGAAAAGTAAGTTGTATAGCCTCCCTGGCTGGGCAGTGGGTTGAGTGCCACACTGTGAAGCATCCATGGCACAGCAGCTCAAGTTCAATCCCCGGTCAAGGAGGGGATCCACATGGTGCAGCAGACCTCTCCTGTCTCCCCGCTGCTCCCCTCGGCAGTGTATTTCAGTAGATCTGCCTTTTCTGCTCCCCACTCTGTCTCTGGTGAATCTTCTCACTTCCTGCAACTCTGGCCTGTACCCCAGGTCTTGTGTGCATAAATAAATAAATAAATCTTAAAAAAGAAAAGCAGGTTGTATTTATGACAACCACATCTACTGAAAGGCAAACAGAAGGAAAAGATGAGCATGTTCTCAACCCAGCGTCAGACGTGCATTGACAAGCAGGAAG
Source organism: Galemys pyrenaicus (assembly GCA_019455555.1). Taxonomy (NCBI): domain Eukaryota; kingdom Metazoa; phylum Chordata; class Mammalia; order Eulipotyphla; family Talpidae; genus Galemys; species Galemys pyrenaicus. The sequence continues at coordinate 421,509 of JAGFMF010011609.1, read as the reverse complement.
TGGCTGTAATTCCCAGCCCAGACTTAGCACAGGACTCCGCTTTAGCAAAAGGAGTGAGTGATGGTTCAGCTGCAGCCGCAAAATCCCTGGTTTTCATGCTCAAACTTCCACAAAGGTGCCAGCCACAACCCAGCCCCCCACTGCCCACTCCTGGCAGAGGGAGGGCGTTTCTCCCCTACAACTGATGTTCAGTTTGCTATCCCCAAACTTTGTGCTCTTTCTGAGGAGTCGAATGTATAGTTTGTCCAAATTAGTGTTTCCTGGTCTGGCCTGAAAATGCTTCTGCTGTGATGGAAACAACCACAAAAGCAGATCATAATACTGTAAGCTGTTTGGATTCCAGACATTTAAAATAGGATGGGGGGCCTCCCTGGTGGCACAGTGGGTTAAGCAACGCACTATGAAGCAAACAGCAGCCACTGCAGCACGAGTTCGATCCCTGCTGCCGGCCAGGGAGGGG
>JAGFMF010011609.1:399335-420868 GCA_019455555.1 Galemys pyrenaicus | reverse complement strand
TTCTGCTCCCTGTTCTCTGTGGTGAATCCTCTCACCCCCCACACCTCTGGCCTGTACCCCAGTGCTTGTATGCATAAATAAATAAATCTTTAAAAAAAATAGGATGGAGGCCTTCCTGGTGGCACAGGAGTTCAAGAATCAGTGCCATCAAGCTATCGCCAGCCACTGCAGCGTGAGTTCCAGCCCCCAGCCAGGGAGGGGACCCACATGGCACAGCAGACCTCTCCTGTCTCCCCGCTGCTCCCCTCGGCAGTGTGTTTCAGTCCATCTGCCTGTTCTGCTCCCCACTCTGTGTCTAGTGAATCATCTCACCCCTGCAACTCTGGCCTGCACCCCAGTTCTTTGATGCATTAAAAAAAGGGGGTGCCTTCCTGGTGGCACAATGGGTTAGGCAGTGCACTGTGAAGCATCTGCAGCCACTGCAGCACGAGTTCGAACCCCGGCCAGGGAGCGGACAGACCCACAAGGTGCAGCAGACCTCTCCTGTCTCCCTGCTGCTCCCCTCAGCAGTGTATTTCAGTGGATCTGCCTCTTCTGCTTCCACTCTGTCTCTGGTGAATCCTCTCACCCCCCACACCTCTGGCCTGCACCCCAGGTCTTGTGTGCATAAATAAAATCTTTAAAAATATATACATAGTCCTTTAAAAAAAAAAAAAAGGGACTTACCCTAGTCTTATTTTTTTTTCAAAACCACCTTTCTCCCCCTAATACCCTATCACATCATTGGGATACAGGGGTAGGTGACCAATTGTCTCAATAGCATTTCTTCAATAAGTCACTCTTCAACCACTGTTTGGAAATATTCCCTGTATCGTAAATACAGATAATCGTAGGTTCCTTAGTGGACTTTTGGTGGGGGGAGGGGTAGCTTCTGTTGACCCGCTTTACCTAGCTCAGCATCAGTGCCAAACCGGTAACTTTATAGTTTAACCATACATTGAGGATTCCATGGGGTAGCCTTCCTTCTTGGCCTCTCCAGAAATTTCCTAGATAGTCTCGTTTGTTTATTTTATTATTTTTAAAGATTTGTTTATTTATGCATATAAGAATTGGGGTACAGGCCAGAGGTTTGGGGGGGTGAGAGGACACCAGAGACAGAGTGAGGAGCAGAACAGGCAGATGGACTGAAACACACTGCTGAGGGGAGCAGCGGGGAGGCAGGAGAGGTCTGCCAAGCCATGTGGGGCCCTCCTTGGCTGGGATCGAACTCGTGCTGCAGTGACTGTGGATGCTCCATAGTGTGGTGCTTAACCCTTGCACCACCAGGGAAACCCCAGTTGTTGGTTTTTTTTTTTCAGGTGAACTTTGAAATCATTTTCACGACTGCAAGTGGAACATGCTAAGCAATTCATGGCTTGAATTCGGGCCTCAGAGAGTCTGGGCTGTTCACAGGAACCAGGCCCTCCTGAGGGATGGAGACAAAGTGTGATACTGGAGAGGGCAGCCGAAGGTGGAGTCATCGAGGTGGCCAAAGCTGGCACTGCCCAGGAGAAGCACCTCACAGGCAGGAGCAGAGTGGGGTAGAGGCCAGGACAGGGGCACCCCGGGAGCCCTGCTAAGGCCAGATCAAAGGCCGGCCTGGAGCAGCTGGTTTTCACAGTTGAGTGACAAAAGGAGCAGAAATCAGAGCCTCCCTGGTGGCGCAGTGGGTTGAGCACCGCACTGTGGAGCTTCCGTAGCCTCTGCAGCGCGAGTTCGATCTCCGGCCAGGGAGGGACCCACAGGGCGCAGCAGACCTCTCCTGCCTCCCCCCCGCTGCTCCCCTCAGCAGTGTGCTTCAGTCCATCTGCCTGTTCTGCTCCCCGCTCAGTCTCTGGTGAATCCTCTCACCTCCCGTGACTCTGGCCTGTACCCCAGTTCTTGTAGGCATAAATAAATAAATCTTTTTAAAAAATAAATTTGTCAGCCTGGTTTGAGGGGCCTTTCCCCCTCCCCTTTCCTCCCCTCCCTGCCCTTCCCTCTCCTCTCTTTTCTTTCTTTTTTTTTAAAAAAAAGATTTATTTATTTATACAAACAAGAGCTGGGGTACAGGCCAGAGCCCAGTGCGATGAGAGGATTCACCAGAGACAGAGTGGGGAGCAGAACAGGCAGATGGACTGAAACCCACTGCTGAGGGGAGCAGCGGGAGGTGGGAGAGGTCTGCTGCGCCCTGTGGGTCCCCTCCCTGGCCGGCGGCAGGGATCGAACTTGTGCTGTAGTGACTGAGGTTTGCCTCACAGTGCCACCAGGGAGGCCCCTCCTCTCTTTTCTTGATTTTGTTTTAAAATTTTTATACAAGAGCTGGTGGTGTGTGTGTGTGTGTGTGTGTGTGTGTGAGAGAGAGAGAGAGAGAAAGAGAGAGAGAGAGAGAGAGGATCCACCAGAGACAGAGCGGGGAGCAGAACAGGCAGATGGACTGAAACTCACTGCTGAGGGGAGCAGCGGGGCGGGGGGGGGGGGGAGGCAGGAGAGGTCTGCTGCGCCCTGTGGGTCCCCTCCCTGGCCGGGGATCGAACTCACACAGCAGTGGCTGCGCTCAGTGGCTGGGATATCTGGTAGGTCCCTGTGTTGACTCTGTGGGAAAACGTCTGATGAAACCTGACAGACTTCTCCGTTTCCTTTTCCCCCTGCCCTCCTCCCTGCCCGCTCTCCCGGGAGAGTCTGGGCTCTCGGGTTCCATTTCCTGGGCGCCCCCTTCCTCTTGCAGCGCCCTGTGTGCGGGCCTCGGGGACCAGGCCTTGCCGCTGGGGGGCGCGCTCTCTGCGTCGCGTTGAATCCCAGACCTGTGGGGGGGAAGGTCCGGCGCTTGGGGGCAAGCCGGAGGATGGCCAGGGGCCGCGAGGGGGCGCCCAAGTGCTGGAACCTGCCAGAAAGTCCAGGGGGCGCAGAGGGATGCAGGACAGAAGTGGAAGGACAGGTGGATGGGTAGAGACAGTAAAAGGCCAAGCGGTTGCTGAAGACGTGAGATCTGCGGGAGAGAAGGCAAAGGAGGGAAAAGCCGTGCGGGCACATGGAACTTACGGGAACAGGGGGAGGCAGCAGGAAGGAGCAGGTGACTGAGGCCCCCCCACCCCGTGAACCCACAGGACTCCCCCAAGAAGCGGGGTCGCGCTGAGGGCACGGTGACCTCGGCTGCTGGCACTCTCAGCCTTTCGATCTCTGGCAACCTAGGATGCCCACAGCCCAGGCCCAGGGCAGGGGTTGTCTGGCCATCCCAGAGCCCCGGTCCGCTCCCGCCACCCAGCCCCCTCCTCCTGCAGCCCCACTGCCTGGGCTGCTAACAGCAGGCTGCCCTGCACTCCACCCTGAGCCCGTGCCCCAAGACCTGGCCCTCCAGGCCATGTGCCCCTGAGCTCCATGCCAAGGCCTCGCACCCCCGCAGCAGCGTGTTCCCGCACCTGTAGCCCTGGCAGCCCGCAGGCTGCCCGCTCCCTGCAGCCCAGCAGCCCAGCACCCGCAAGAGCTGCCTCCCCAGAGGCCCTTGCCCAGAAAGTGACTCAGCGCTTTCCAGGAACACAGGGCCTTCTAGCGCACAGTCCTAGCCCCGCTCCCCGCTGGTGTGACTTGGGGGCAGTCAGGAAGCAGCAGCTTTCCTAGGCCGGAAGTGACCTCTCCTTGCCTTCTTGCTAGGACCCTGGTGAGTGGCAGGTTCAGTGATTTCTTAATCAAGTCAGATTAAGTCTGACCCAGAACCTACTATAGCAGGTGAAAGAGGAGAGCCTGCCCTAGGGGCTGACAACTTGGCTCCTGCATCTGGGCTCTCTTGCTGGCTACATCTGCAGAAAAGATAGTGCTCTTGGGACTTTTGGGAACTGGGTGCACTGAAGGCCTTGGGATGTGGGTCACAGGAACCCGGGGACCTGGGCAGGTCAGGAGACCTGGGGAGGCACAGGTATGTGACTGGATTCTCAAGAATAGGTAGAGGAATCTGGGGAAAGGACTGCAGGCACTGCTGTAATCATTTGATGGAATACTACTCAGCCATAAAAAAGGAATGCTCTAGGGAGATTAGAAGAGGCAAACCTGATTGGTGGCGATGGAAATCCAGTGAGTGCTGGTTGTTTCAGGAGTGGAGCTTTTTCTGTGTCTTGCTGTGCATCCGCTCACACTGACTTCACAAGAAACCCGAGCATTTGACTGTATGTGAGCATCATCTCAGTAAGAAAGATACACGTTTCTGTGTGTACTGACAACAAAACCACATTCCCCAAGGGAGCAGGAGGAAGAGGGTCTCAGAGGAGTTAGGAAGGTGAGCTCCGGTTGGGAGAGGAGAGAGGAGTTCATCTTCAGGAGAGATGACACCTGGTGAGAGGTTTCAATAAATGTAGTCTGAGAGCCTCCCTGGTGGCGCAAGAGGTTGAGCGCCGCACTATGGGGCTTCCGCAGCCCCACGGGTTCGATCCCCAGCCAGGAAGCAGACCCACATGGCGCAGCAAACCTCTCCTGCCTGGCCCGCTGCTCCCCTCAGCAGTGTGTTTCAGTCCATCTGCCTGTTCTGCTCCCCACTCTGTCTCTGGTGACTCCTCTCACCTCCCTGCACCTCTGGCCTGTACCCCAGTTCCTATATGCATAAATAAATCTTTTAAAAAAACAAACAGGCACTTCCTATGCACCCTTTCCAGAAATTTCCAGGAACAAGTCTAACAAGGGTAGAAGAAGAATTCCACACGGGAAGCAGCAAAGAGAAGTTGTTGGGTCACTGGGTGAGAAGACAAGTTTTGGGGGGCGGGGGGGCAGCTCAGAGGGTGGGGCAGCCCATGCAAGGGCCTCCCTCCTCTCTGCTCACAAAGACTCAGGCCCACATGTGTTAAGGGAACATCTCTGAGGTCATATGAATGACAGTCCAGAGGTTCCCGCTCCGGGGGGCTCTGACTGCTCCCCACAGCTGGGGATCCCCAGTCTGAGGGCTCTCTCCCTGGTCCTACAGGAGATGCCTTGGGGTGGACGCACTGAAGAGTCTCAGGCCCACGGTTTGACCTCCTGCCTACCTCGGGCCTCCCTGGTGGCGCAGTGGGTTGAGCAACGCACTATGAAGCAAACCCCAGCTACTGCAGCATGAGTTCAATCCCTGCTGCCAGCCAGGGTAGGGGGGTGGGGACCCACATGGTGCAGCAGACCTCTCCTGCTGTGCCTGCTGCTCCCTCAGCAGTGTACTTCCTTGATCTGTCTGTTCTGCTCCCTGCTCTCTGTGGTGAATCCTCTCACCCGCCCCCCACACCTCTGGCCTGTACCCCAGTGCTTGTATGCATAAATAAATAAATCTTAAAAAAAAAATCCCGCCTACCTCCCTTGAGTGCCCTGCCCCGTGACTCCAGGCCCCTCCTGGCTCCTTGCACCCCAAATCTGCTACCTACTAGCTGGAGCTGGAGCTCCCCACACATCCTCTTGCACCCCAAGAGGTGCTACACAGCCTCACCCCACCCCTTTCATCTTTCCTCCCCATTGGGCTCGGACCTTCCCGAACCCTCTGAGACCCTCTTCCTCCTGCCCACTGCTCCAGAAGGCCCCATCCTTCTCCCTCCCACATTCCGCCCCTCTGCTTCGGGCTGTCCTTGCCCAGCCACCCCTTCTCTCCCTCAAAACACACGCCCCTGCCCATGGATACATAAAAGCTTCCTGGGCCTATCTTCGCCACTGCCCACACGCTCCTGCTTTGCTTCCCCCTTCTGCAGCTGAGCTTGCTGCCTGCTCAGCTCACTCTTGTTCTGCCCCATGTGCTAATGAGTTGCCCCACGGGAGGGCCCACTGCAGCCTGCTGGTTCTCTGCAGGGTGCGGGGAGGGGCCTTCAGGAGCCATGTGGGGGAGCTGGGAGGATACCAGGCTTCCTCCTTGCTCTCTGTTCTCTCCTCTCTCAGTCTCAGTTCTGGAAGATTCCCCGTGCTATGACTTTAGTTTCTGTCTTCACTGGGACTCTGTCTTAGCCCTGGTTCTTTTCTTCCACTTTCTGGAATCCACAAACCGACAGTCTCTGCTGTGTTCATTGTGTAACCTGGGGTGACGGCCACAGGCCAGGGCTAAGGCCGCTGTCCTCTCCTGCCTGTGACTGTTATTCACCTGTGCTCCTTCTTAGCCTTCATTTTCCAGGGCCGGGTTAATGTTTTCATTTCCTAGCTACATATTCTCTTAGGCACTAATTCCCCTTCCTGGGCTCCTTGGAAGTCACCCCTGTTCACCTGTATGGAAGGCCCTGGGAGGGTGGGGCACTAGAAGAAGCCAACAGGAATCTGGCAGAGGTCAAAGTTCATGACAAATGCAGGGCCTCCCTAGTGGTGCAGCGGGCCCCTTAGTCTCTCTTGTGATCCCCCAAGCCTGGCTACCCACCAAACCCACAGCGTCAGGAAATGTTGCCCGGGCAGGAATGTTCTCTCCAACCTGGGTGCCCAGGTCACAGGCCCCTCATGGAGCTCTGGGGGTTTACTGCCCTGTAGTTTTTTGTTTTTTTTTTTTTTTTTTAATACACAAGAGCTGGGATATAGCCCAGAGAGGAGTCACCATAGACAGAGTGGGGAGCAGAACAGGCAGATGGACTGAAACACTGCTGAGGGGAGCAGCGGGGAGACAGGAGAGGTCTGCTGCGCCATGTAGTTCCCCTCCCTGGCCGGGGATCGAACTCGCGCTGCAGTGGCCGTGGATGCTTCACAGTGCGGTGCTCAACCTGCTGCGCCACCAGGGAGGCCCTCGTTTCTTAGCTGTTTTTCTACCGTTTGTTGATGGGCCCAGCCAGCATTTCACTCATTCGATCAATATTTAAGAAGCTCGATGCTGGAGTGTAAGAACGCTCTAGACGGCCGGCCAGGTTATCCTGTCCTGGAGTCTGCAGGCTGCTGGGCTTCTGAGACCTGGGCAGGGGAGGGCAGGGTCTGTAAAGCACTTGGGGGACCCCCTCACCTTCCCCTGCCCCTGGCAGGGCCGCAAGACATGTGAAGCAAGGGGGAAGTTAGAGGGAACTGGGGATGGGGAGGGCAAGGCAGGAACTGGGGGTAGGGGCCAGGCCATTGGCTAAGTCAGTGTGGCTGGGGGGGGGGGCAACCCACAGCCTCCCAGCCGCAGCTTAATCCCTGGGCAAACAGCCATGGTGTGATGAGGGGACCTTGGTGGGGTGGGCTGCCACCCATTTCCGGAGACTCTGGCTTTCCGGGAACTTGCTCCTGGGCTGCCCCCAGGTGCCTCCCCTCCCCTCCCCCCTGCAGAGCCAGGGTCTCTGCCTGGAGGTGGCAGGCAGCTATCAGCATTGCTGCTCCCCTCTTGGTTAATGTGTTACCCCACCTCTCCCTGCCCCACCGCCCCGACTGGCTGGTTTCTGGGGGACAGTGCCCTTCAGTGGTGCCCCCCCTGTTCCTGAAGTAGGGAAGACTCAAGCCCCAGCATGCCCACCTCGGGGCTCTGACCCATGTCAGTGCCCCAAGAGGAAAGGGACCCCCCGGGGCTCCCATGGGCCTCGCAGCTCGCTCTGGTCAGCTGGGGTGGCCTCTCAGAGCCCCTCCCCTGCCCCAGCCTCCTCCCCTGTCACCTGTGCTTTCCTCTTCATCACACAAGAATGTGTCAGCGGGACCTGGGCTGGGCTCCCATATCCCCATTGTTAAGGCAGCCCCCCCACACCCCCACCCGGCAGGCCTAAGCCTGCCCTGGCTGCTCCCCCCTGCCAGGAGTCCAAATACACCTGTTTACCTCTGGGCCTCAGCCCAGGATGAAGGGGCCTGACTTCCCTCCCGCCCTGCCTGCTGCTTTCCCTCCTTCTGAAAGTCTGGGGTGCTGGGGGGCCTGGGGAGGGCGGTGGGAGCATGGACTCTGCCTGCGGGGAACACCCAGGGCCTTCCAGGCATCCGAGTCCTGGAAGAGGTGGAGTGCTGGGTCCCCAGGAACAGGATGTGCTCTGGGCCTGGAGGGGGGACCTCTGAGATCCCAACTCCTGCCCTCCCCCCATCACATGGGGAGCATGGGGAAAAGGCAGCAAGTTAGGGGAAGGGCAGGCGGCTACTTGTTTGGAAAGGGGCTCCCCCAGCACCTTAGGATGGAGTGCCCCAGGGGCCTGTTACCTCAAGGGCAGTGAGGGCAAAAGGAGGAGCAGAGAACGTGAGTCTGGAACTCCGGCACCCCCTGCCCCGTTCACCAGGTGGTGCTGGACCTGGATCCTGGGCCAGGCTTCTGGGTGGGGAGGCGGCCAGTGGGGCCGTGGGGTTGGGGGGTGGCTGCCAGCTCCATGCAAGTGTCCATGACGGGGTGCAGGGTTGTGGGGGTCCTCTTCTAAGGAAATGTGCTCCAGGGCCTAGTGCCGATGGAGCATCACATTTGCACCTTATGGGCAAATGGTGCAAAGTATCTTTTGACGGGGCCTCCCTGGAGGCGCAAGGGGCTGAGCACCACACTGTGGAGCATCCGCAGCCACTGCAGCACGAGTTCGATCCCCGGCCAGGGAGGGGACCCACATGGCCTCATCCTCTGCTCCCTTCAGCAGTGTGTTGCAGCCAATCTGCCTGTTCTGCTCCCCACTCTGTCTCTGGGGACTCCTCTCACCACCGCCCCCACTCAGGTCTCTGGCCTGTACCCCAGCTCTTGTATGCATAAATAAATAAATCTTTAAAAAAATGTCAATGCCTGGGCATCACCCCCAGTCTCTGGTCCCAGGCCCAGGATTTTCAGGAGCACCCTGGGAGTCTTGCAGGCAGCCAGGGACTTTTGCAGCATTCACTTACCTAGTTGAGCACTTCTGCCCGCCCCTGCCCTGCCCTGCCCTGCCCCCTCCCACCCTACAGGGCCCAAACTGAGAGTGAGGAGAGGGGACCAGAGGCAAGCCCACTTGTCTTTCCAGACCACACCCCCTGAGGCTGGGGTTGAGGCTGATCCTGGGTGCCAGTGGAGACACTGGGGAAGTGGAAGCTTCCACACAGCCAGTGGAAGCTGGGGACCTTGGAGAGGAGGGCTGGTGGAGGCAGGGCAGAGAGGAGGGCTGGGCTGCAGGAGGCTGGGGGTGAGCTGGCCAACTGTGTGAAGGGCTGGGCTGGCTTCTGGGCTCAACAAGGCCGTAGCATGTGTGTGCCCTTCTGAAATATTTGGAATAATTAGCAAGTGAAAGCAGCAACTTAGCAGGGGGATGCCAGGTTGGCAGGAAGCCAAACTTGAGTGAAGGGAAAGAAAAGGGATTCGGGAGAAGGGGGTCGGCAGTGGGGGCTGGGCAGGACAGTGCCCGTTTGTGCTGTGTGTGCGTGGTGTGCATGTGTGTGTGCGTGTGTGGTGTGCGCGTGTGTGTGTGTAGGGAGGTAACATGCAAAATTGGAGATTAAAATTGGGGAGGGGGTTGAAGATGCCAGCACCTACTTCCTGTGCCTCAGTTTCCCTACAGACCCCTGGCCGGCTAGCTCCTCGAGGAGGGTGAGTGGTTGACTAGGGCCTGGGCACCCCGACTTTCCTGGTGGCTTTGCACTAGGCCTGGGGGTTGTGTGAGCAACACCAGGATGGGAGGTGGGGCCCCTGGGGCTGTGTCCCCTGCTGCAGGGAGGTGCTGGAGCGGGGCCCAGCCCGGGACCACAGTCTCCAGCGGGCAAGCCTGGGCAGGCCCTCGCAGTGGGGAGCTGCCCAGCCCCGGGCAGGCTCTGCCTGTGAGTCCCCAGGGCCAGGAAGGGGTTGCACTTCCTCTCTGCCCACACCCCCAGGGGCTGCGGGTGCCAGTTCGGCCCACTGGGCAGATGCAGGCACTGAGGCCCAGGCTGCAGGGCCTCTCTGCCCCTCTCTTCCTGGGGAGGCCGTGGGGCGGGGTGTCATCGGGGAGCATTCTGCAGACTTTCGGGGGCCCTCCATCATTCTCCCAGCCATCCCTCCTTCAGGCAGCGAAGAGAAGCCCCCCCCACTGCAAACAAAACAAGCCACCCTGGTCCTTGTCACATCCCCCCAAAAGTTGCAAGCAGGTCCATTTTCAGATTTTTAAAAACTTTATTTTTAAAAATTTTTGTATTGTAAATAACTCCATGAAAAAGGTTAAATCGCCCCACGGGGCAGGAGGGTGGAGGTGGGACGGAGCCGGTGTGGGGGGGCTCAGGGTGGAGGAAGACAGTCCCCTCCAAAAGTGCAGGCAGGGGTGGGGGTGACCCCCTTCCCGGTCCCAGCGGTGCTAGCCGACTCCACGTCCAGGTTAAGCCTTAGCTACTGCTACTCACTGTATTAGTCTGTCTGTGCCCCACCCCTCCGCAGCTCAGCTGCCCCTAACCCCAACCCCCCAGAACCCCAACTCCCCGCTGCGCTCAGTCTCGTCGGGCTTAAAGATTAGGGATTTAATCCACTGCCCCACCTCTAGGGACGGAGCCAGAAGACCCCCAGAGAAGTCTTACAGAACGTCTCGTGCCCGGCACCCCAGCCTCATTCTGCCTTCTCTCTGCCCCTCTCCCCCAGCTCCACCCCCCAGCCCAGCCCCAGCCCCAGCCCCAGGGAGGCGCTGCGGGGAGAGGCCTCCAGGGGGTTAATTTGCTGTTACCTAATTAGCATTTGTTGTACCTGGGAACTTTTCTCTGGATAGAGACCTGGGGATGAGAGCCGGAGAAGCGGGGAGCTGAGGTGCCCTGGGGGGCCGGCCCCATGCTGTTGCTCCCAGCCCGGCCAGGGCCCCCCTAGGCTGCGCTCCCACAGTGCAGGGCGCTTTGGCCGGGGAGACGAGGACCAAAGAAACACTGTGTATGGGGGGGCTGGGGAGGGGAGGCAGCGATTCTAGTCCTGTGCCCCCAGTTCTCAGCCTCCTGGGCTTGAATCTGAGAGCGCCCTGGCGGGGGGGCGGTGGGTGGACCTTGCGGGGCCAGCCTCTCTCGGGAGGCCTGGCCTGGCCCCTGCCTGGGCGGTAGGGTGTCCGTGGGCCGATGTTGGGGGGCAGTCTGGGCCCTGACTCGGGCACTGTCCAGAGGTGGGGTGGGGCCTGGTCTCTTACAAGAAGGCGCCCACGCTGGCCCAGTCCTGCAGGTCGGCGGCCAGGCTGGCGTCCCCGGCCTCAAAGAGGGGCTCAGGAGGCAGGCAGCCGCTGCCGCTCTCGTCCCAGGGGTGCTGCAGGAAGGACGTGGCCAGGAAGGTCTCCTCGAAGTCCAGGCTGTCGCCAGCCTGCTCCGCCGGAGGCCCCCAGGTGGCGGGGCAGTCGATGTGCCGGCCGTGGACGGTGAGGTCCACGTCGCCGTGGGAGGCCGGGCTCAGAGGTGGGCTCAGCTCCAGGGCGTCCAGCGTGCCCAGCTCCCCGCCCAGGGCGCCCGTGTCGAAGATGGCCTCCCAGTCAAAGTTGCCTTTGAGGGGCTCCAGCTCGCCCTGCTCCTCCTGGGTCAGCAGCAGGGAGCTGGGGGCCCGGGGCACCTTGGCCACCCGCTTGGGCAGCGGCTGTTTGCGCTTGTGGCCGAGCCGGACTTCGCCCACACCCCAGCCCCCCTCCCCGGTGGCCTCCTCAAACTCCCGCAGCAGCTGCTGGGCCTCGGTGTTCACGGTCAGCGGCCCAGCCCAGGGCCCGGCGCTGGGCCCCTGCGCGGCCTGGCGGGCGAAGGCGGGGTGGATGTGCACGGGGGGCAGCCGCCGCTTCTTGAAGGCCCCGCTCAGCAGGCGCTCGGCGTACTGGGGGTCAATTCTCCAGAAGCCCCCCTTGCCCGGCTCGTCCTTCTCTCGGGGGACTTTGATGAAGCACTTGTTCAGGGACAGGTTGTGGCGGATGGAATTCTGGGACAGGGAGAGAGCAAGCGGGGAAGGACATTGGCGCTTGACCATTGTGGCCGAGCCGGAAGTCGCCCGCACCCCAGCCCCCCTCCGCGGTGGCCTCCTCAAGTGCAGGGTGGTGACAGGGCGCTGGGGCTTGCCCGTGCACCCCCCCCCCATCTTCTCTCTGACGGGGGAGGGGAGGACAGAGACGCTGCTGCTTTGGACACCTGCCACAGAGCACCCGGAGCCGGGAGTGCTGTCGGGGGCTTTTGTCCCCTGTTGCCGGGATATCTGCCTGCCCAGTCATCCGATCTCTGAGCTACGGGGTGGCTCCAGTGCCACCCCCGCCGCTTGCGGTCTCTGGCCAGAGACCTCAGCTCCCCCAGGGCCTGGACCGCCATCTCCCTGTGCCCGCGCCTGGCCGGGCCTGTTCGTGGAATGGGTCCAGGGAGGGGGCTGGGCGGTGAGGGTGTGTATGTGTATGTGGGTAGGCACAGAGTGGGGGGGTCTGATGACTTTCCGGAGTCGTTGAGCCGGCTGCTGGCCTGGCCCCTGGCCCCCCAGCCACCCCCCTCCCCGGCTCGGAGGCCTCAGGTGATGATAACTCAGCCAAGAGCACAGCGCTATTCCGGGGCCTGGCTGCCTGGGCTTGGGGCAGGGCGGGGGCTCTGCTTTCTCGCCCAGGCTACGAATGGCACGACCCCTGAGTCAGGGCCCACACAAAGGCAGGATAGCAGGGGCCTGCCCGCTGTGGGTGCCCCAGAGAGAGGCTGGGCGTGTCCCAGGCCTCTGGACCCCTTGGATAGCGACAGAACGGCCAAGCGCCTATGACCATGTCTTCCCAGCCCGAAGTCGCCATCTTGCCCAGGCCAAGCAGATCACTCTGGGAGACAAGGGTCCAGAGCTGGACAGCAGGTGCGCGGGCGGGCAGCAACCCTGGCCAGGGGAATGTTTACAGGGCGGCCCGGGGCCCCTTGGCTGCTCTGTGTCAGGTTCTGGAGACTTGGAACATGAAGCCAGAAGGGCAGGCAGAGTCCCTGTGGAAATCACCTCGCACAGGTAATTGTCCCCCCAGGGAGGCTGCCTGGGCCTGCCGGGGAGTGGAGGCAGGAAACTGGGGCGGGCTTGGATAGGGGGCAGGGACGGAGCTTAGGAAGGCCCAGCTCCTTCTACCGGGACACAGCTGGCCTGCACGCCCCACAGCACTCCCCTCTGGCCCCCTACACCCCACGCCCTGCACCCACGTCCAGCCACCCTGGAGAGCTGGACGCAGAGCGGGGCAAGAGGCAGCGGCACAGCTTCCGCTTTTCAGTCGGCCGGAGGAAAGGTCCTTGGGCAGGGTAGTGTCTAGGAATTCTAGGACTTGGAACAAAAATGCGTCCCTCAGCCCAGCACCCTCCCCTAGGCGACCATGCGCACGCAGAGTCCAGCCTCTGGCACTGGGCTCGCTGGACCAGCGGCCACTCGAGGCTCACGGAACCCCCTGAACCTCACGGTCTGCGTCCCTAAAGCCCTCTGAACGTGCCCCCTCCTCCCTCTCTGTTAAAGAGGGGCCGAGGGGGCCGTTCCGGGCACAGCGCCCCCTTGCGGTCCTTCCTCGACGGCCTTCCTCTCTCAGGCCCCCCACCCCACCCTGTACCGTGCAGACCCGGCCTGGGGATCTATCCGGGATGGAGTCCAGTGAGCGCGCGCGAGGGGGAGTGAGAGAGGGAGGGCACCCCACCCGCACCTCCCCTACCTGCCAGGTGGGGTCCGCGTGGCGGAAGTAGCAGAAGTTGTCCGTGATCCACTTGTAGATGGCCGACAGCGTGATCTTGGTGGCCTTGCTGGCCTGCATGGCCATGCAGATGAGCGTGGCGTACGAGTAGGGCGGCTTCACGTGCGGGTTGGTGGTGTAGTCCACGTCGTCGGGGGGCGGGGCCTGCAGCCCCGGGGGCGCGCTCCGCGACGTGCAGGACGACGTGGGCTTGCCCGGGGTGTGCGGCTGCCCCAGGCAGGCGGGGTCGGCCGCCAGGGGGGACCCGGGCGCAGCCGAGCCTGGCACCTGGTGGTAGCCGTGGGGGTCGGTGCCTCCGGGGGGCAGGGCGGGGGCCTTGGCGTTGAGAATGGAGAACTCCTGCAGCCACTGCAGACTGGTCAGGCTGTCATCCAGGGCGTCGGGCTCCTCCAGGCCGCCCTCCGGCCCGGCCTCCTCCGCCACCACTGCCCCCGAGAGGCGCAGCCAGCTCTCCGCCATGTCTGCGGGGACTCTCCGAGGGGGCGGTCAACATCCACGGGCTGAGCCGAGGGGAGCCCGCCGCGCTCTCCGGACCGCTGACTCCCGCGGCTCCAGTTACACCGCCTCCCCGACGCGCGCTTCCATCCCGTGATCTGGGGGTCGGCTCCTCCCAGTGCGCCCGCGGTGCCTGCGGGGACCACAGCCCGAGTTGAGGACCTTTGCCCCACCCCGAGGGGAGGGGCGGGGGAGGCTCCTCGAAGACCCCCAGCTGGGGAGGAAGTTTAGTGCCGAGTTCCGGGAAACTAAGCAGTGCCCAGGGGCCCGCCCTCCCGCAGGGTCCCCCTCGCTCTCAAGTCTCTTCGAGGTTTCAGAGAAACCTCGTTAGAATGTGGGGGCTTCCGGAGCTCCCCTCTTCTCCCTGGAGCGGGAAGTCGAACTCCCCCCTCCCTGCAACAAATGGAGACCGGGCGAGGGAGCCCCGGAGGGCCGTAGAGGTCGTCTGATCATTGAAAAAGGACATCAGGATGGGCGCCCCAGGGAAGGAAGGGAGCAGGACTCGGAGTTACGGGGGTCGTCCGGGGACCCTCGGGTGTCGGTCGTTCATCCCACCACTCCCGTCGGGGACGGCTCAGAGAGCGGGCTGGCACCGACAGCTCCTTTCCCGCTGTCCGCCGCCCTCCCCGTCCCTTACCTGGCTCAGAGCGCAGCCCGGGTCAAAGGAAGGTTCTGGAATAAGTTCCTCCCGCCTCCCGCGGCTCTCTGCCCCCAGCTCGAGGGCCCTGCCAGCGCTCCTAGCCGACCCCCCGCCCGACGGCGCCTCTCTGAACGCCCGCGGCTCCGGGACCGGCATTAAGTAGCCGCTCCAAAGGCTTCTCCTGCTGCCATGGCGACGCTCCGCCCCCATAAACAGCTTCCGCGGCTGCCATTGGCCAGAGCGTCTCCAAGGAGACCGCGGGCACTTGCCACTCTCGCCGGCGGTAACTCTCTTCGAACTCGTTCCTCCTGCCGCCCTCTCCCGCGCCACCCAGCCCCCTACCCGCCGCCGCGGCCCGGCCCCGCGCATTCCCGCCGAGGCCCGCGCGCACGGCTCGATGGGGCGCGCGGCTGCGCTCCCGCCACGGCCCGGGAACCTTGCAGGCCTGCCCCCCCGGAAGCCGCACCCCCACCCGGAGCTGCCCAGAGGTGTCCACGGCTTCTGGGACCGGGAGCCGGGAGCCGGGCTTCGCGAAGCCAGGGGGCTCCCTTCCCTCTGCTCAGGGCCACAACGCACAGCCTCACGTTCCTGCGGCCTGTGCCTCTCTCCCAGCCCAGCCCGAGTGTCCCTCTGGGGCCAGCAGGCAGGCCCAGCGCCCCCCACCCCCCACCCCATGCCACCTGCAGCACAGGTCCGCAGAAACTGCCGACCGATTCTTGTGTTTCTCGGTAAGCAGCTCCCGCCCAGCCCTGTCTCGGCAAGGTTCCCGGAAGCTGACATTCCAGAGGTTTCTGTGGAGGAAGCAGGGTCAGTGGGTAAAACCCAGAAAAGCCAGGACTTGCCAAATTTCCCAAGAGGGGTGATTTGCTCTGCTACTTTTACCTGCCTGTAAGTGGTGGGGACAGGGGCGTCCCTCTTCCCTGTCACCAGCTTTCCTGCTCAATTATTGAGCAGCAGCCGTGTTGGGTGATCTCTGGTTTAAGGGCTGCTGAGGTGAGGGAGGGGGTGAGGGCTCCTTCCTGGGCCATTGTCCAGGAGCTGGAGGGCCGGCACCCAGCCTGCTGCCCTCCTGGAGTCCCACCCCACACGTGTCCCCACCTTGGCGAGCCCCAGATTCTCTGGACCGAGCGCCAAAGAAAGCTGGACAGAAACTCACACAAGCCAACTGCGCTGTCAGTCCTTCCCTTGTAAACAGTTTTATTCATTTTAAGAATCATGCAGCAATCCATAAATATTGCATCCTTGATGTCCCCACTGTTGTGCGGCCACGGGTGTGCTCCCGGGTGCACGAGGGAGCACACCTGCAGCGCCCGGCTGCGGGCCCCAGAGTGAGGCCAGCTGCCCACAGCCAAGGTCGGGTGGACTGGACTACCTCTGCCCAGTGAGACAGCTTGAAGCAGGGCCCAGGACGCCCTCCGGGGCACTGACTCTGGAGGGGTAGAGCTGGGAGGAGGGGGGGTTCTGCAGGAGGCCGGGCCAGCACCCCACCGGAGCTGCCCACAGCTAGTCAGGCCCGGCGTGGCCCCAGGCCGGTGTGTCGGCCTGAGCCAGGCCCCGGCCCTTTCTCTTGGGACTGCTGAAGTGACCTCTGCAGGTGATGGATGGGGCCAGGACCCCCTTGGAGAGGGACAAGTAGGCTAAGTGAGAACAGGGTGGGGAGAGGGGGGCAGGAAGTCTCTGAGAAGCAAGGTGTGAAGGGTCACTTCTCAGCCAGGGATGTGCTAGCCTAGACATGTTCTAGTCTCTTCCGGGAGAGCACCCAGCTGGTGCTGAGGGCAGGCCTCCTGGGGAGGGGGGAGCCCTGTGTCTTCCTGGCCAAGGACGCTCCCCCTTCCTTGGTGCTCACCCTTCAAGGAGCTCAGGAATTGGGGTCCCTGCTCAAGTCTGGAAGGGGTCGCGGGGTGCTGGGGAAGGAAGGGTGCTCGGTGGGGCCTGAGGCGCAGGGCTGCGGACGGCAGGTGGGGCATGGAGACGACGCTGAGACTAGCGGGGGTGTTGTGGGCGAGAGGCCGCCCCCGTCCATTGGTGCGCGGGGGGCGCACCAAGGGCACAGGGTCGCCAGGCACCCGGCTGCCTTCGAGGCTGTGGCGAACCCTCCTGGGTGATGGGCCTCCCGCGCCGCCGCAGCTCAGCCTCACACCTGTCTCCCCAGCCTCTGCTCCACCCACCCCGAAGATGGCAGAACGAGGGGGTCTGCTGATAACCCCGTGGAGAGGTCAGGGGCGGCTTGCTCGGCCTTGCAGGTCAGCCTACGTTCAGGTGCCCTTCCCCGGGCCGAGGGGGGTGGGCGGCCCGCGATGGGAACATCCATCTCTAGATGGCTAAGGCGCCCCAGAAGGCAACCCCTCCCCGTCGCCCCAGCAGGTCTGGATGGCAGGGGGAGGCATGGGGGGCAGCCCAGACCAGCAGCTGACCCCTCACGCAGCACCCCCCACCCACTTCCTTTGGGCTTCGTGGGAACCCATTTGAGGATCACTGGGCTTCACCTCTCAGCCTAGCTCAGCTATGAACAAAGAGGGGTGCAGATGGGGGTGGGGGTGAAGGGTCCACGCCGGCCGCAGAGGGGGGCAGCACGCCAGGCTGGCTCCGGCAAGGGGGCGGGCGTGTATGGGTGGGGCGCGAGCTGCCCCTGTGTCCCTGGGCTGGGGTCCCAGCCGGCCCCTGTTCAGGAAAGACCCTCCGGAGGGCAATAGCGGAGTTGGGGGGCTCGGACTCGGCGTCCCCTTCCGAAGCAGACCAGCTCTGCTGCTGGAGCAAGACTGCTCCGCCAACGCTCACCCTTGAGAAGGGCGCTCCCCGTGTTTCTGGAGGGCAACTCCCCTTCCTGTCTTGCAACAGTCACCCCCAACACCTCCCAGCGAATGAGAGGTTCCGAACTGGCTGTGATGTGCAGGGATTAGGCGCTGCGGCAGGCGGGCGCTGGCCCCGGCGCTGCCCACACCTGTCTGCCTGGTCTACCCCTTAAGGAGCGAAAAGGTGCATGGGAAAGGAGGGGCTGTGGACCCCAGCTCCTCCAAAGACCCAGACACGGCGGGCCAGCCCCAAGCGTCTGCAGAGGGCTCGGGAGCCGCGGTTCATGGAGCTCGGCCCACCGAAGAGGCTTCTGGTCCCTTCTGGAAGGGGCACGGTCCGAAGGAGGCTGGGGGCCAGCTCGCGCCCGGGCCGACAGTCTGCCAGTGTCCTGCTGAGGCCCAGGCGGCCAGCGGTCGCCAGCGAGGCCAGGGCGGAACGTGGGGCTGGGGCGGGGGAGCCCTGGCGCAGGGGCGGGGCTCTCAGACAGCCAAGGGACCCCACACGCAGGGTCTGTTCTCGGGGTCTTCCAGGCTGCCGGATGACAGGCGCCGGCGCTGCAAGTTCTGACGGCTGATGACGTTGTCCTGGGGCTCCCAGGTGCCTGGAGGAGAGGAGGGGAGGTCTGAGGCGCCCAGCCTCTGGCAGGGCCGCCCAGGAGCCAGGCACAGAAGCTAGGCGGAGGCCAGTCACCCGACAGGCCTACGTGTGCGAGCCACGCTTGGGGTGGGGGGAGGGGAGGAGTGGGTGCCACAGCGGCCGGGCTGCCTCTGCCCCTTGGGCCCAGGCAGGTTCCCTGTTTTGCAGCCTTCTGGCTTTTATTTGGTTTTGAAGTTTGCCTGTGTTCGGGAGGTGAGGAAGAGCCGGAGCAGCTGTGCTTGCTGTGGGGGCAGGAGGGGCGAGAGAGGTGCTGATGCTGGCCCGGTGGGTCTGTTTGCTGTGGAGCCAGGTGGGGCAGGAAGTGGCTGGCTGCCAGGGACAGAACGGCATGGGGGAGGAGGGGCCCTGGCTTCAGCACCCCTCCCCCAGCCCCCTCTGCAGCCCAGCAGCAGCTGGGGCCTCAGTCCTGGGCCCCGAGGATTCCCCCACTAAACTCGCTGCCCTCCCCCAAGTCTACCACTAGCTGTCCCCGCTGGTAGTCCACTCCTGGTTCTTCTCTGTGGCCAACTCAGTGTCATGAGCCACTTGGGGCAGGGCCTGGTGCCACCTAGCCTGTGATGGACGGATGGACGGAAGCAGATCCTGGGGAGGTGATCCTGTTTTGCTCCTCCCTCACAAGGCCGCAGGAGGGCCGTGCAGGGTGCCCCGCTCCCCGATGTGCCAACAGCCAGCCCTGGGTTGTGCCCCGCCCTCACCATCTGGATGTCCCCGCGGCCATACCCCCAAGCACGCCGGCCCCCTCCAGTGCTGCCCGAAGCTCCCACAAGGCCGGGAGCTCAGCTGCTCACAGGCCCAGGCCTTCCCTTCCAGGACCTCCGGAGCTGCCCCTGCGGCCTGCCCCCTCCCTCACGAGGACCCGGCCAGCAGCCCAGGGTACCCTGAATGCTCCCCCATCACCTGCACCGCCCACTTGTCACGCTGCGTGGGAACCCCTGAACCCCCAAGCCCCTGGGCAGGGCCAAGCACAGGGCAGGCCCCTCAGAGGTGGAGGCTGGTTCTGAGCTCCCAGCATCCGTGTCCCTTTGGTGGGTGGTGGAGATGCTGGGGCTAAGGGGGTGCAAACGGCTTATTTCCCATCGGTGTCCCTGAGGCTCGAGTGGTCTGAGGAGATGGGGCAGGAAAGCCTGGGGGGGTCTCAGGCCCACACAGAACTGGGGGCGCTGTGTTGCCTGTGGGCGCTGGAGTCTGGGACGTGGGTCAAGGTGCCTCTTGCCCTGTAGGGGGCGCTCGACCTGTGACGGCAGGAATCGAAGGCTCTAGCCTGTCGGGTTTGGAACCTTACCCCCCCCCTAAAGAGAGTCGTTCGTTGGTTTGTGTGGCTTGGCAGGCCTCATACCTATTCCTCAGTGTTTATGGAGGGCTCCGGAGCTGCGGCTGTTCGGTAGGAAAGACCAAGAGCAGATGGTAAACGAGAGAGAAGACACACAGACACGCACAGAATCAAAACATGGCCGCCGTCCTGGCCGGCCCCACACGCACGCCGCGTCCTAGAACTGGGCCGGGGAGCCGTTTCTTCTGGAGACTCAGCTGTTCTCCCTGGGCCCCGGGAACGCCCTGCAGCGAGGGCCCGGCCCAAGGCCAGGGCAGGAGCCGACCCGAGAGAGGGACGCCTGCCGGTGCTTGCAATGCAGACCGTTTGGGGACTCAGAAAGGGAGCATGGGGACCCCTAGAGGTAGATTTGGGGAGCACTCTTGGGGAGATTCTGCGCGCCCCTGCTCTGCCTATGCCGCGTCACTGGTTCAGTGCTGTCGGGGCTCCCTCTGCAGGGGCAAGAGTAACAATGTCTATTAGTGTCTGCCAAGACGCTCTAGCAGCTTCTTAGGCTCGGGGTACGAGGCTCCCAGAAAGGAGCGCGTTAACTGCGGCCTCCGCCGGCACGTTGGCTGCACTCAGCACTTCCGTTCTTGCAAAGGTGGCCATGCGAACGCGTGCTTGCCCCTTGTACTGCAAACCCAGACGGCCCTTCCTTTCCTGGGCCGCACACCACGTGCTCACGGCCCTGCCACTCCCCGGCCCTCGCTGGGTGTCCATCAGCCCCCGCGGCCGAGCTGACTGGTTTGGCCTCGAAACCCAACGGGCTCACCACCTGCACCCGCCATCTTAATGCCTCCTCGAGAGCCCCTCGCAGCTGCTGCGGGACTGAGCACCTCCCTGGTGCCTGGGGCCCCGTGGGGCTGGACGGTCACAGGCTCCCTGTGCCTCACTGCTGAGGGGTGACCGGCTCGGAAGGTCAGCGGGTCCTTAGAGCTGCCCCCCAGCTGGAGAGGGACGCAGACTCCAGCAGAAGCACGGTCCTGAGCTGCAGAGCCCTGGCCAGCAGCCGGGCCCCAGAGCCGCGCGTGCGGGAGCGCCTTTGTCCCACGGGCCCTGTCACGGTGGACGCCCCGACAGCCACAGACCCTGCCAGAGAGCTCCGGGCGCTTTGCTACGTGCGAGTGTGGCGCTAACAGCACTCAGGGAAACGTTTTACGGAGACAGCGATTCACCGCTGGCCCGAGAGCCCCGAGGGAGGCCTGAGGTGAGGGGCGTGGAGCACCCCACACTAGGCCTGACTGCTACCCCAGTCAATCTCAGCGTTTCCTGAGGTCACCACGAGGAACCCCAGGGGTTCGCTCTCCCTCCCAGCCATGCTCCCTCCCACAATCCTGTAAGTGAAGAAAATATCAACAAGCAGGTGGCCAGGGGAGTTAGGAAGAGGAGGAAGCAGAAGGCCCGAGCTCCTGCCCCCCAGCGAGGTTGGCTGCAACACTCCCGGCTGCTGAAAGCCGCAGGGAGCCCCTCAGGGGGCGGGAATGTCTCTCCCCAGAAGCCCAGCCAGGGGGCAGCCAGCACAGAGTGGGTGTCACCCCGTGTCAGCGACACCAGCTCAAAGCAGCCTGGCCTGGAGCCCCGGCAGGCGGGCTCCCCGTTTGGGACACAGCCCAGGGGGCCGGGCAGGGTCCCCGCCAGGCAGGAAGGGGAGCCCGAGCAGGGTCCCCGGGCGCCACCCCAAGCTCGGTGGGCACAGCGCAGCGGGGCAGGCTGGCACAGAGCAGACACGGCCCTCACCCCAGGTCTGGGCGACAGAAATGAGCTTGAAAAGAAACAAACCAGACACACGGACTCACGTTTGGCAAAATGATGTGGGAAACAGATGGACAGACAGAGCGAGGGAAGGCGCGGGGCGGTGGAGGGTGCTGGCTCCGTGCAGGCCTGCCGGTGGGCAGGGAGCAGGTGTGCGGCCCCTGGGCTCAGGAGAGCGGCCCTCCAGGGCAGACTGGACGGGGCGGACATGAGGGATGGAGAGTGCCAACCACAGGAAGTGGGGCTGCCCCAGGCCTCGAGCCCCTTCACCGAGCGAGCAAAGCACTGGACCGCAGAGGTGAGAGGCGGCTCTGAGCTGCAGCTGCCTTCGCTTGGGGGCTGGTGCCGGGATCACAGGCAGCGCATCTGAGGGGCAGTCTGTGACCGAGTGCACCTGGGCCAGCTGCAGCCTTACAGCAGTGGCTCTGGAGCCCTGAACGGGAGGAGGGCAGGGGGAAGAAGGAGAATGGGGGAG
>JAGFMF010011609.1:373839-388088 GCA_019455555.1 Galemys pyrenaicus | reverse complement strand
CCTCTCCTGCTGTGCCCGCTGCTCCCCTCAGCAGTGTACTTCTGTTGATCTGCCTGTTCTGCTCCCCACTCTCTGTGGTGAATCCTCTCACCCCCCACATCTCTGGCCTGTACCCTGGTGCTTGTATGCATAAATAAATAAATCTTTAAAAAAAAAGAAAAGAAAAGAGCCAGAGGCTGAGACAGGCGAAGGTTGAGCTTTTGACGCTGTTTCCTCTTTGAGAATGGGCAGGAGGCCAGATGCTGAGCCCACCCACCGTCCCCCAAGGGCGGCCGCAGCACGGACACAGGACACACTGCGCAGCTCGCGCTCACGGGCCCTGGAGAACAGCACAGAAAGTGTGGCAGCTCCGCCGTGGCGTGGAAGTTTAGATGTCATAAAAACAAGGGAACGGAAGAGGGAGGTGGGGAGAGGCCCCTACTGGCTGGCCAATCCTTTTTCTTTTTTGAAGATTTATTTTATTTATGCACTCAAGAGCTGGGGTACAGGCCAGAGGTGCAGGGAGTGAGAAGATTCACCAGAGACAGAATGGGGTGCAGAACAGGCACACTGCTGAGGGGAGCAGCGGGGAGGCAGGAGAGGTCTGCCGCGCCCTGTGGGTCCCCTCCCTGGCCGGCGGCAGGGATCGAACTCGTGCTGCAGTGGCTGCGGTTTGCTTCATAGTGCGGTGCCCAACCTGCTGCGCCACTGGGGAGGCCCCAATTGGTTGGCCGTTTCTTAAGTGCCCCACGTCTGTGCCCAGCGCCACTCCCCTGGCGTGGGCCATGCTGCTGGCACCTCTGTTGTTTCTCTGCGGGGGCCGAGTCTCTCCTGTGCCGCCTCAGTGCCAGCAGCCCCTGACTTCGCCCCCTCCCTCCAGCTCCAGAGTCTGCCAACCGTGCAATCCGGCAACAGAGACATTCACCTGTCGGCCTCTGGCCTTCTCGGCCTCCTGGAGAACCAGGCGACCCACCCACGCCCGCCCTGCAGGGAGCACCTGGCTCGGGACAGGCCTCCTCTGACTGCAAACCTTGCTTAGCCTGGCGGCATGCTGGGAGGCCACAATTAACAGCTTTATACTAAAGTCATGGATGGCCGTGGCCCCCTTGGAGCTTGCCCCGGCACCAGGCCCAAAGCGCGGGGTCAGGACTTCAGCTGCCTGCCGCCCCGGGGAGAGGGTGACCTTCCGCTGCATCAGCCCAGGCCCAGCCGCGCACACCAAGGGGCTCCTGCCCCACAGGCCCTGCTTCTGCCACGTGCAAGGGAAGGTCCTGGTGCACGGGGTCGGGCCTCAGCAGCCACGCGCGGGACTCTGCTGTCCTGGAAGGGGCCGCGGGGCAGCAGGCTCAACGGTGAGAAAGAAGCGACGGAGTAAATCCAGCCCAGGGGGCCTCCCTGGTGGCGCAGTGGGTTAAGCAGCGCACCATGAAGCAAACCGCAGCCACTGCAGCACGAGTTCGAGCCCTGCCGCCGGCCGGGCGGGGGACCCACATGGCGCAGCAGACCTCTCCTGCCTTGCCCGCTGCTCCCCTCAGCAGTGTGCTTCCATTGATCTGCCTGTTCTGCTCCCCGCTCTCTGTGGTGAATCCTCTCACCCCCAACACCTCTGACCTGTACCCCAGTGCTTGTATGCAGGGCCGGTTCCCAGGACACTCCGGCCTTTCGTCCAGACGGCCGCCTGCCTTGGCATCTGACATAAAAGGTCACCTCCAGGACCTGCTGGCAGCAGACAAACCTCGCCCTTCTTCCCTGGAGCCCTCTGCTCAGATAAAGGTTGTTCTGGACACAAAGACGCCAGAGACGGTCTTCCCTTCCGGCCACCCACGTGGTTTCCAGCACAGAGAGGCACCGCCTTTGTGCCCGTTTCCTTCTTCGGTTTCGAAGAACGGGGGGAGGGGAGGAGGGCAAGACTGTGCCGCGAAAGGACAGAGCGGAGACAGGAGAAGGCGAGAGATGCAGGCGGCCCGCGCGGCACTCACCACTTGCTTCTGTTTGAGGGGCTTGACGCAGAAGGTGCCGTCGGTGTGCTGCGGGGGACAGGACAGGGCAGGCACGGTCAGGACGGGGCCGAGGCCCGGGGGCCTGCACTTCCCTCCCTCACACGCGTGCGGACGCCCCGGAGAGCAGCGGGCTCCCGGCACTGAGGTCCGGTCAGGCACTTCCCTTGGAGAAGACCCGGGGCCACGCCGGGCGTGGGCGGTGCTGCTGGAGCAGGTCCGAGGGCCCCGAGAGGGTCCCCTCCACGCCGCCATCTCCCCCCAGCCCCCCGGGGCTCAGGCCGCCACAGAGCAGGTGTCCTCTCGCGAAGACCGGGTCCCACCAGCCCCGGAGGGCCCACGAAGGTGCTCTTACCTTCTCGAAAGTGCCCAGCAGGATGTGGCAGTGGCCAAAATACTCTGAAAGAGAGGAAGGCCCGGGGTGAGGAGGCACAGCCGCACGCGCAGCTGCGGGGTGACCCCGCGGAGAAGACGCGCCGATCTGGGGCCACAGAGGGCGCTGGTGAGCCAAGATGGCGCCTACCGTCTCCCTCGTCCACCACGGCCTGCACCACGAGCGGGTACACCTCTCGGTCCAGGTCGAAGCCGAGCTGAGGGGAGAGAAGGAAACGCGAGAGACGTGGCGCGCTCTGGTGGCGCAGGACCCCCTCAGCGGCTGCCGAGGGGCAGCCCCTCGGCCCTGCTCCTCGGTCACCCCTGGAAATGAGCCGTTCAGCCGCAGCCCCTGGTTTTACAAAACCTCCCGGAGGAAAAGCTTCCAGGTGTCCCAGGCAAGGGGCGAGCCTGGAGCACAGGCACTGGGGGGCGGCGGGTCCAGAGTCGGACAGGAGCCCCCTCCCCGCAGGACCCGCCCGCCTGGTCCCCCGCAGCCCTCACGCCAGCCACTGACCTCCTCCTCGGCCCACTCCGAGGGGTCCACGGTGTGGGAGGGCAGGCAGAACTGCTGACACACGCCCCGCCGGTAGTGCACTGTCTCCGACTGCAGGCTGTTGTCCTTGGGGGTGTAGCTGCAGGCCAGAGGGGGGTATTGCCGGCCTGGTCGCGGCCCGTCTCTCGCCCGTCCAATAATTGAGCGGCTCCAGGTGCCAGAGAGAAAAATCTCCTCCTTCGTCTCTTTCCTGTGTCCTCGCTGGGTGACTACTGGACCCCCCCCCCCGCTCAACCCACACCCCCAGAAAGGTGGCTGCGTGGGGACCTAACAGCCTTTCGGGGACCTGAAAGACCCCACCCCAGCTGGCACAGACTGGCTGGCAAGGGGGACAAGGGGGTGCTTGGTACAGGAGCTCCAGCTCGGGGTGCAGCTCTCGCCCAGCCGCCCCGCCACTGGCCCTACCTGGCCACGCCGTTCTGGAACTCCTCAGTGGCCTGGTAGTAGATGGTGATGGCCACACGCGCGTCCGTGTCGAAGGTGAACTCCACGTTGTAATGGACCTTGGCCTTGCTGGCGTCTTCCCCGGGGCCCTTCACTTCCTCGGCACATCTAGAAAGCCACAGAGACTTTGGGGGCCAGCCCATCAGAGCGGTAAATCTGGTCCTTGAAAACGGTCTTGCGTGCCCCATGCTGGGCCTCTGCTCAGACCCTCGGCCCGGCCGCCTCCTTCCTCGCTTGCTGGAGACCTTCCCGAGGCCACAGGGCGGTCGAGCGCCCTGCCCATTGACTGCTGTGGTTTTTGGGGGTTTTCGTTTGCATTTTATTTATTGATTTTTAAAGATTTTGTTTATTCGTGCATACAAGAGCTGGGGTACAGGCCAGAGATGTGGTGGGGAGGTGAGAGGATCCACCAGAGACAGAGTGGGGAGCAGAACAGGCAGATCGACTGACACACACTGCTGAGGGGAGCAGCGGGGAGGCAGGAGAGATCTGCTGCGCCATGTGGGTCCCTCCCTGGCTGGGGATTGAACTTGCGCTGCTGTGCTGTGGATGCTTCACAGTGCGGCCCTCAACCCGCTGCGCCACCAGAGAGGCACAGGTTTTCATTTTATTTTATTTTTTTAAAGATTTATTTATTTATGCATACAAGCACTGGGGTACAGGCCAGAGGTGTTGGGGGGTGGTGGTGAGAGGATTCACCACAGAGAGCTGGGAGCAGAACAGGCAGATCAACAGAAGTACACTGCTGAGGGGAGCAGCGGGCACAGCAGGAGAGGTCTGCTGCGCCATGTAGGTCCCCTCCCTGGCCGGCAGCAGGGATCGAACGCGCGCTGCAGTGGCTGCGGTTTGCTTCACAGTGCGTTGCTTAACCCACTGCGCCACCAGGAAGGCCCAAGTTTTCATTTTAATTGAAGTCACCGATGACACCGTTTAGTTTCCGCAGGCTGGTGACAGAAACAGCAGGTGCTCTTGCGCCCCTCCCGTCCTGCACAGAAGCCCACGGGCCCTCTGAGCAGGGGCCGACTGCGCCTGCGTGTCTCTGAGCTACAGGCCGGCCTGGGACTGAGGGCTCCGGTCTCTGGTCTCCAGGTAGCCTCACGGCTCCTGGCTCCTGCTCCCCACGGGGCGAGGGCATCTTTCTCCCTCTCCTCCATCCCACCACCCCCAGGGCAGGCCTCACGGTTCCTCAGTTCAGGCCCGCGTCACCGGGGTTTCGCCGACTTCATTCAGTCCAGCCTCTGCGCATCTGTGGTTACTTTCCTCCCCCCGCATATGTTTCTCTTAGGGCTTGTGGTTATTTAGTTGGGGTTTTCAGCCACTTAAGTTTTCCATCTGCTTCATCGCCAGCTCTAACCCAACGTCTCTGGCGGTGTGGGCCAGGCGCCCCGGGCCCCGGCCTGCTCCCGTCTGGAGCCCTGGCCCTCAGAGGCCGCCCTGACCCCCGCTGAGTCCCCGTGCCTCCGTCCTGGACGACTGCTGGGTCCTCGTTTCGTGCCTCCTCTTTTGGGGGGTACACATCCATTCGGAGCTTCCATCTTCTTGGAGACGGGTGTGCTGGCGGCACAAAGCTTCCAAGGTTTAGTTCTGCACCTGCACTCACTGGCAGTCTGGCTCGGGGAGGAATTCTAGGTCCTAGACCCTCACAGCCATTTCAGAGCGTCTCCGCCTCTTGGCTGCTGGGTCGCTCTCCAGCGAGAAGCTGTTCTGTGGCGATGCCCCTTCTCTGCTCATGCAGTGTCCACCATGTGGGCCTTCAGTCTCCTTCCAGTGAGGAAAACTGGTCCCCCGGGGTTCTGGGAAAGCTTCAACTGTCTGTCTGATTCCCCAGAGAACGTTTCCTATGTCCTGGGCCACAGGCCTGGCAGCCGACATTCCGAGGACAGGGCTGGGGGAGACAGGGCGAGGCTGGGCGCCTGGATGCACTTCACCCTCTGGTTTTAGCGCAGCCCTCGGCGCTGCCCGGGCCCCCAAGCTCAGAGAGTCCTGGCCGTGCCCTTCCCAGGGAGGGGCCGCTACAGCCGCCAGGGTGGGGGTGCACGAAGGCCGCCCTGGCTGCAGGAAGAGTTCTGGAAGCCTTTCTGCCAACCCTCTTCAGGCCTTGCACCCCCATGTCCCGGGGGGGTCTGGCACTGCCAACTCCCCAGGCTCCTGGGACTGGCGCACACGGCCTGGCTCCTCCTCCTGCTGCTCAGGGTGGACGGCGGACGTCTGCCTCCTGCCCCTATGGCGCTTCGCCTCTCGCCCCAGCGCTCTGGCGTCTCTGAAAGAGTGCTGTGACTGCCAGTTAGCGGCCGTGTGAGAAGCAGCAGCAGCAGCAGCAGGAGATGCTCAGCCCTCCATCTTTGCCTGAGAATCTGAGAATCAAAGCTCACTCTTCCCGCGGGCTTGGCAAGCCCAGGCCAACCCAGTCCTGACCTGCCAAAGCACCGGGCACCCCGCGCACCAGCTCCCCGGCGTCCACACCAGCACGGAGGCCCAGGTTTCTCGAGCCCCTGTAGACGCCCCAGGCAGCAGGGGGAGTTCGGCTCTGGCCCCCGGTTTCTCTGTGGTCGCTCTGGTGCGGTCACTCCCGTGCGGCGGCCCGCTCAGACTTGCATGGGCTGGCTCGGCCCGTGGGGCCTGTGTCCATCAAGGAGGGGGCATGCGTCTGTGGCGAGTGGCAGAGCCTGACCATACCAGGTCCAGGGGCTCCTTAGCTGCCATCTGCAGGACGCCCCATCCCCCTGAAAGGCGGGGCCAGCTACAGACTTGCCCATAGAGAAGGACCTGGTTGGGTCTCCTGGGTGGCGCAAGGGGTTGAGCGCCGCACTGTAGGGCTTCCACAGCCACTGCAGCGCAAGTTCGATCCCTGGCCAGGGAGGGGACACACATGGCGCAGCAGACCTCTCCTGCCTCCCCGCTGCTCCCCTCAGCAGTGTGTCTCCATCAGTCTGCCTGTTCTGCTCCCCACTCTGTCTCTGGTGGATCTTCTCACCACCACCCCCAACCTCTGGCCACACCCCAGTTCTTGTGTGGGCAAATAAATAAATTAAAGAGAGAAAAAGAGACAAATGAATGGCTGCTCAGGTCAGGAAGCTGGACTTGTGGAAGGGCAGGGGGAACAGGGAATGAGCACAGCGAGGGGGGTTCTTCTGGGATGGGAAGTCCCCAGAGTCAGACAGCAGCGGGGACCACCCAGCTCAGGAAACACTGGAAACCGCTGGGTGTGTTTTTCAGCAGGTGAACCGCACGGTGTGTGCACCAAACCCCCATACAGGTGGAACGTTAAGAAAATGGTCAGGGAGAAGGCACGCCCTCGCGCTCACAGGCTGGTGCACAAAGCACCGGACAGTCTGAGTCACTGTCCTTGTACACGCAGGAGAACCCGGGCCTCTGATTTCCCGAGACCCCTCCGCCGCCCCAGGGAGCCAGGGAGCCTCGGGGACAGTCGTGTCTCAGACAGGACAGGGCAGGCCAGCGCTGGCTGACTGGACAGCGCCCGGCGTGGACGGCCAGCAGGGGGCGCCGTGAGGCTTAGGGCGGGAGGACACCCGACAGGAGCGGACTGTGACCGACGCGGACGGCCAGCAGGGGGCGCTGTGAGGCCCCGGCGGGAGGGCACCCGAACCGAAATAAGCTCACAGGGAAACAAACAAGCAGGGCCCTCTCTCCCGGGTGCAGAGTTCCTGTTTCCACAAAGCTGGACAGTCCACTGTTCCTCCTCGATAACTTTCCTTTGAAAAAAACTCACAGAATTGGGACCACAGTGAAAGTTCCAGAAAGTCTGACCGCCCCAGAGGCCTGACCCTCTCTACGGGGAGCGGGGTCCCGCCTGGACGCCGGGCCCTGGGGCGCCCACTTACTTCACGAGCCTCAGGGTGTCCTTCCGGATGTTGATCAGGCTTCGCAGGGTCTTCACGGGCTCTTGGGGGGGCGGGGCCGCGTAGGGGAACTGTGGAGAAAGGGAGGCGCTGTGCTCACTGCCGGCCCGGGACTGGACCTAGCCAGGCCAGGGGGACACAGCCCGGGGAGAGGCGCGAGAGGTGCGAGGGCTGCCCCGACCAAGGGAGGCCGATGCTCCCGTGAAGGGGGCTGCTCGGGGACACAGCGGAGGCAGAAGTGGGGCCGGATGGGGCATCGGAAGAGCTAGTTCTGTCTGCTCTCTTCCACTTTGTCAGCACAAAACGTGGACAGCTAATAAAAACTCTGAGGACCTCCCCATTCCCAAGGACGCGCTGCGGCCACGTTCCTGACAAGCGGCTTTTCCCTGACCTCAGCCCACAGGGAGCAAGGGGTGAAGCCATTCGGTGTCCTGGGGCTTAGGAGCGGCAAGTGAGAGAGAAGCCCACGATGTGTGCAGGCCCAGGTCACGCAGCATGGAGGACGCGGCCCCTGCAGCTCATCTAGCAGATTCTTTGTAAAGGACCAGCCGTGGGCTGCTGGGGAGGGCAGGGGAGGGTCGCCAAAGGCTCGCATGACCCTCACCCCGTCATCATCTGCCAGGCCCTGCACGCTCTGTGTCCTCCCAGATGCCTGCCTTGCAGTTCTGAATCCATGGTCGAGACAATAAGGGGAAACTGTAAGATATTTCATTGATGTTGGAAAATTAAGAATGATTTAAAATGTCCCATAGAGAAACCAGATAAGGGAGGAGGGGGTGGAGAGAAGTAACTGTAATAAAATCAAAATCAAAACCAACGGGCAAACGTAGAGGAGCGACATTTTGCAGGGTAGGAGTAGGAGGGAGAAGCATAGGGACCGTGGTGGTGGTGCAGGGGTGAGGAGGTGGTGGGAATTCCGGGGCGGGGAAACCATACACTACAATCAATACACATTAAAAAGCTAAAAAATCTTGAAAAATTGATAATAAAATACAATGTTTCCAGAACTGTAGCGATGTTCATGGGCGGTCAACGGGCTTTCGCATTCAGCATCCAGAGAACACTCTTGTCTCTGAAGCTTTGCAAAGCCGCAGGGCTGGAGCTAGGGCGCCTGCCCCACCCAGCCGTGGACACGCGCGGCTCGGACACCCCCCACGACGCCCCCTCTGGCTGAGCACCTGTCGCACCTGCAGTGTGATGCGTTCAGCACGGTGGCTGGTGACTCACAGAGCTGTGACTGTGCCTTGTGAGGAAACGCACTCAGCCCAGCGGAAGTGCGTTCAGATCATCCGCTTTTGGGTCTCATGGCAACGCTCTACTTTTACCGTACGCCCCTAAGGGCAGAGCGATACTGGTCTAGCAGAAAGCTGGAAAGTCACCAAAAAGTACAAAATCAGCCCTAATCTCACCGCTGGCCCAGGCCAAGGGACACACAGCAGGTCTCAGGCCTGCCTCCCCCAGCCGCCTGCGGCTGGCTGTGCGTCTACACCGCTTCTCAGGCTAACTACTATTTGACAGCCTCTCTCTGCTTAGGGCAACGCCGAGAACATCCGTCCAGCCTATCGGGGACAACGTCACCCCACACGTTAGCCACGGGGCAGACCTGACGGGACAACCTCACCCCACACGTTAGCCACGGGGAGACCTGACGCGTTTGGCGCCGGTCACCCCAGGGCCAGGCCGGCTTTCCTTTGTCCTGGGGTGCCCTGTCCCGACATTTCCACGTGCCTGCCTGATGATTTCTGCAGGACAGAGTCCTAGAAGTGGAATTACTGGATCAAAGAGGAAGTGTATTTGTTAGATTTTTTTAACAATATTTTGCCAAACTGTCCCCCAGAAAGCTGATTCCACTTTTGTTCTCCCGGTCTCGGCGTGTCAGGAAGCTTCGCCGCAGAGAAGCTGACACTCACCCAGGCACCCATCTGTGACCCAGGTCCCTGCCCCCACCTTCCTGGGCTGTCGTACTAAAGGAATTTAAAACCATCTTAAGATATGCTTAAGCAGAAAGTAATTAGGCAGGAAAATCCCACACAAATGCTAAAGCCCAAATAAATGGCTTTGGATTAAAATTGTTTCCTGGAGTGGTGGCGTTCACTGTGTTCACCTGCACAGGTACTGGCTCCGCGCGTCCTACCTGAGTTTATGGAAAAAAAAAAAAGGGATGTTGTTCCTTCATGCTTTCCCCTCTCCTCCATACTGCCTCCCCACCCAAAAAAGACAAGAAAAAGGAAAAGAAAGGAAAAGCTGGCAGTATCTTCCATCTAGAGCTGACAGTTGCTAGTAGACTAGCTGGCTGGGAGGCCCGAGGTTTTCCGCTCTTAAGGAAAGACATCGACAGGATTGACTGTTCTATAAGAACTATTCTTTTTTTTAAAAAAATATTTATTTATGCATATAACACTGGGGTACAGGCCAGAGGTATGGGGGGTGAGAGGATCCACAAGAGACAGAGCGGGGAACAGAACAGGCAGATCGACTGAAGCACACTGCTGAGGGGAAAAGCGGGCGAGGCAGGAGAGGTCTGCTGCGCCCTGTGGGTCCCCTCCTTGGCTGGGGATTGAACACGCTGCAGTGGCTGCAGAAGCCCCACAGTGCCGTTCTCCACCCCTTGCGCCACCAGGAGGCCCCTCGGTGTAAAGGTCTTCTTTTACTATTCATTGCGGGAAAAGACACAGCAAGTACCTCAGGTCCCACCTCACCACCTGGACGCCGGCTTCGCATTCTCAGCACCAGCACACAGGGCGGGCACGGGGAGCCAGCTGGCGACCTGGTCCCCCGGGGTGTTTCAGGAGCCTCGACGTTAAAGGAGGCCTGCAAAAGCGACCGAGTCCTGTCCGGCCTCTGGAAGCCGTCGGCGCTAGGGCTGCACCCTGTGTCCGTGCACGGGCACGCCTGCTGCTAAAAGAGCACGAGGGTCCCCCGGAGAAGAGCCTTCTTGGGGCGCAGCATGACAAAGGCGCAGAGCTGAGGCGGTATCTGGGGGCTGGAAACCTGCATGGGGAGGACCCGGTCAGAGAACGCGGCCAGCAGCCTTGAGGCGCGGCAGGGCACACCGCTACGCGTCTGCATTGTGCAAGGCCCTCAGGTCCGAGCGCTGGTACTGCTACAGCGCGCAGGCGCCTCCGAGCTGTTTCCGAAGCCGCCTTGACCCATTCATTCGACGCCCCCAGCCCAGTCCTGTGCCAGCCGGGGACAAGGAGGGGCGTTCGGGTGAGCGTGCGGGCCTGGACCTGAAGCAACTGAAGTCCCCAACACCCCCCACCCAGAAGGGGTGCAGCCAGATGAACGCCTCAGCCCGGCCCCAGAACTAGCGGGGCGACTTGCTCCCCACCTTTGGTCCAGAGTCCCTCGGTTTCCTTTTCCGTTCCTGGCACATCGGCAAAAGCGCCACCTGGTGACCAAAGGTGGAACTGCCCGCCTGTCCAGCGGGCAGGTGTGCGCGGGTGTATGTTTGTGGGGGGGTGGTGGTGTATGTGGGTGTGAACAGGTTTTTAACCGTTATAACTTTGTTACACTACCCCTCTGGCTACAATCACACGTTTGTTCTAGAAACCGTGACAGCGTGCAAATGAGACAGCAGGTAACTTTCCGCACTTGTAAATGACCGGGCTCTTCCCAGCAGTCTCCAGAAAGGACAATACCCCACGGGGAAGAACAACCAACTTCAATAAAAAGCGCGCGATGTGGCCTCCCTGGTGGCACAGCGGGCTGAGCGCCGCACTGTGAAGCATCGGCAGCCACTGCAGCGCGAGTTCGATCCCCGGCCAGGGAGGGGACCCACAGGGCGCAGCAGACCTCTCCTGCCTCGCCTGCTGCTTGCTCCCCTCAGCAGTGGATTTCGGTCCATCTGCCTGTTCTGCTCCCCGCTCTGTCTCTGGTGACTCCTCTCACCCCCCACCTCTGGCCTGCACCCCAGTTCTTCTACGCATAAATAAATAAATCTTAAAAAAAAAAAAAAGCGCACAACGCGAAGCCTCATCTGCTAACATCTGCTGTCAGACCCAGGCCTGACCCCTTCCTGTGCATCTCCGGCCTGGCCGCTGGGGGCGCCCTCCTTGGCTCCCTAAGGGTGGACGCCCCATCATTTTCCCTGCGCCTTGAAGGAGCAGCCTGCACTTTGCCTACCTACCCGGATGACCAGGGCGCACTGAGTCCTGTTTAGAGACGTCTACCTCATACAGCCATTAAATGTTAGCTGATCTCTTCCAGATGGATGCCCGGAAACAGCGTTTGCTATTACAAACGATGCAGTGAAACCCCTTGAAAGGAATCTTAACCCGGAACAAGAAGGCTATAAAAGAAAAAGTAAATGAATATGCACCGTGCAGAAAAAAAGAGCTCAAAACACCAGAACCTGCTTCCAAAGAAAAAGGAAGTCATCCTCGACCAATTATAATTAAAATAGAAAAGTCCTCATTCTCTACATTAGCAGACACAACATTCATGCCAGAGAATCAAATAATAGTTACTATAGAAACCCACATCTGGGGTCACATGACTGACTCATTTACAGGACTACATACACCCTTTCTTTTATAGATGGCAGGGCTTTTCTATTTAAATTTCAGTTCCTTTTTCATGTGAAGCTGGTTATTTTCTCAGCTTTCTCTACTTCCCCTCTTCTCAGATATTCAGTGTGTTCAAGGCTTACCAGGCGATATTTTTAGCCTGCTGATGCTTTAGAACATTTTCTTAGATCGGTGCGAGGGGAGGACAGTTTCGTTTCTGCTTGATCGCTGTGGGGCGGCTGCAGTCAGCCTGTTTAACCAGCTGCAGCCCGGGGAGGGCTACCGCATGTGCAGGCTTACAGCAGGGCCCCGCCGGTCCTTGTGGGGAGCCCACCCCAGTTGAGAAAGGCCGGCGATCACAACACGGACAAGAGGTCACACAGGCGGGGCCGGCGAGGGGTCACGAGATGACCCAGGCACGGATCCCCTGTGTTCAGGTCGCCGGGGCAGCCCTCGGGAAGGCGGCCTCGTGCAGTCTGCGGACTGCTGCTGGCCCCGGGCGGGTGGCGGGCGGGTCCAGAGCCACAGCATGAGGCCCTCTTCCAGAACACCCGCCCTACGAGTCCGAGGAAGCGGTAGGTGACCAGGACAGCGTGAAAACCCACTGCGGAGTGACACGCCCGCCGCGAGCGGTCCACATGTGACTCAAGGCCAGCCACACTCACTGTCCCCTCTTCTGTGGTTGTGAGTCACATTGCTTGGGACAGGTGACACCGGCGCTGCAGGCAGCGGCTCTGTGAGCTGGTGCCTGATGACAAGCGAAGCCCGTTGAGGCCCCCTGCGCCTTTAAGTAAAGCACCTGCCTATGTTTCAGAAAACAAGGATCTTTTTTTAAAGACTGTTTTATGTATGCATGCACACAAGAGCTGGGGTACAGGCCAGAGGTGCGGGGAGGTGAGAGGAGTCGCCAGAGACAAAATGGGGAGCAGAACAGGCGGATCCGCTGAAACACACTGCTGAGGGGAGCAGCGGAGAGGCAGGAGAGGTCTGCTGCGCCATGTGTGTCCTCTCCCTGGCCGGGCTCGAACTCGTGCTGCAGTGGCTGCGGATGCTTCATAGTGCTGAGACTTAACCCCTTGCGCCACCAGAGAGGCTCCCTTTCCCATCTTGTTTAAATGGAGGCATTTTCAATAGGCCGATCACTAAGAAAGGCAAGTGGACCAAAGTCTTCCCCACTCCGGACCTGGCAAATAAAAAACCAGAAACTGGACCCCCATAACCTGTAGTGTAATTCTCCTCAATTAAAAATACAAGACCGATGGGCCTCCCTGGTGGCGCAGTGGGTTAAGCAACGCACTATGAAGCAAACTGCAGCCACTGCAGCACCAGTTCGATTCCTGCTGCTGCTGGACAGGGAGGGGACCCACATGGCGCAGCAGACCTCTCCTGCCTCGCCCGCTGCTCCCCTCAGCAGTGTGTTTCAGTCCGTCTGCCTGTTCTGCTCCCCACTCTGTCTCTGGTGACACCTCTCATTTCCCACACCTCTGGCCTGTACCCCAGCCCTTGTATGCATAAATAAACCTTTTTAAAATAAATAAATAATAAAAATACAAGACCAGGAGTTGTCCTCGAGCTGAGTAACTCCAAGCTGCGGAATAGATCAATCCTAAAAGTATCTCGGACGACCCGAGATTACCTGCAAGGCCGCTCACCAAGCCCCTGAACATCTTTGGAGGGAAAATGCGCTCGGAAGTCCACAGCGCCAGAACCCGCAGCTCTGGTGAAATACAGAAAGCGTCAGGGTCGGGGCCAACCAAACGCAGAATTCCACGCCTGGCCCAGGGCTGGCACTGCAGATACAGCCGTAGGAGGAGACCCTGCTGAGTCAGTGCCCCAGGTTAGGCTTTCATCTCTGCTAATCAGGAGATACAACAAGAAATCACTTGAATTTCAGAGCTGCCGCTGGCTGTTCCACAGCTAGTTTAACAAGGTGACATCTGCCCTGTGAAGCGTCCCAGGTTTTGGGATGCTGCTCTTCTCCCCTCGCCCGCCAGCTGCGGGGGGCGGCCCAGGTCCCGCGGGCCAGGCTGCAGTCCTTCTTTGGCGTGCACAAAGACTAAGTGCATTCAGACAGTCGGCCGTGAGGCCGACCTCCTAACTCAGAGCTGGAATGCAAGTCTCCACACTCCCAGTGCTGAAGCCCAAGGCTTCCCCCGCACCCTGAGTTCTGCCCCACCCCCATCCTTGGCCTTCTGGCTCAGAACCCTGCGCCTCTTGGCATCTGTCACCTGTCACCTGTCCCTCCTCATGCACCTCGGCCCTCTGAGCCGCAACCCTCAATGCCGCCATGTTCCTATTCTCCTTCGCACTGCCCAACGGCGCTTCCTCTTCTTACCCTTTTTACCTTTACTGAGTGCCAGTAACACGCTCGGAGCTTCAAAACCGTGCAGGGCCTGTCAGTGGCAGCTGCTCATCAAGAATAAACAGGTGGGGACCTCCCTGGTGGCGCAGTGGGTTAAGCAACGCACTAGGAAGCAAACCGCAGCCACTGCAGCACGAGTTCGATCCCTGCCGCCGGCCAGGGAGGGGACCC
>JAGFMF010011609.1:357579-373211 GCA_019455555.1 Galemys pyrenaicus | reverse complement strand
TCTGCTCCCCACTCTGTCTGTGGTGAATCCTCTCACCCCCCCGCACCTCTGGCCCGTACCCCAGTGCTCGCATGCACAAATAAAAAAAAAAAAAAAGAATAAACAGGTGTCCCAACATCAGCCAGAAACCTCTCTGACTCCCCAAAGAGCCAAGTCCCAACCTCAAGCAGGGAGCAAAACAGACAGCACAACAATGATTCTCCAGAAAGCAACATGCTCTCCGTTCTGAGCACTGGCTGCGGGGTTCACTATGCTTAGCCTCAAACGTGATACAAAGATTGCTCAAGCGCAAGTTAATCGTCTGGGAAGAAAGCACAGAAGAGGCATGAAGTGGCAAGTCGAAACTTCAGTGGGACTCAGTGACTGGCTTCTGACTCTGAATCAGGGAAGAGGAAAGATTTGGAGGCTCCACAGTCAAGGTGGCCACCCCACCCCTGGGTCAGGAGCCCAAGAGCCCTCTGCTAGGACCCACCCCTCTGTCCTCACCCTCCAAACCCACACTCCCGCTCCAATCACAAGAAAACAGGGCCTCCCCGGTGGCGCAGCGGGTTGAGCAAGTGCTGCACTGTGCAGCATCCGCAGCCACTGCAGCGCGAGTTCGATCCCCGGCCAGGGAGGGGACCCACAGGGCGCAGCAGACCTCTCCTGTCTCCCCGCTGCTCCCCTCAGCAGTGCAGTTCAGTGTATTTCAGCCTGTTCTGTTCCCCACTCTGTCTCTGGGGGAATCCTCTCACACCATGCACCTCAGGCCTGTACGCCAGCTCTTGTGTGCATAAATAAATAAAAATCTTTAAAACATCAAACCAACCCAGGCTGAGGGAAGTTCTACGCGCCTGGTTAGTGCACCTCAGAGCAGTAAAGACCAAGGAAAACAAGGAAACAGTGGGATGAGGGAAGTCTGGGCGTGGCCCTATAAAGTCGCTGTTCTTAAGGCCAGTCAGGGGCCTTTGTTAATTTTTACTTTGAATAGGAGAGTGAGGGGAGGCTGGCTGAGGGTGTTTGGGATTTCTCTCTGTCATTCTGTGAGTACAAAGTCTTTTGTTTTGTTTTTTAAAGGTTCAGCGAGAGAAACACTGAGGCCAGATGGAAAGCAGAGTTGCTCAAAATGGAATGTGTGGATGGAGGCTGGGTGGTTTTAAACAAACTGCCTTACCTACGAAGACCCCCACTTCTCTACCAGTAAAATAAACTTAGTAACAGCGACCTCACCACCTGAGATTAAAGGTCGTATTAATCAAGGTCCCGCCAGGAAGACAGAAACCACACCAGTTATTTGATGGAGAACCTAAGAGAGGAGCTGGTTAGGTCAGCCCGGGAGAACTAGAACAGGAAAGGGGGACACTGGGCTGGCAGAGAGAAGCAGCTCCCGCCTCTGCGGGTGGAGGGGGCAGGAGGGAGCATTAGACACGGGTCGCTGAGACTCAGATTTCTAAGCTGGGAGTGTTGTCCAGCTGGCCTGGGTTTGGGGGGAAGCCGGAGAGGGAAACAGTACCCCCTCGGGAGGAAGGGTGACTGGGAGAGAGGGTGTTCACTCGGCCTGCCGGCCTGCCGCCTGCAAGCAGGGGCCCTCCCCAACTCCAGCCCTGCGGCCTCTAGCGCCCCCTACTGGCAGAGCCCGGCAGGGGCGGCCCTGGAGGACCGTGGTGGTGGAGTCCCAGTTAGGAGGGTGGTTTGGGGCCGGGAGCCTTGAGACAGCTTTGCCAACTGACAGTTTCTCTTATGCTTACCATGGCTCACCGAGGGTTCTCCGCCTCTTTCCTTTACAAATGCTTTGCAGTATGGAAATGCAGAGACCCTAAACCTCTAGTGTCACCTGCATGTAGAATATTAATTAGAAAATAAATATGGTTTAATGGGGGGGGGGGGAAGGGACTTCCCTGGTGGCACAAGGGGTTGAGCGCCGCACTGTGGGGCTTTCGCAGTCACTTCAGTGTGAGTTCGATCCCCTGCCAGGGAGGGGACCCACATGGCACAGCAGACCTCTCCTGCCTCGCCCACTGCGCCCCTCAGCAGTGTGTTTCAGTCCATCTGCCTGTTCTGCTCCCTGCTCTGTCTCTGGTGAATCCTCTCACCCCCCTATCCCAGCTCTTTATATACAAATAAAATCTTTTTTAAGAAATAATAACAATGGGGGCCTCCCTGGTTGTGCAAGGGGTTAAGCGCCGCGTTGTGAAGCTGTTCTCAGTCGCTGCAACACCGGTTGGATCCCCGGCCAGGGAGGGGACCCACAGGGCGCAGCAGACCTCTCCTGCCTCCCGCTGCTCCCCTCAGTAGTGGATTTCGGTCGATCTGCCTGTTCTGCTCCCCGCTCTGTCTCTGGTGAACCCTCTAACCCCCCACCCCCCACCTCTGGCCTGTGCCCCAGCTCTTGTGTGCATGAATAAAT
Organism: Galemys pyrenaicus; assembly: GCA_019455555.1. Classification (NCBI taxonomy): domain Eukaryota; kingdom Metazoa; phylum Chordata; class Mammalia; order Eulipotyphla; family Talpidae; genus Galemys; species Galemys pyrenaicus. The sequence continues at coordinate 370,825 of JAGFMF010011609.1, read as the reverse complement.
AAAATCTTAAAAAAAATAAATATAATTTAATAGACGGAAAAGATGGACTCCCGTCTGTGCTACAGCTGCGCCAGCCTGTACCGCACAGCTCACACGCCAGCGCAGCCGCCGGTCAAAAGCGTGTGTCCATTCAGCTGTGCCCAGCAGGGCTCTGGTCGTGGCTGGCGGGCCGGCCAGGCGCTCGCGAGCACGAGGTGAGGGTGCCTCTCGGGAGGCCGAGCCGAGCACACAGACACCCCCCCCCCCCCACACACACACACCCCAAGGCTGCGGCTGCCACAGAAACCTGCGGAGCGGCTCCCTTAAAACCTTCGGCCACGAGGCATGTGCTAAAAAGTTGAAAAAGCTAACCGGGTTTTTCTCTGAAACGCAGCCCCAGTGGGGACGGTTTCCTGTCAAGAGAACAGGAAGCGGCCGCGGGAGCGTGTGCATGCCTCGTTTCAGAACATTTCAAAGAAATTTCGAGGAAATTCCTCCACCACAGAGGTCTCCGTGTCAGGCTGGACGCCGGGGCTGTGCGGGGCCTGCGGGAGACAGCGCGGGCCGGGCAGGAGGGGCACCCTCGGGGCAGCAAGGCCCAGGTCACAAGAGCCCCTGCTCCGCCTGGCCCTGCGGCTCCGCCCCGCTCACTGCCCCGCCTGTGGCTGTGCCTGAGCTTGGGGGGGGGGGGGCAAGCTTCGTGGCAAAAGTCCTTTGTACCACCAGCGTGACCAGGCCAGCACGAGAAGACGGACACAGCGGGTGGTGTGGGGTGCTGGAGGTGGCCCGGGCTGGGCCAGCAGGGGGTGCCAGGGCGACACTCCAGGCCCCGACGCCCATGGTGTTTGGCACAGGAACTGGGGAGCACAGGCCGCCACGCTCCCCAGGGACGGGCTTGTGGAGACCCTCTGCTGGGAGGGCAGCTGCGCAGGGCGAAAGGGAAAGGCCATCACGACCCCAGGCAACATGGCGGCTGCAGGGCGCAGGCTCCAGCCCTCTCACAGGGAGCGGTGTGATGCTCAGCCTGGCGAGGAACATGACCTCTCTGTGCCTCAGTTTCCTCAGCTGTAAAGTGGGGTGACAGCCCTGCCTATCTTGTAGGGCAACTAAGAGCAAATAAAAAAATGGTTTAAAATTCAGATGGTGGTGGGCCTCCCTGTTGGCGCAGTGGGTTAAGCAACGCAATATGAAGCAAACTGCAGCCACTGTAGCACGAGTCCGATCCCTGCTGCCGGCCAGGGAGGAGACCCACATGGCGCAGCAGACCTCTCCTGCCTCCCCACTGCTCCCCTCAGCAGTGTGTTTCTGTTGATCTGCCTGTTCTGCTCCCTGTTCTCTGTGATGAATCCTCTCACCCTCCCCACCTCTGGCCTGTACCCCAGTGCTTGTATGCATAAATAAATAAATCTTTAAAAAAAATAAAATTCAGATGGTGGGTCCTCCCTGGTGGTGCGGTGGGTTAAGCAACGCACTGTGAAGCAAACCGCAGCCACTGCAGCACAAGTTCGACCCCTGCCGCCGCCTGGGGAGAGGGGCGACCCACATGACACAGCAGACCTCTCCTGCTTCACCCGCTGCTCCCCTCAGCAGTGTGTTTCAGTGGATCTGCCTGTTCTGCTCCCCACTCTGTCTCTGGTGACTCTTCCCACCCCCCACACCTCTAGCCTGTACCCCAGTGCTTATATGCATGAATAAGTAAATCTCTAAAAAAAAAAAATTCAGATGGTGCTGGGCTGTGGTGGACTGTGGGCCTCTGATGGTGGGGTGGGGGGTACCACTCCCCCAAAGAGGCACACACCTGCTTGCTAAGTCACACGCAGTGCTGGGAACCAACTCTACCGTGGTAGAAAGCACTGAAAACACACCGCACCGTGAAGACAGTTATCGAGAGAGACCCTACTGTCTTCCTTAAAGAACTCTACCTGTCGTGCAATTTTGAGTAGTGGGCAAAAACAATGACCCACACAGGCCTCAGGTGAGACGCTCTTCCCTTGTGCCGGAAGCCCTGGAGGTGAGGCCTCCACCGTAGCCACAGGCCCCTCGCAGACAAACATTCTTACCCCCAGACGGGAAGGCTCTTGCAGAGTCCCAGCCCCTGAGTAGCAGGGACATGGGAGACACCCGTCTGTCTGAGGAAAAATGCAAGTTGAGCAAGTCCTCTGCGGGGGCCATGGTGGCCCCGAGGGCTGATGGACATGGCCCCTGCCCTATCCCGAGGCACAGGAGAGGCCCTGACCCCGCGGCTGCTGGGGAGCCGTGACTGCAGCCGTGACAGCTCTGGCTGAGAGCTGCTCTGGGACCGGACGGACACAGGCCAGCCCTCCCGCCCTGCCCGGCACACAGTCTGCAGCTGCGCCCAGAGCCAGGGCTCCTGGGTGAGGGGTGGGGCAGAGAGGGCCCGTGAGTCACTCTTTCCAAGACACATTCTCTGCTGGCTCAGTGAGGTGAGTCCTCACGTGGTGTCCTGGACGGCAACTTGGAGACTGACTTTCGGCAAGACGACCTATACCGAAAGCAGGTCCTCCATCCCCGCCCTTTCGTCCTGTTGCTCAGGGCCGGCTGGGAATCCCCCCCTTTCTCATCAAGGTCATAAAGACGCAATGTGGAACGAAAGGCCGTTACCCGAGGCCCTGGCCCGCCTTCGCTCCAGGTGTGACCGGCACCCAGTGACACACACTGCCCGGTGCCCAGTTCCGCGGGTGCCGGCACACACGGCCTCGTCAGCCCCCGTGCCCCCCGCGCGCCCTCCCTCTACCCCGTCCGTCCCTGCTGACCCTCAGTCTGCCCTCACCCCTGCCGTCCGCCCTTGCCAGAAGGACAAGCCACCTTCCTTGCGTAGAACAGCTGGGCCTCACTCGCCTGGCACAGTGCACTGCGCGTTCGGCTGCCCCCGCGCCTCTCAGGGGCCCCGCAGGCAGGGGGAAGAGCAGCAAGACGCTGGGTGTCCTCCCAGAGAGCCTCGGGGCAGGGCGGCTTAGTGGCAGCTATTGCTTCTTTTAAAAAAAAGATTTATTCATTTACACACACAAGAGCTGGGGTACAGACCAGGGGGGGGGGGGGTATGTGAGAGAATTCACCACCAGAGACAGGGCAGGAGCAGAACAGGCAGATGGACTGAAACGCACTGCTGAGGGGAGCAGCGGGAGGCAGGAGAGGTCTGCCGCGCCCTGTGGGTCCCCTCCCTGGCCGGGGATCGAACACCCGCTGCAGTGGCTGCCAATAGCAGCTCTTGTAGCGCCAAAGACAAAGGCCTCTGATTCTCACTCGTCCCTCCGCGAGCTCCTGGCCCCCTCCTTCGGGCAGATATAGGACTAGATGAGACAGAACTTTTGTCTCCTTGAGGAGCGCGTGGCATTAAATGAGAATGTGGACTGCTGGGGCTGAGCTCCACGGAGAACAGTAAGAAAGTTCTGTCAGGCTAGAGAGCTTGCGCCTCAGTGGGGCGCTCTTCCTCCGTCTTCCTCCTCGGCCGGGACTCCTAGCCAAGCAGAGGACTGCGGGCTCTCTGATCCTGTAAGACCCCCCAGCGTCCTGCAGGTCGGCCTGGCAGAGGGGCCCCTGGAGCGGGGCGGCCAGGGCCCGGCCACACCGCAGCGCGCCGTCAGGCGCGGGACGGGGCGGTGAGACGGGCGTCCGCACTTTGCAGCGAGCATAGGCTGGGCCGCGTCCGCGTTCTCCTTCCGCGCAGGAGACGTCTGGCTCCCACGTTCTGTCTCTGACCGCGCTGCCCCGGGGTGAGGCATGCGCTAGAGGCAGCGCCCACAGGAGCAGGGCGGCAGGTCGGGGGCCCCGGCCAACCTCGCGGCGAGACCTTCGCAGTGCCCTCTGCGCCCTCTACTTCCTGCCCGGCACAGCGAAGCGGCTGGAAAGAGAAACCATCAAACCACAGCGCAGGGTGGACGGGAGAGGAAATGACAGAGGCCGGGAGCGGGGAGGGGGGGGGGTGGTGGCCCCGACTCCACCCGTGGAAACCCATTTCTGAGAACAAAAGAGGCTGAAATTCCAAGTGATTGAAATGCATTCTGGGGTGCCAAAGGGGGTGCCCCCAAGGTGGGACACACACTCAGCTGGAGGGAGGAAACTGGGAGGCGAGTGCAGAGCCCTGGAAGGCTTGGTCTGCCCTCAGACTTACAGCCCCAAGAGACCCCTCCCCCACACACCCCCGCCCCCCCGCCCCTCCCCCCCGGCCTTGGAGGGGCCTGACCAGCATCAGCCCGGGGCCAGCGTCCACTCGGTGTGCACCCACGAAGGAGCGGGCCAGCGGCTCCCGGAACCAGCGACTGGTGCAGGGGGCCGGCGGCCTCAGCGTGGTAAAGCCTGACAATTAGCGAAAACTGTCTTCTCAACGAGAACCAAGACCAAATGGAGGTGACAACAGAGAAAGAGAAACTCTCTCCTGCTCCTCCTCACTTCCTTCCTCTAGTGCCGCTGGATGGCCCACGTGGATTCTGAAATTCTCGTGTGGAGAAGGTAACCCGCCTGCCACCTGCTCCACAGCGGAGCTCTGCTGCTCCTTCATCCTGGCAAAGCATCTTCTCCAGAGAAATTTTCCCCTTCTTCTCGTAATCTCAGGTCACACTGCAACCCCTTTCTAGAGCTTGGAGCCCTAGAACTGTGCCCTGAAGTCTGTACACCACACAGCCAAGACTCGAGCTCTCTTCTGCACCCCAAAGCAAAGCCATGCCGCTGACAGCGACGTCCCCCGTCAGCCTCAGCCAACGCCGCGTCCTTAGCCAAAGGAAGGAGCAAATTCAGCTTATGCTTTTTGCATTTTTTTTAAAAGATTTATTTATTTGTGCATACAAGAACTGGGGTACAGGCCAGAGGTGCGGGAGGTGAGAGGATTCACCAGAGGCAGAGTGGGGAGCAGAACAGGCAGATCCACTGAAACACACTGCTGAGGGGAGCAGCGGGCCAGGCAGGAGAGGTCTGCTGCGCCATGTGGGTCCCCTCCCTGGCCGGCGGCAGGGATCGAACTCGTGCTGCAGTGGCTGCAGTCTGCTTTATAGAGGGTTGCTTAACCCACTGCACCACCAGAGGGGTCCCTAAAGTCACTTCTTCATCTTTATTAAGAATAAAAATAACACTGACACGCTGGTTTTCTGTAAGAATATAGAAACAAGCTAAACTTAAGAACGGAACGCTCACAACAGCTTAATTTGCATGCTTTTCCAAACCCAAGTCAGCATTTCTGTCCTCACACCGGTCTACCTGGACGCCTCACCGCCACCTGTCCTGGACACCCGCGTTCACGACGGCACTGTTCACAGCCAGCGAGAGCTGGGAGCGGCCCCCGTGTCCCCCGGGGGTGAGTGGCCCCTCAAAGTGGGGTCTAGTAGGAACCACAGACCGTCACTGGAGAAGGAAAAGCCTCACTGGGGACGAGGATGGCCCCATGCAAACAAGAAGAGTCGCAAAGATAATCCAAAGCAGAACAGAGGTCTGGACAGCAAACTGAAACCATGGAATGCATGAGAGGAAACAGGACACACTACGACGGGACATCTGCGGCGGACGGGTTTGGAGAGTTCCAGCGGACGGCCAGGGAAGCAAAAGCAGAAGTCAATGAAGTGGGACCACATCAAACCGAGAAGCTTTTGTTTCTCAAAAGAAACCATCGCTGAAACCGAAGGCCACCTACAGACGCACATCGCACCTGACAAGGCGTTACTTTTCAAAATATAGAGAGCACTCATACAATCCTGAAAGAAAAACAGACAACCCTACCGAAACATGGGCAAAACACCTAAATAGACATCTTTTTAAAAAAGACATTCAGAAGGCCTGCAGACGTAAGAAGAATGGCTCAACATCACTTCTCAGAAAGGAACTGCAAATCAAAATGAGAGAGAGCACCTCATCCCCTGAAAAGGTGTGCATAAGAACAGATGAGGGCCTCCCTGGTGGTGCAGTGGGTTGAGCAATGCACTATGAAGCAGACCGCAGCCACTGCAGCACAAGTTCGATCCCTGCTGCCGGCCAGGGAGGGGACCCACATGACGCAGCAGACCTCTCCTGCCTGGCCCGCTGCTCCCCTCAGCAGTGTGTTTCAGTGCATCTGCCTGTTCTGCTCCCCACTCTGTCTCTGGTGGATCCTGTCACCTCCCGCGGCTCTGGCCTGTCCCCCAGCTCTTGTGCGCATACATAAATAAATCTTAAAAAAAACTAAAACTGCTTCTCAAGTTGAGGTAATGTCGGTTCACGCCACCGTGTGCTTTAAGAGTGCAGGCTCCCAGCTCCTCACACGTGGTGTGACGTGTGTCGCCACGCCGCGCCCTCCCCGGGGACCAGCGCCTTTCACCACTGCCTGCCCAGCCCCTCCCCGTCTGGCAACCTCACTTCTCTAGTCAGAGCCCCAGTTTTCTCTTGGGTGAGTTCTGTCCGTTCCTCTGCTTTGTTTCTCTGTCTCCCACAAGAGTGGGGCCATCTGGCATCTGTCCTTCTCCTTCTGACTGCTCTGCTTTAGTGAAGGACATGCCTACGGGCCGTGGCAGGGATGGATGCTGAGACATAAGCCTGTGGGGACTGGGTCAGCCACAGGGATTCCAGGGACACTAGAACGGCAGATTCCAGCTGGAGAGCAGAGGGGCAAGAGGTGAGGGCGTGGTCTTCCCCACTCTGTGCATTCTCCCAGACTGGCTCCCTGCCGCTCTTGGGTACCAGTTCCTTCTGTGTTGTTCAAGAAAGTGTAAATGCTTTTCACCACAGCCACTGCAGCACGAGTTCGATCCCCGGCCAGGGAGGGACCCACATGGCGCAGCAGACCTCTCCTGCCTCCCCGCTGCTCCCCTCAGCAGGGTGTATCGGTCCATCTGCCTGTTCTGATCCCTGTTCTGTCTCTGGCGAATCCTCTCACCTCCACATCTCTGGCCTGCACCCAGCTCTCGTGTGCATAAATAAATAAGTCTTTAATACATAAATCTGACTCTGAAGACTCGCTAGCAAACTTGGCTTGAAGGACCACGTTCACCCGGCTGGTGGCAGGCCCCGAGGACTAACTCAGGCCAGGGGCACCCAGTGGGTCCCGTCGTGCAGAGACGGCAGGAAATCCCACGGGTCCCAGCAGCCGGGATGTCAACGGTATAACTCAGGCCAGGGGCACCCAGTGGGTCCCGTCGTGCAGAGACGGCAGGAAATCCCACGGGTCCCAGCAGCCGGGATGTCGACGGTATTGCTATTTCATACCGCCCACTTCACTGAGCTTCGACTGGCCTCCATTCTCCAGGATCTGCTCGCCCCGGGGCTCCCTTGAAAAGCCTGTTCCCTCCCCTAGCCACCTGATGCTTGGTGCCTGTCACCTGAGCCGGCAGCCCGTCACTGGAGAGCAGAGGCTGCTTGGGCCGCGCCCCGGGTCAGCCTGCATTGCTGGCCGCGAGCCGACACCAGCACCGTGGCAGCGATGGCCAGAGCAGGCGCAGACACAGATGGAATTACACCCGAGCTCAGCTCCTGAGAGCCCCTCCCGGACAAGCCGCCGCCTCCGTGGGCACTGGCGCCCTGTGCACGGCTCACAGGCAGCCCCGCATGGGGGCGCCAGGAGGCGCCTAAGCTGCCCAGCCCCGCAGCTGGAGCTGAGCTTCAACCTGGGCCTCCTCACCTGTCCTGGGGAGACCTGCCCCAGGGCCGCAGGCGGCTCAGGGAGAGCAGCCTGGGAAAGGGCCAGGAGGTGGCGCAGGAGGAGGGGAGGGCGCCTCCCTGGCCCAGTCTGGCCCACCAGTCCTGGCCCTGCTCTGCCTGCCCTCTGGAGTCTCTCTGTTAGGGGCAAGGTGGTCCTGAATGGATTATGGGTGTGTGGACTCCAACTCCCACTCCAGACCATCAGTGATCCAGAACCACAAATCCGATAAGATGATTATCGAAGAGTGGATCCCTGGGACCTGAGGGTGGAGTTGAGCAGCCAGGCTGGCTGTAAAAACCGAGGTGAGCCTTGGACACACTCTCTCTGACGGAGGAGCCAGACCCCTGCCTTCGGAGCGATCTCATTCGACTCGGAGCCAGCCCTCAACGCGCCATTGCTTAGATCTGGTAGAGTATTTGTGGATTTGTATCCCTCTCTCTTTCCCTTGGTGTTATTACTATTTTATTCCCCTTCTTCCGCAAAATAAAACCTGTTAGTAACTTTTGTCACGTGTGCCTGGAGTTGGGACTTTTTAAAAGTCTTCTGAGTACGCGGGTAAAAAACCCAGTAAAAAAAACCCCATTTATATTAGGGTTGCCCGGTAACATCTCCCGTCTGCTTTCTGACATGGGGAGACCGTGTCTTTTGAGAACCTTTGTGCCGCTGGGTGTGCTTCGCAGCCACGACCTACAAACAGTGACCCCAAGTCCCAGCTGGACGCTCCTTTGGGAAAAGCCCTCCCACGCACAGTCAAGGCTTCAGGAAGAGCCCAGCCGCTCACAGGCTCCCGGAGAGGCGTAAACAAGGCAATTAAACTTCGGGAGAGCCCGTCAGTCAGCAGACAGTGCCCGGGGAGCCTGAAGAAGCAGTTACCCGCTTAAAAAGCATCCTTCTGCCCTAAAGTGGCCTTGCGCCTCCCTGGTGGCACAGCGGGTTGGGCGCCGCACTATGAGGCATCCGCAGCCACTGCAGCCCGAGTTCGATCCCCGGCCAGGGAGGGGACCCACAGGGCGCAGCAGACCTCTCCTGCCTCCCCGCTGCTCCCCTCAGTGTGTTTCAGTCCATCTGCCTGTTCTGCTCCCCACTCTGTGTCTGGGGAATCCTCTCACCCCACACCTCTGGCCTGTACCTCAGCTTTTGTGTGCATAAAGTTAAAAAAAAAATGCAAAAACATTAAAAATCCTATAAACTAGGCTGCCACCTGAGGGAAGAGAGGGAACGAGCGGAGGAGACGGCCCACGAGGAGGGCTGTTCCACAGCCAGCTGCTCCGGGAGGAAACCCTGGCTGTGGGGAACGAGGGTCTCCCTGCTGCTGAGGGCACAGCAGCCAGCGCAGGGGGCGGACACGTGGCTCCACTACCTGGGGTCTGTCATCGAGGCGCCCAGGGCTGCCTCTGGAAAGGGCTGCGGGACCCAGCGCCAGAGCCGCTCCTGCCAGGCGCAGGGAACCAACAGCAAGGGCCATGCTTCAGTGCAAGCTCAGAAGGGAAGCCTCGCCAGGTTAATGTTCCTTTCAACAACAAAAGGAAGCAGCGTGACTCCAGGCCCTTATCTGCCTGATGATCTCAACGACCCCGACCCTCAGCAGTCAGAAGCCTCTGGAGGGGAGGGTGTGCCCCCTGCCTTTCAGCCTTGTTTTGCCATCAGGAAACGCCCTCTGGCCTGGCTTCCTGACTGCTGGGAGGAGCCCACCACTTCCTGCACAGTGCCTGGCACCACTGGATGGTTCAACACCCAGGAGGCCTCCTGTGGGCCCTGGGCAGGCTCCTGAACAGGCCCCCAGGCCCCAGCCTCACCCCAGGGCCAGCCCCGAGCTGCCCCCAATACCAGCTCAGCATGCCCCCCCTTTCTCCTCTGGGGGGAGGTCCTGCAGCTGCCCCCACCTCCCCCCAGGGCCCTACACTTGTCCTGGGCCCCTGTCCTGTCAGCTCCACTCACCTGGGAGTTTCTGGAGGAGACAGGAGAGCTCGAAGTCAAGAGTGGGAAGGCCACTAACGGGCCGGGAGGACCTAGTTACGACGCTGGGAAACGTCAGCACAAAGCGCCTAGAACGGTGCCTGGGACGCGTGCCCTATGTGAACGCTCCTGTGGGGACTCTGCTCTGTGTCTCGGAGCCCTCACTTACAAAACGGGAGCAACACGGGCCTCCCTGGTGGTGCTAGGGGTCGAGCACCGCCCTGTGGAGCTTCCACAGACACGCAGTACAAGTTCGATCCCCGGCCACGGAGGGGACCCACAGGGCGCAGCAGACCTCTCCTGCCTCCCCGCTGCTCCCCTCAGCAGTGTGTCTCCATCAGTCTGCCTGTTCTGCTCCCCACTCTGCCTCTGGTGAGTCCTCTCACCCCCTGCACCTCTGGCCTGCACCCCAGCTCTTGTGTGCATAAATAAATAAATCTTAAAAAAAAAATAAGACTGGAATAACAATGAACCCTCCATCAGGCGGTCTGCATAGAGACCAGAATGACTGAAAAGTTTCTAGAACCTTCCATGCTGCACAGCAGCCACCCCAGCCACCTGGCAGATACCGGCAGGGTTTCAGGCTGGGGCAGAGAAGTTCCAGAAGAGTCTAAGGAAGAAGCAGAATGACCCGAGACAGAGTGATGTCTCCTCTGCTATCAGAGGACGCTTTTCAGTCATCTGTTCAAGTGTTCTTTATGTGGGCTTGTCGCTCCCAGCAGGCTGCGTTCCAGATGCTGGGGTGCAGCAGCAGAAAGAGTCTTTGCCCTGGGAAATGTACATTCTGAAGGGGAAGGTGGACGACCAGCGGAGGGAACGAGTTAGAAATAAAAGCTTCTGTGCAGGAGGCGCCGGCCTCAGGCTGGGGACGGCAGGCCGGGGCTTCCTCCCCTGAGCCTCCTGTGGTAGCCCCCCGAAGCGCGGTGGTTGGGGGGGCCCCCGGGCCCTCTCAGCTCAGAGCTACAGACCCGACCCAGCGGGAAACCATACCGTCACCGGCCTGCTCCCCAGGAAGTTCAGATCGCTGTTCTCCCCAAACAGGTAGCCTTCGGGGTGTGTGGAGTCGAACTTCTCTCCTCCCATAATGAAGTGGCTGGCGAAGTAGCTACCTGGAGGAGGAGACAGGAAGGTCAGCGATTAAACCTAGTCAGGAGCCGTGGCCAGGCAGTGCCACGGCCAGCAGGGGCCCCGGCCGCCCGCGCATCTGGACCTTGGACAGCGGCACGGAAGACGCAGACTCACAGGGGTCACCCGGGCGCCAGGCGGGAGCGGGACGCGACTTCCCTGCCGACAGCCGTGACCTGCCCGCTGCTGTGGCCGGAGCCTCAGGTCAGGGAGGCCGCGTCCGGCCTGCCCACGTGCACCCCAAGGGCTGGTCTGCCTGCTGCACTCAGCGATCTTAACTGCAGGTGTCAGCGTGTGCACACGCTTCGCGCGCACACATGCACACACGCGCGCACGGCCTTTGCCTGGGTTGTCACACGCCAGCCTACACCCTCCCAAGGAAGACTTAGGACCAGCTCAGCGCCGCATGTGGTATGGAACACGAGGACTCTGCGGGAAAACAGGAATGTAAGTGGCAGCGGTGTCTGGGTGCCCCCCGCCCCCGTGGGTCATGGAGCACCGCTGCTGAGTGCTGGGAAAGACGGGTGCGAGTGCGTGCACGCACACACACACACACACTTGCATGCACGCGCACGCACACGCACACACGCTTGCATGCACGCGCAAGCACACACGCTTGAATGCACGCACACGCACACGCACACACGCTTGCATGCACGTGCACACACACGCTTGCATGCACGCACACGCACACACGCTTGCATGCACGCGCATGCACACGCACATACGCTTGCATGCACGCACATGCACACGCACACATGCACACACACACGCTTGCATGCACGCGCACGCACACACGCACACCCTCTGTCTCAAGTCCACTCACAGACCTAGCGGCTGAGGCTGGCGTCAGCATGGCACCTCCGTCCCCACCTCCACAGCCAGGAGTCACAGCTTGTCCCACCACACCAGATGCACCCTGCAGTCGGGTCCGACCCCCCACCCTCCGCCAGCAGACCCGCCATGGTCTGAAAGTCACCAGGCTTAGGTGACACCGAGGACACGCCTCAATTTGGTGATTAAGAGGCCTTCTCATTCTTTTTTTTAAAGACTTATTTATGCACACAAGAGCTGGGGTGCAGGCCAGAGGTGCAGGGGGTGAGTCACCAGAGACAGAGTGGGGAGCAGAACAGGCAGATGGACTGAAACACACGGCTGAGGGGAGCAGCGGGGAGGCAGGAGAGGTCTGCTGCGCCCTGTGGGTCCCCTCCCTGGCTGGGGATCGAACTCGTGCTGCGGTGGCTGCAGATGCTTCACAGTGCAGCACTTAACCCCTGTGCCACCAGGGAGGCCCCTTGAATGGATGCCTCTTTGCCCAAACTGCTATGATCTCAGCCTCTGGGAAGGCCTGTGCTGGTGCGTATCCACTCTCTGAAGCCCGGGCTGACACAGAGAACCGGCAACATGGCAGTGCAAGGTTTATGTGATATGGAAGTGGGGTAAAGACACCAAACCAGTCCCCATTCTTGCGGCAGATTTACAGTAAACCCTTAAAAAATGAGGTCCACGGCCTCCCTGGTGGCGCAGCGGGTTGAGCGCCACACTGGAGAGCATCCGTGGCACAGCAGCGCGAGTTCGAACCCCGGCTACAGAGCTGACCCACAGGGCGCAGCGGACCTCTCCTGCCTCGCCCGCTGCTCCCCTCAGCAGTGTGTTCCAGTCCATCTGCCTGTTCTGCTCCCCGCTCTGTCTCTGGGGACTCCTCTCACCTCCCGCCACTCTGGCCTGTACCTCAGCTCTTGTGTGCATGAGTGAATCTTTAAAAAAAAAAAATGATGTATTTATTACACATTAGATGGAATGAGAAATTAAGGATCTCACACTGATGGATGCCCACATCATGAATAGGAGTGGGCAGGGAGAAGCAGGGTGCTCCCTGCAGCTGTGCCAGGGGCTCAGCTGGAGCCGGCTGCTCTGCTGGTGGGGGGGAGGCGGGGCCAGTGAAACCCACAGACAGCCTGGTCCTCGAAAGCAACTTGGGGACTGTCAGGCCCAAGAAGGGAGCAGAGTTCTACTGGAAATGTCTTTTATTTCTTGCCATCCTATGAAAAACAACAAATAAACAAGGGGCCTCCCTGGCTGTGTGCGGGGTTGAGCGCTGCACTGTGAAGCATCCGCAGCCACTGCAGCGCGAGTTCGATCCCCAGCCAGGGAGGGACCCACAGGGCGCAGCAGACCTCTCCTGCCTCCCCGCTGCTCCCCTCAGCAGTGTGTTTCGCTCAGTCTGCCTGTTCTGCTCCCCACTCTGTCTCTGGTGAGTCCTCTTACTCCCCCATACCTCTGGCCTATACCTCAGTTCTTGTGTGCATAAATAAACAAATAAAATCTTTTTAATAAATAGATAAAGACAGCAAAAACATCAGCAGTACAGAGCTAGCCGCAGTTCTGCCTTACATGCGAAATCAAGAGCTCCAGTCCACGAAGATCGACAATTAGGAGCAACAGTTCACAGCCGAAGAGTGATTTTTCTTTTTTTTTTTAAAGATTTATTTATTTATGCACACAAGAGCTGGGGTACAGGCCAGAGGTGTGGGGGGGTGAGAGGATACACCACAGAGAGCAGGGAGC
>JAGFMF010011609.1:324251-334830 GCA_019455555.1 Galemys pyrenaicus | reverse complement strand
CCCGCTCTGTCTGTGGTGAATCCTCTCACCCCCCACACCTCTGGCCTGTACCCCAGTGCTTGTATGCATAAATAAATAAATCTTAAAAAAAAAAAAGATAACAATATAATAAATAGACACCTCATGGTGCATAAAAAAAAAACATCCGAGGGCCTCCCTGGTGGCGCAGTGGGTTAAGCAACATACTATGAAGCAAACCACAGCCACTGCAGCACGAGTTCGATCCCTGCTGCCGGCCAGAGAGGGGACCCACATGGTGCAGCAGACCTCTCCTGCTGTGCCCGCTGCTCCCCTCAGCAGTGTGCTTCCATTGATCTGCCTGTTCTGCTCCCCGCTCTGTCTGTGGTGAATCCTCTCACCCCCCACACCCACACCTCTGGCCTGTACCCCAGCTCTTGTGTGCATAAATAAATATTTAAAAATGAATAAATAAGGAGGGGGCCTCCCTGGTGGCGCAGTGGGTTAAGCAACGCACTATGAAGCAAACCGCAGCCACTGCAGCACGAGTTCGATCCCAGCCGCCGGCCAGGGAGGGCACCCACATGGTGCAGCAGACCTCTCCTGCTGTGCCCGCTGCTCCCCTCAGCAGTGTGCTTCCATTGATCTGCCTGTTCTGCTCCCAGCTCTGTCTGTGGTGAATCCTCTCACCCTCCACACCTCTGGCCTGTACCCCAGTGCTTGTATGCATAAATAAATAAATCTTTAAAAAAAAAAACAAACATCCGAGGCTTCTAGCAGTTTCCTGGGAGAACTACAGCAGGGAGGAGGCTCTGTCATTGCCCTGGCCGGGGCAGCTCAGGGGCTTTGAAGTGCCTGATGAGGGCCAGTGCTTTGGTTATCACTTTGGTTATCACAAAGGGATGCCCATGTGGTTGGCAAAGAAGCCGGGGCGTGGTGGCTGCGGTGGGCTTGAGCCCACGCTTGGGATGTTGCTATGTAAATGGCGCCTTAGCCACTTGCTAAGGGCTGGAGGTAACCTCTAGCTAGCCTCCTCGCTCCTCGTGCTGGGAGGAGCTGGGTGGCCCATCTAACCTTAGCTGCAGTTTCAGGAGAGAAGCTTCATGCCTTCCTTTTTTTTAAGATTTATTTATTTATGCACACAAGAGCTGGGGTACAGGCCAGAATCACGAGGTGAGAAAATTCCCCAGAATGGGGAGCATTCCCCAGAGTGGGGAGCAAAACAGGCAGATGGACTGAAATGCTGAGGGGGAGCAGCAGGGCAGCAGGAGAGGTCTGCTGCACCATGTGGATCCCCTGCCCAGGCCGGGGATCGAACCGGCGCCGCTGATGCTTCACAGTGCGGCGCTTAATCCCCTGCGCCACCAGGGAGGGCCGCTTCACCGCCTTCTTACTCCACCTTGAGCACCGCTCTGGACTTCTCAGTGCACAGGCTGCTTATGGCATGCTGGGATGCTGCTTGTACTGGGCTTCTGAGCTTTACCCCAAGCTGGCCAGTCCTCAGTCTACCCTGCAGAAAAAGAAACCAAGCCAAAGGCACAGGTTTTCCAGGCGGGCCCTGGGTTCTGAGGTCCGGGCCCCTTCCACTGCAGCCTCCTCAGCTGTCAGGTGCGTGGGTGGTGGTTGGATGAGATGAGCAATAGGCTTTGTCCAGAGTTACTGCTCCAGCCCCATACTCGCGAAACCCTGCGAGGAGGAAGAGAACAGTTCTTGCTTTCTTCCTTTGATTTCCTAAGTAACCCCAGTAGTTAAAGAGGGGGGGCTGTCTCCCCACTACCTCTTCCACATTCTGGCTGCTCTGGGGAGCAGGAACCAGATGCTGGGGGTTTTGGCTGCCTGAGGGGTTTTCCCAAAAAGGGCTGGGTGGACACTGGGCTGAAAGGATAGGGGCACCTCTGTCCTCTGTGACTTTATATTTTTTTAAGATTTATTTATTTATGCATACAAGAGCTGGGGTACAGACCAGAGGTGTGGGGGGTGGTGGTGAGAGGAGTCACCAGAGACAGAGTGTGGGGAGCAGAACAGGCAGATGGACTGAAACACGCTGATGAGGGCAGCAGCGGGGAGGCAGGAGAGGTCTGCTGCGCCCTGTGGGTCCCCTCCCTGGCCGGGGATCGAACTCACGTTGCAGTGGCTGCTGTTTGCTTCATAGTGCATTGCCTAACCCACTGCACCACCAGGGAGGCCCTCCGTCCAGTTTTGTGGCTGTGATAGACTTCATTTGTAGCGGTTCTTTTCAAACAGAAACACGGTGATCACAGAAACAACCCAAGTAGCTTTCGCTGGGTGATAATTTCCACCACCACCCCACCATCTCTGACTCCCTGGTCCCTTCTGCCCTCTCTGTCATTTGAATCTCTGAGTCCTCGGGTGTTTATTCATGTCTGATTGTTTTGGCAAGTACTTTGCTTTGTCTGTCATCTGCTGTGACCATGCCCAGCAGTCACTCACTCTGACTTTGCTTTTTTAAACATTTTATTTATGCATGCATGCATGCATGCATACAAAGTCTGGGGTGCAGGCCAGAGGTGTGGGAGGAGGGGTGAAAGGAGTCACCAGAGACAGAGCAGGGAGCAGAACAGGTGGATCTCTGAAATACACTGCTGAGAGGAGCAGCAGGGAGGCAGGAGAGGTCTGCTGCACCCTGTGGGTCCCCTCTCTGGCCGGCAGCAGGGATCGAACTCGTGCTGCAGTGGCTGCGGTTTGCTTCATAGTGCAGTGCTTAACCCACCAGCGCCACCAAGGAGGTCCCAATGACTTTATTTTTAGCAAAGAAAAAATCTACTAACAGACTTGTGGAGCTCTCACATAGCTGTTCACTCTAAAGAATAGTGGAACAGACCACTGTACTTACCCTGTGTTTTGGGGACGGCGGAGTGTCAGGGACAGAGGGTGTTTTCATAACATAAATAGGGGGTGACCGCATCCTGACTCAGAATAAACACAAGATTCTTAGCGAGAAGATGCGTTTACAATAAATGCCTTTTGAAATGGTCTCTGAGGAACACTCATCCTTGAGTAATAACTTTCCTCGGCCACTTTTGAGTGTATTATCTCATTTAATCCTCACAACAACCCAGAAGGCGAGTACTATTACTGTTTGCAGGCGAGGACACGGCGCTTCACTTGGGTAGGTGCAGGGAGCAGGGACGTGCCTGAGGTTGAGAGCAAAAGGTCTTACCCACCCAGGCCGACCAGCCCCCAGCTGGGAGCCACCCGAGGGCCCAGCCAAGGTCAGGGGTTAAAGGGCAACACAGGTGCCTTCTAGACACCCTCCCTACCCCACCCACTGTCGCCTTGCCTTTCACCTGCCTCCCTTCTCCTCCCCACTTCCTTCTACATTATCTCCTTCTCAGAATTAGGGCCAATTTTCCACCAGCCCTTTGACCCACCCACCTCCCCAGCCCATGGAAGTGCTCTTGGGCCTCCAGTTTTTCTACAGGGACTGCAGCGGGTGATGAGTGCACCCCTGGGAGCGTGTCAGGGTCCCCCGGCCTGTGGTTGCCTTCGTGCTGCAGACACCTGTCCCCTCGCTGCAGGCCACCTGGTGACCAGGCTCAGGCTCCGTCTGGGAGCAGGACCGGAAGTTCCAAAGGGCACATGGGAGTCTGGGCTTCCTGTCTGCTCCCAGGACCCAAGATGGGGGGCGCGAATGCTGTTGGTGCTGGGGCCCGTCCCGGTGGTTCCCCAGTGCTGTGTGCATAACCTGTGTTCTCGTTCTCAGCAGACTCCCTTCCTCTTTGGGCAGACGCTGCTCTGTGTTTGGGGAAAGCACCACGCCTGGCCCAAAGAAGCCTTGGGGTGACTGTGGTCATTGAAGGGTCACCCCTTGCCCTGCAGTGCCTACCTTGCTGAAGGGGGTCCTAGCACTGCCAAACTTGACAAAGAAAATGATGGGGGCTTTGTTTTAGATAAACCCTTTTCTTTTTTTTAAGATTGATTTATTTATGCATACAAAAACTGGGGTACAGGCCAGAGGTGTGGGGGTGAGAGGAGTCACCAGAGACAGAGCGGGGAGCAGAACAGGCAGATGGACTGAAACACACTGCTGAGGGGAGCAGCGGGGAGGCAGGAGAGGTCTGCTGTGCCCTGTGGGTCCCCTCCCTGGCCGGGGATCGAACTCGCGCTGCAGTGGCGGCAGTTTGCTTCATAGTGCGGTGCTCAACCCATTGAGCCAGCGGGAGGCCCTATAGTCTTATTTTTCACCTATATGAGTTTGCTGCAGTGACTCTCAAGAAAAGTGCCCTCCAGGCAGTGATGGAATAGTCCTGATGTTGCAGCCCTTGGGCGCTGCCTGTTTTGTCAATAAAGTTTTATTGGCACCCTGGGATGCTTACATGGTGGCAGACAGTACAGCAGAGCTGAGGACTTGCACAGGGACTGCAGAGCCCCTGCCGCCTGCCTCTTTGCACCTTCCTGAACACACCAGCAGGGTGAGAGTGGCTGGAGAGTTGAGCATCACTATTAAGTGCTTTAACCTGAAAAAGAGATACATGCATTCGCATCCACCTTCTCCCCAGTTGCGGGGCAGCAGCCCTGGAGAGAGTAGTGCTTCGCGGGGCTGGACAAACCCTCCCAGGCTGCATATGGGGGGAGGATAAGCCGATTTCACTTGCTTACCCAGGAACCCAGAGTCATGGAGGGAGTTTCAACCGACCAGCACCCAGCAGAATGGAGGGAAACGTTGAAGTGGGCGTTGCTTTTGCTGCTGGAAGGTTTCAGACATGTCCAAGAAGCCAGAGAATGCCAGGAAGATAATGAGAAAAGAAGGGGCCTCCCTGGTGGCGTAAGGGGTTAAACACCCCACTGTGGGGCTTCTGCAGTCACAGCAGCACTAGTTGGATCCCAGGCCAGGGACCAGGGAGGGGCCCCACATGGCGCAGCAGACCTCTCCTGCCTCCCCGCTGCTCCCCTCAGCAGTGTGTTTCCATCTGCCTGTTGTGCTCCCCGCTCTGTCTCTGGTGACTCCTCTCACCCCCACATCTCAGGCCTGTACCCCAGTTCTTGTGTGCATAAATAAGTAAATCTTTAAAAAGGAAAATGGGACTATAATTTTCATGGATGTAGGAAGTGGCACTAACCACCCTTCCCCCTACAACTAGGGCAGGTCTATCCCCACTGGCCTGGCCTGGCCTGGCCTGGCTTAGCTTCTCCCCTCCCCGCAAGTATCTCCAGACCATGCCCCGAAGCGTCCTTGCTAAGAATCTGCTTTCAACATAGCTCTGTGCTTGGGCTTGCTTGCTCCTGTTTTGAAAAATTCCCTTCCTTCTCTTTCCTACCCACCTAAATCCTTCCCAGCTTCAGCTCTTCCTCCTCCAAGGAGCCTTCCAGGATTGACTCCTTGGCACCCCTAAAAGCTAGTTTGTATCAGAACTACCGTCTCTGGTCCTGGAAAGGAGAAAAGAGACTTGGCCCCTTTGGGAACGGGCCGTATGGACAAGGGGGCTCTGTTGAGCTCACCCAGCAGCGTTGGCTACAGCACCTGGCGGAAAGGGGAGCCCATGCATGAGTCCATCTGTGACACGCACAGCTCACTGCTTGGAGATACAGGTGACGTGTAGGATTAAATGACAAAGAAAAGTGAGGGAACGATGAAAGCAAATCTCTGGGGAGGAAAAGAGACTGCAGTGGGGAAGGGTCTTGGAGGTTTTTCAAAGGAGGGTTTTCAGCTAGTCTTGGACTTAAGTGCACGGTGGGTACACAGGTGACTGACTGTTTAAATAAAAGAAAAGGCAGGTCACGTAGGAAGATCACCTCAAGCCCTGTCATCGCGGAAACCACAGCAAACGGGGTGAGGGGAGCAGAGGCCGAGCTGGACAGATCGAATTCTATCCCACGGGAGAAGTGCCTGGCAACCTGAGTTCTCCTGGACAGAACCCCCTCTCAGTGTTCCCTCTGCCCCCCCTTTCCCTCCCCCCTGTGCAAAGACATAACTCCTGATGTCCCCTTAGGGGCAAAGGGTCACAGAGGTCAAAGGACACAAAAACACTGATTCAAAAGAATACCTGCACCCCTATGTTCACTGCAGCACTCTTTACAATAGGTAAGACCTGGAAACCACCAAATCCCCCCAAATAAATGACTGGAACAAGATGTGGTCCATATACATGATGGAATACTATTCAGCAATCAAAAAGGATAAACTGGAGTCATTTGTAGAAACACAGATGGAGCTAGAAGGGATGATGCTCAGTGAAATAAGTCAGAAGGCAAGAGAAAAATACTGGATGGTTTCACTCCTAGGGAGAATATAAGGGAACCAAATAAGGGACCAAAGCAAAGAATAATAACAATGAAAAAAAACCCACAACACAACAAAATTAAAAAGACAAGGGCAAATCAGAAACTCTTGGTGAGCCTCCCTGGTGGCACGTGGGGTTAAGCACTGCACTAGGAAGCATCTGCAGCCACTGCAGCACGAGTTCGATCCCCGGCCAGGGAGGGGACCCACAAGGCACAGCAGAACTCTCCTGCCTTGTCCGCTGCTCCCCTCAGCAGTGTGCTTCAGTCCATCTGCCTGTTCTGCTCCCCATGCTGTCTCTGGTGACTCCTCTCACCCCCCAAAAACCTCTGGCCTGTACCCCAGCTCTTGTGTGCATGAATAAATAAATCTTTAAAAAAAAAAACACAACAGTTTGTGTGCGTGGCTGGGAGCGGGGAGCAGGGGGAGGGAATGGGGTGAGGGCAGAAAGAGCACAAGGGACTGAGGTGATGGTGCACTGGTGAAATATATATATAAAGGAGTGCCAGAGACTCACCCACTGGGAGACACACCTGGCAGCTAGAGGCAGGGCTGCCACCTTATCGCTGGGCTGGCAGGTATAGGACAGAGCTGTGCTGCTTTGGGGGAAATGCCATTAACTGTGCTGGGAGCAGTCTGGCCTTTGTCCCTTGTGGGACATGTGACATTTGGTAAGAGCATTAATCTGGTGTAAACCAGCGTGAACTCATCCCCAAGGGACTGGCTTTGACTTTCTTGTCTCCAACCACACAGACCAGCTTTTGTATCTTTCTGATGCGAAGGAGAAGAAAAGGTGGATTCCAGGGGCTGGGCAGGGCTAGAAAGAAGGTGAGAGTTTAGAGCACAGCTCCAGGCGGAGAGGATGCCTTCCATGCTGAGCTGGCCAAGTGACCCCGGGCCAGTCACTTAACCTCTCTGACAGGGCTCTGTCCTCTGTTATTTGGGGGTGAGCCCAGTTCCCACCCTCACTGCATTACATGAGGTCACCTATGCTGAGAATTTAACACAGAGCTGGGTTCTAGCATAGTCTTAGGGGACACAAACCTCACTTCTTTTTTGGGAAGATTTATTTATTCATGCATACAAGTGTTGGGGTACAGGTCAGAGTCCAGGGCAGTGAGAAGACTCACCAGAGACAGAGTGTGGGGAGCAGAACAGGCAGATGGACTGAAACACACTGCTGAGGGCAGCAGCGGGCACAGCAGGAGAGGTCTGCCGCACCATGTGGGTCCCCTCCCTGGCCAGCAGCAGGGATCGAACTCGTGCTGCAGTGGCTGCAGATGCTTCATAGTGCAGCGCTCAATCCACGAGCCACCAGGGAGGCCCACAACAAACCTCACTTCTCACAGAGAACTCCCATTGAGCCCCCAAGGTCTTTAGGGAAAGAGACTAGAGGACAAGGAACGCTGGAAAGTGGCAAGCTCTACCGAGCCCACCAAGAGTGTACACAGCATGCATCTGCAAAGGAAAGTCCTAGGTTGCATTAGGGATCCCTGGTGGCGCAACGGGTTAAGCACTGCACTATGAAGCAAACCGCAGCCACAGCAGCACGAGTTCGATCTCTGCTGCCGGCCAGGGAGGGGACCCACATGGCGCAGCAGACCTCTCCTGCCTCTCCACTGCTCCCCTCAGCAGTGTGTTTCTGTCCATCTGCCTGTTCTGCTCCCCACACTCTGTCTCTGGTGAGTCTTCTCACTGTCCTGGACTCTGGCCTGTACCCCAACTCTTGCACGCATGCATAAATAAATCTTTTTAAAAAATAGGTTACATTAAACAAACAAATGGTGGCCTCCCCCTTCCTTCCCTCAACATCTTTTTGCTCTTCCTGGCTACCCTGTCCCTTTGTCCCAACATCTTGGAGCCACGGTAGGGGGGAAAAAAACAGAGTGGGCCTCCCTGGTGGCGCGGCGGGTTGAGCACCGCACTGTGAAGCATCCACAGCCACTACAGCAGGAGTTTGACCCCCGGCCAGGGAGGGACCCACATGGCGGAGGAGACCCACATGGTGCAGCAGACCTCTCCTGCCTCACCCGCTGCTCCCCTCAGCAGTATGTTTCGGTCCATCTGCCTGTTCTGCTCCCTGCTCTGTCTCTGATGACTCCTCTTCCTGCCCCCCAATACCTCTGGCCTGTACCCCAGCTTTTGTATGCATACATAAATCAATCTGAAAGAAGGAAAGAGAGAGAGAGAGAGAAGGGAGGGGTAAGGAGGGAGAGAAGGGGAGGGGAGGGGAGGGAAGGGCAATGGAGAGCAGGAGAAAGGAAATGGGCTTTGGTTTCCACCAACTTAGATCTTTTCTCAGTGTTACCACAAATCAGGCAGGGCCTGTATGAACTCAAGAGGGTGCCTCACCCTCTGTGAACCTCAGGCCTCCTGTGTGCCTACTCTGTGCCTACTGTGTGCCTACTCTGTGCCTCCTGTGTGCCTCCTGTGTGCCTACTCTGTGCCTCCTGTGTGCCTCCTGTGTGCCTCCTGTGTGCCTCCTGTGTGCCTACTCTGTGCCTACTCTGTGCCTACTCTGTGCCTACTCTGTGCCTCCTGTGTGCCTACTCTGTGCCTCCTGTGTGCCTACTCTGTGCCTCCTGTGTGCCTACTCTGTGCCTACTCTGTGCCCACTGAGCCTCAGGCACATCAGAGAAGATGTGCAGAGAGAGCACAGTCCCAAGGAGCCTGTACTTGGTGGTCTGCTCTCTCTGGACCTCCAGTTCCCTCTCTCAGCTTCCCTGCATGTCTGGGTCTGGAGACAAAGAGGAAGGAAGGGGAAAAGGAATAAGAATCAAAGGTGGTATATGTAAATTTTAAAATATTTTAATTAAAAAAAAAATAAAAAAAATTTAAAAAAAAAGAATCAAAGGTGGCAGGGGGTGCTGGCACATGGTGAGGCATCTGAGGCACAGCAGCAGCGCGAGTTCGATCCCCGGCCAGGGAGGGGACCCACATGGCGCGGCAGACCTCTCCTGCCTCCCCGCTGCTGCCCTCAGCAGTGTGTTTCAGTGGATCCGCCTGTTCTGCTCCCCGCTCTGTCTGTGGCGACTCCTCTCACCCCCCACACCTCTGGCCTGCACCCCAGCTCTTGTGTGCATAAATAACTAAATCTTGAAAAAAAAGAATCAAAGGCACTGTACAGATGGGGGTGGGGACGCCAACTCTTCCTGCCCCCTCCCGCCATGACTGCCCAAGCCAGCCAGTGCCCTCCTACCCCCTCAGGGGCTCACTCCCTTTCAAGCCTCCCCAGTGGAAATCCCAGGCCCTTGCTGGCTCTTGTTTGAACGGGCCCAGGAGGCAGCAAGGGGGCCACAGCGCAGCGTGAGGCAAGGAAGGCAGCATGATGTAATGGTAGGCCTCCCGGGCTGGACTAGAGGAGGCCTCACTCACCCCACCCCGTCATTACTACGGCCTGGTAAGCGTGGCCCCTCCTGCAGGCCCTCCCTTGCGGAATGGGGTGGTGCCTTGCAAGACACAGGAGCCGCAGAAAGAGGCAGAAAGTCCGGGCCGCACAGCACAGGGGAAGCGGTGGCTGCCTGTGAGGTCCGCTGGCGCCGGCTTCCACCCATTCTCGCATCCAAGGAAACGCTGAGAGGGTTGTTTGGCTTCTGAGCTGCTGCGTCATCGGTGGTTCCCGGCCTCCACCACCGAACCAGGAGGACTTCCTTCCTTTTTTTTTTTTTTTTTTTTAAAGATTTATTTATTTATGCGTACAAGCACTGGGGTACAGCCAGAGGTGTGGGGGGTGGTGAGAGGATTCACCACAGAGAGCGGGGAGCAGAACAGGCAGATCTACCGAAACACACTGCTGAGGGGAGCAGCGGGCAAGGCAGGAGAGGTCTGCTGCGCCATGTGGGTCCCCGCCCTGGCCGGTGGCAGGGATCGAACTTGTGCTGCAGTGGCTGCGGTTTGCTTCATAGTGCGTTGCTTAACCCACTGCGCCACCAGGGAGGCCCAGGACTTCCTTCCTGTCGAGGGCACCACTGCATTTCATTTGTTATTAATGGGCATGTTTTTATTGCTTTGCTCTACCTGCCCCACATTGTCCTCGCAGATTAAAATAATAACACGTTCAGATAATGACACCTTGGTCTGGGAGCTGCTTTCATCCTCGTGGCTCAAAGCGCTCTACAAACATGACCTCATTCATTCATCCTGGCTGAGAAGGGGAAGCTCCGCCCCCTATGTCGCCAATCAGCTTCTCAGAAATCAACTACACGCACTGTGAGGCAAAATGGGCAGCGGCTACTGCAGCACGAGTTCGATCCCCCGCCAGGGAGGGACCCACAGGGCGCAGCAGACCTCTCCTGCCTCGCCTGCTGCTCCCCTCAGCAGTGTACTTCCGTTGATCTGCCTGTTCTGCTCCCGCTCTCTGTGGTGAATCCTCTCACCCCC
>JAGFMF010011609.1:308883-324108 GCA_019455555.1 Galemys pyrenaicus | reverse complement strand
CCGCTCTCTGTGGTGAATCCTCTCACCCCCCCACACCTCTGGCCTGTACCCCAGTGCTTGTATGCATAAATAAATAAATCTTTAAAAAAAAAAAAGATGACCACACCCGCATCCCTGCATCCTGGGGACCTTGTCTCCCAGGCCTGTCTGAGATGCTCACGGCTATCCCTTGAGAATGGCAAACCTTTGGGGCACAGCAGACAGCAGGTTTGGCAATACGGGCAAGTCCAAGGTCCACGTGTTCCTTGAGAATTTGTTCATTCAGACCTCAGGGCTCCTGCAGCCTGAAATGCTACTTCTCACGGCCTTGGCATATTTGACACCTGTATGCTCTTGTGAGAACTGGAACACCCCCCCATGACAGTACTTCCTCATTCTGGGGCCTCTGCAGGCTGCTGGTAGCTCACTTTTATTTTCACCTTGCAATTACTGGAAGGGAAGGGCGGCAAGGCCTCCCCAGCCACGTTTGGGGCGGCCCTTGGGTGCAGTTGTGGTGAGAGGAGATGAACGGGTCTCAGCTGGTAGAATGCTGACTCCTGCCCCTGCAGAAAAAACAAACAAACAAAACGGAGTACACTCCTACGAGGGCCCAAGGCTGTTTTTCTTCAGCCCATAAACACTGGGTGTGTCTTTTATTTATTTGTATACTTTTTTTAAAAAGATTTATTTATTTATGCATACAGAACTGGGTATAGGCCAGAGGTGTGGAGGTGAGAGGATTCACCACAGACAGTGGGGAGCAGAACAGGCAGATCTGCTGAAATACACTGCTGAGGGGAGCAGCGGGGAGGCAGGAGAGGTCTGCCGCGCCCTGTGGGTCCCCTCCCTGGCCGGGGATCGAACTCATGCTGCAGTGGCTGCGGATGCTTCACAGTGCGTTGCTTAACCCACTGTGCCACCAGGGTGGACCCCTATTTGCATACATTTTTAAAAATACAGTCAAGTTTTCTAGTTGGAGAGTTAAAATAGAACCATGGCTTGCTTTTCCAGGGCTTTGGGCCCTGCACACTCAAACAGTTAAAGTGCACTCCGTAGTCCGTGTTTCAGATTCAAAACTTACAAACTTTTTCAGAATCAGAGAGTCTAGCTGTGAATCCCTAGCAATATTTGCCTTCCTACCCTCTGTACCCCCCTTCTTCAATCTGCTTAGATTTTGAGTTCTTCTCACGCCCCCACAATTCCCAAAGGAGCCTTAAAGGTCAAATCCTAACCCAGAAGGTGGAAACTCAGCATATTAACATAAACCATCTTTGCTTTTCAATGACTAAGGATCAGAGTCAGTACCTGCATAAAACTCCCTCTCTCTCTGTTTTTAAGATGGTAGAAATGAAAGCTTCAGTAGGTCAATAGATTTAAGGGGGAAAAATCAGCTTGTGGTAGCAGTGACTGAGAAAGTCTCCCCCTTGCAGTTCTTTTTCTTTTTTTAAAGGTTTATTTATTTATGCATACAAGAGCTGGGGTGCAGGCCAGTGGCTCAGGAGGTGAGAGGGGTCACCAGAGACAGAGTGGGGAGCAGAACTGAAGGCAGAAGACGGAAGTACACTGCTGAGGGGAGCAGCGGGGAGACAGGAGAGGTCTGCTGTGCCCTGTGGGTCCCCTCCCTGGCCGGGGATGGAACTGGTGCTGCAGTGGCTGCAGCCGCCTCCATAGTGCAGTCTTAACTGCCCCCCCAACTCCACCCCCACAACCCCCACCCCCATCCCTCCACCCTCTCCCATTCCCCACCCCCACCTACCCCCCCACCCTTATACCCCCCACCCCTTCCACCCCTACAGCCACCAGGAAGGCCCAGACTGCACCATATTTTTCTAAAAACATAGGAAAAGGCTGCTCGGCCCTTCGGTGGGTGGCGACTGGAAGGAGGCATGAAGAGCCGCATTATATTTCAATAAAAGGCTGGGGGGGAAGCGAAAACTGCTGGCGAGTTCAAAGAAATAAACAGTTTGAGACTAGAGCAGCTGCAGCGAGCGGCTCCGTCTGTTTTCTATTTTGATCGCTCTGTTTCCCGAGATGACCACATCTTTCAGAGGAAATGAGTCAAAGCCACTCCGTCTTGCTCTTCCAGCTGAGCATGTTCAGTTTCAATGAAGTAATGAATGAACTTGGCCGCACCACCCCCAAGCCTACAATAGCAAACACAGCGGCCTCGGCCAATCAGCAGCCACTCCAGGTTTTCAAGTTGAGTTCAAACCGGCCCACGGCCGACCAATCGGCGCGCTCGGCCCCGCCCCCCGAGGCAAGCCGCGGCCAATCACGAGCCGGGCCGGGCCAAAACACCGCGGCCGGCCAATGCCGGGGGCCCCCGGGCGCCGACCTCCGCCAATGGGCGCGGCCCGGCCGAAAGAGAAAACAGTGCGGGCCGCAGGCCGCAGGATTCGAAGCGCACGTCGCCCCGGAGCCCGGAGCGGCCGGCCCGCGCGGGCCAATCAGCGGCGGCGGCTCGCGGCCCCCGAACGTTGGGACAGCGCCCCGCCCCGCGCTGTTGTTTGTGGTGCCGGCGGCCGCGGGTCCCGACCGCGACACTCGCCGGCGCGGGCGGCGGGCGGGCGGGCGGGGAGCGGAGCGAGGGCGGCGGGGCTGGCGCGGCCGCCGGGCCCGGGGCGCCGGCCGGAGCCATGTCGGTGAACATGGACGAGCTGCGGCACCAGGTCATGATCAACCAGTTCGTGCTGGCCGCGGGCTGCGCGGCGGACCAGGCGAAGCAGCTGCTGCAGGCGGCGCACTGGCAGTTCGAGGTGCGCGCGGCCTCGGGGTGCCGGGGTGCGCCGCCGGCCCGGGGGCGTCGGGCCCCCTGCACGCACGGGCGGGCGGGCGAGCGGGCGGGGCCGCGGGCCGCCGGGTCCCCCGCGCGCGGTTGCGGGCGCGCCCCGGAGCGAGGCCGCGGGGGGGACCCCGCGCGCGGGAGGCCGGGCGGGGGGCTGCGCGCCCCGGCCGGCCCCGCTAACCGCCGGCCCGTGTGTCCGCAGACCGCCCTGAGCACGTTCTTCCAGGAAAGCAACATTCCCAACAGCCACCACCACCACCAGATGGTAAGCGGGCGCGGGGCGCGGGCCGGGGGCCGCTGTCAGCCCGCCGGTGACAGCCATGTTGCCGGGGAGCGCCGCGCCGCGGATGTAAACAAAGAGCCAAAATGTCTTCCAGGAAAGAGCCGCTCCGGGCCGCGTCTCCACCTCCGGCCCCCCGGGCCCGGCGCGGTTCCCACGCCGGGGGGCGCCGGGGCCGGGCGGTGGTCCGCGGAGTGGCCGGGGAGCAGGGACTGGGAGGGGGCGCGCAGCCGTCTGGGAACCTGAGGACGCCGCGGTGAGGGGCCCTGACGAGGCCCCGGGAGTGGGGGTGTTTATGGGGAGCCGCCTCTTGCCCGCGGCAGCCCCCCAGCCGGAGAAGCCAGCTCTGTAGGGAACAGAAAGGCCCAGGGACCCGGCCCTCCCCGGCGAGGTGTGCGTCCTCTTTCCTGTCCAAGGGAAAAGGACATAGCCGAGCGCGGAGGACGCGCAGAGTTTGACAAAGAGGACTAAGAATTCGCATGTACCTCCGGAGTGCTCTTAGAGACACAGAGGAGGTGACAGCAGGGGTCGGCGGGGGCAGACCCCCGGCCCGGGCCTGGCGGGGGCAGACCCCGCTGCCTGCAAGAGGGGCCACCCCTTCCCCGCCGGAGGCTGGAATCCTCTCCCCCACCCCTGGTTACCTATTAGCCTGCTGGGGGAGGAGAGGCCGGCTGAGATAGCAGTTGTAAAACAGTATTCCTGGGAGATCTGTTGTGGCTTCTGGAGTGCATTTTTGGCATTTTTAACATTGGTGTCCTTGCCCGGGCTCCTCAGAGGGCCCCAGAGCTGTGATGGCCCCCCCACTGGGATTTCTTGGTGCTCTGTTTACCTCACATTGCAAAGGCCAGGCAGAGAGGGGTCTGCTTGACCTCTTCAGCGGCCTGTCTCCTGGAGCGCCTCCTGCTTGCATCTAAGTCGAAACCCACGAAGAGTTTGGCTGGGGTATGACTGGGAATCTCGCCACCCCCAGGACTGCCTCAGTTACCCCGAGACTGGTCCTTTCCAGGGCTCCCCCTGCACCTGACCGTGGGAAAGCGCTGGTTCCCTCCTTGTGCCTGCACTGGGGCGCACCCTGCCCCCTGAGAGAGCCTGGGGGTTTGTGGCCACCAGCCCTGGCCTTTAAGGGCAGGGGGAGCTGGGGCAGCTGCTGGCCCTTTAGCCCTGCTCCCTCGGGGCTGCAACCCCCAGGTGGTCTAATCCTCTAGAAGCCACCTTGGGGCAGGTGCGGCAGGTTTTGTTACACTCAGATGGATCCCTCCCCCAGGACTTTTCTGTGCCCAGCGGAGGGGCCACCCCCGTGCAGGGACCGCAG
Source organism: Galemys pyrenaicus (assembly GCA_019455555.1). Lineage (NCBI taxonomy): Eukaryota > Metazoa > Chordata > Mammalia > Eulipotyphla > Talpidae > Galemys > Galemys pyrenaicus. The sequence goes on along the minus strand of JAGFMF010011609.1, from coordinate 319,752 downwards.
AGGGGTGTCCCAGAGAGGTCACGGCTCACAGTGGCCTTCACCTCAGAAGGGGGCTCCGGAGCTGGCCTGGGGGGGAGAGGAAGAGAGGGCCTGTGTGGACTGGGAGGGCAGGACACATGGGGTCCGGAGGGTGCTGGGTGAGCTGGGCGCAGGAAGCTCCAGCAGGACCCTGGGAGCAGCCGGCCCTTGTCCCTTGTCGGACCAGAGCGGGAGAGGGGAGGCGGGGAGAGGGCCGGTTGTGGAAGCCTTCCCCCAGCTCCAGAGCCGGAGAGGGGAGGTAGGGAGAGGGCCGGCTGGGCTGGTCGAAGCGCCTTCCCCAGGCAGGTGAGCTGGGCTTCTCTGGAACCCAGCGGCTGAGCTGGCCTCCTAGCCTTGTGAACTGGGGAAGTGGGTCACGATGCTGTGATGCAATTGGCCTCTACCCCCACCCCACCCCCATTCATTGTTTCCTGCTGCCGAGAAGTCAGGAGAAGTCAGCCTGAGACCAAGAGACCCACAGACCGGGGAAGGGGGTAGTAGAAGGGAGGAGGAAAGGGTCTGGGTGGGGCCAGCCCCGTGTCCAGGAAGCTTGGGCCCTGAGGAAGACTCTGGTGCAGCTCCCTGGCTCAGCTAGGAGGGTGGGGTGTGCCCCTTCCAGGGTCTGCTCCCCATTTCCAGCTGGGGTGTAACTGCAGAGCTGTGAGGGGCCCCCCTCTTTGCCAGGTGAAATGCCCAAGAATCTCGCTGTGCCCTGCTTCCCCCCCATGCCGGGGGAGGGGCGGGTGTTGCTAAAATTAGGAGAAATTCAAAGGACTCCATGCTTCCTGGGGCCGGGAGGCCACGCCACGTGTGGCCCGCTTTGTGTAGGTCTTCGGTCAGCTCCCGCTCCCCACGCCCCTGGGGGCGCTCCTGGATGGCACCCGTCTCCTGCCCGGCCGCAGGGTCAGTGGAGGGCCTACGGTTGCTGGTGTTCCAGGGAGAGGGCCAGTTACGGACGGCACCCCATCTTAGCCCCTGTCCTTCCTGCACGGGCTCCCTGCGCAGAAGGAGCATGGGGAGCCCCCCCGCCCCAGGCTCGTGGCAGAAGGTCTCCCAGGTTGACACGTGGTTCCCCCCAGGCGCTGAAAAGCTGAGACACTGGGGAGGGGGTGATGGTGGAGACAGGAAATGGAAGTCCTGGGTTCGTGGGGGCCCCCTGCTACAGGAGGGCGCCTGGCCTTAGTCCCCTCGCGTGACACCTGCAATGAGTGCGGTGGAGGCTGCTGGGGTGCTTGTGGGAGCCGATGGGAGACAGAGGCTGCTGGCCCAGGCCCCAAGGTTGGCATCAGAGGGGGGACCCTGGGGCTGGCCGCCTGCCCTTGACCAGTGGCTGTGGAGCATTTGAGGGCAGATTATTGTGGGAGCCAGCTGGTTCCTCCCCCGGGGTGTCCTGGGCTGCCCCTGGGCTGCCCCGTCTCATCTGACACCCTAGCTTTCTGGTCGCGGTTAACCATTTATTTCCCGCCACTGTGGGGCTGTTCTTACTTTTGTTTTTTGGGGAAAGGGCTGATGCTATGGTGAAATGGGGGGCTCTGTGGGTCCCCTGGGGCAGCCCGCCTGACACCCGCGTTCTGTCCAGCAGATGTGCACCCCCAGCAACACCCCTGCGACCCCGCCCAACTTCCCTGACGCCCTGGCCATGTTCTCCAAGCTTCGTGCCTCCGAGGGCCTGCAGAACAGCAACAGCCCCATGACGGCTGCGGCCTGCTCCCCGCCCGCCAACTTCAGCCCCTTCTGGGCCTCGTCTCCGCCCAGCCACCAGGCTGCCTGGATCCCGCCCTCCTCCCCGACGGCCCACAGCTTCCACCACCTGCACCGCCCACAGCCCACGTGGCCCCCCGGGGCCCAGCAGACGGGCGCCCAGCAGAAAGCCATGGCTGCCGTGGACGGCCAGAGATGAGACTGGACGCCGCTGGGCGCGGGGCCGGAGCCGGGAGCAGCCGGGGCTGGGGGCCGGGGCGGGGGCCGGGCGGGCGGGGGTTTCCTGAAGATGGCACTGGAAGATTTTATAAAAGAGATTTTGTGGGCGGCAGGGGCGGGGGGCCGGGCGCAAACTTCTGGGCCACTTGGGTCCTTCAGGAGTTTCTCTTCAGGCAAGTTTTTCCCTCTTTTTAATATATAACTATAATATATATGAATATATAAACACGACTGATGTCTGTGAGAATGGGGCTGCCTGACCTGGGTGCTGGGGCGACCCCTCCCTGCACCCCATTCCCTGCTCGTGACCCTCACTAGCCTCCCTCCCGGAACGGGGAGGCCGCCCAAGCCCCAGGGCCAGGCTCTCCCTGCCCCGGGGGCCGGCTTCTTGGTCAACTCTGGTGCCACCCACCAGTGGGCCAGCTGGAGGAGAGGCCCCCCCGGAGCGGGTGGCCGGGCGGAGCTGGCCCTCGATGTGTTCCCGCCAGTCTCGCCAGGGCAGCTCTTCCGTTGGAAGACTTAAAAGAACCTTTCCCAGTTTCCCTGGCTTTGGTGCCTTTGTTTCCCCGGGCAGGAGAGGGGCCCTGTGGCCGTCTGGGTGACTGGACCTGGGGCTAGTGGGCCGGGCCGGGTCGGGTCAGGTGTGCGTTAGGCTGGTTCTTGCTCGGCGTCCGTGCCCACGCCTTGCCCGCCCTCCTGGCCCTGGCGTGCCCAGCTTGGCCACCTCTGCTCTCCCTGCCCTCGGCGTCCCTACGGGCAGCAGCAGGTGGGGGCGGAGGACTCTGGGGCAGCTCGGGCGGCAAGTGGAGGGGCTGCCCAGCGGGCCAGTACGGCTGTGTGGGCCGCTGGGGTGGACGAGAGGGTGCCCCTCACGTGCCCCTTCCTCCACCCAGGGCGCCGCAGTGGACGCTGGGTGGGGGCTGGAGGTTCGGGCCCGGCCCTCAGACAAGCTGCACTTGAGGAGCCCTGCCTGGCGAGCCGGCCCGGGCCCCTTGGGTCTCCGTGGCTGGCTGGTGGGGCGCCCCACGGGGGAGCGGCCAGGCGGGGGACATGGCTGCCTCCGTGCCCGCCACGTGGCTGTCCCCTGCACGTGACCGCGTCCTCGAGGTGGCCTTGCCCTTTCAGTTTTGTTTCCTGCTTTGAAACTCAGGAGGTTCCTCTGCCCTAGCCCCTCACTGCCCACCTGTGCTTTCCTGTGGGCAGGGGGAGCCTCCTGGGTGTGGGGGCGGCCGGGGCGGGGTTGCCCGGGGTGCCGGACCCAGCCAGCTGTGGTTTCGGGGGTCAGCCTGGGCGCGGGAGAGGCAGGGGGCACAGGCGTCCTTGCCTGGCTGCGCCCTGCCAAGCTGGTGCGCCTCTGACATTTCTCAGCGGGCGACAGAAAGGGGAGCCCAGCAGCTGTGGGGGAGGGGCGGGCCTGGGCCGGCTCAGCCTCCCGGGAGAAAGAGCACCCCAGGGCTGTGTGTGGGGCTCTCCCCAGCCTGCCAGAGTGCTGTTTCACATCAAGATGAGTGGGGGCACAGCAGATGGGGAAAAGTGGGGGGAAGCACCGTCCCTCTCACACCCCCAGCTGACCCCACCCTTTGCCCACAGGGTGGGGAGAGAACCCTCTCGGGGCTGCTTTCCCTTCCTGTGTGACTCTGACACCTCAGATACCCCTTTCCCATATCAGGGGGAAGGCTGGGGGTGGGGGGAACCCCATCTCTGCTCTCCCCCCACCCCCCCCCGGGCACTTCCCTCTGAAGCCCAAGCCCATGAGAACACACCTGAAGACAGACACCGGCTGGCTGATTTTCTGGTCCCGGGTGGAGGTGGGGCTCACCCCTTGCAGGGGCTGTGTCCCCCAGCCCCCAGCTTCTGTGTCACCTGCCCAGGCCTTCAACCACAGGGACTGGGGGGACCGTTAACTATAGGGGGGCTCTTGTCCGTTCGGGGCCAGTGGAGATAAGCGAATGGAGCTTGGCACAGAGTTAGGCCACAGGCGCTATCCAGTGCCCGCCCCTCGAGAACCCCCTCCCCGTCACACGCCCTCCTGACTTCTGCCTCCACTTCCTGGGGAGCAGGGGGGCAGGTCCCCTCCTGCCTTGCAGCAGCCACTCAAGGTAGCCGGCACCCACCTCCCCGGGAAGCCATGCAGGAGCCGGCTGTGGGGCGGCAGCGGCCCTTGGCTCCAGGGTGTGGGCTTCACGAGTACCCAGAGACCAGGGGCCCCCTTAAAGGTGTCTCCCCGAACCAGGAGGCAGTGACACTGCAGCTGAGGTCGGGGGACAACAGCTAGCGGGGAGCAGGCCCCAGCCGGCCGCCAGCCCTGGCCCTGGACTCTGGCCTGTGCCACCTCTTCCTCCAGCCTGGGGGCCCTGTGTAGCCCTCCCACAGCCCAGCACCCCTGGGGCGGCTGTCCGGCCCTCAGGCTGCAAAGAGACCTGGTCTCGAGAGGCCGGCCCGGCCCCCAGCGGCACCTCGCCTGTCCCCCTCCTCGAGCCAGGCCCAGAAAAGCCTCTCCAGCCCCGGGCTTCTTGCTGAAGGTTTATTTATAGCTCTGCTCTGGCAGTGGCTTGGCACGTGGTCCCCGGGTGGGCTCCTCGAGCCCCTCTGCAGGGGGCACGTCCATGTGCAGCCCGTCGTCCGGCAGGCTCCCCGTCTCGCTGGGGCTGGACTGCTGCTGGGCTGTGTTCAGCTGCGAGAGGCGGCCCTCGGAGGACAGGGGCCTGTCTTTGTGCTGACTTGAAGGAGCTGCGAGAGGGGAGGCTGAGGTGGCTCTGCCCGGCTCCCTACGCCCCCAGCAGCCCGAAGCTGGGGGTGCCTGGAGCGGGAGGGCTGGGGGTGCTGGCAGCCCCGCTCCCTGCAGGCGGGGAGGCCCCTCACGCTCCGTCAGCCGGGCCCGTGGGGCCTGTTCTGCAGCACCACACAGGCAGTGCGTGATCTTCCCTAAGTCACCTCCGCGCTCCTGCTTCCCAAGCATTGGCGTGCGGACTGGGCAGCAGGAAGCTAAGCCCCCAAGGACGTGTGCTAAGTCCCCGGAGCCGGGGTCACGGACCCATGCTCTCTGTCCTCTGCCGGAACCTTTCTCCTGACCCGCTGCCGTGGCGACCAGCCCTGGTGGCTGGGGACTGAGTGCCAGCTCTGGCTGTGTGACCCCGGGCAGGTAACTTCACCTCTCTGGGCCCCGGTCAGCGGTGCGTGGGCCCGAGGGTCCCTGCCTCAGTGTGGCACGAGGGCGACGGTTGCTTTGTACACGCTAAAGCCCCCCCAATCACGGCGAGGCGCCGTCACCTCCACCAGCACCCCAGGCGCTCTCCGAGTGCTGGAACTGGGGGCTACGGCGCCTGTAGGGCGGGGCCGCTGCAGTGCTACAGGTGCTGGGGGCTGGCCCTAAACAGCTCTGAGCCAGACCCTCGGCGACACGCGAGGGGAGGGCCAGGTCTGGCCAGACTCGCTTGGAAGTGGCCGGGCCTCGGGGCTGCTGCCGGAGTCCCTCTTGGGCCCGCATGTGACCGGGTCCTGGGAGCTGCGGGGCCCTGACCTCAGAGGAGCAGATGCAGGAGTTTGGGCTCCGGGCAAGGCCGGCGCCCGCAGGGGCAGGACGTGGGTCGGCGGCCGGAGCCTGGGGTTGGCCGCCCTGTTCTCCACCGTGGACGTCACCGCCTCCAGCCCGCAGACCAAGACCAGCAGCCCCGATTGCCGCGGTCTCTCCCCCACCCCGGGCCCCCTCCTTCCGCTCCAGTCTCCCCGGGGAAGCTTGCAAGGGCCAGGGAGCACACAGCAGGGCCCGCGGGCCGGGCGGCCGTACCTGGGCTGCTTCCAGGCAGCATCTGGGCGCTCTGCGGCCGCGAGAGCAGCTGCACGGAGTGCTGACGCTGCGGGTGCAGCCGGGACGGCTTGGCCTTCTTCGTCATCCCCAGGGCTGGCGGGGCCACAGGGGAGGGTCAGCCCAGACACACCGAGGGAGAGCGGGGGCCGGGCACGGGCACGGGGCACGCACAGCCGGCCTCCCGGGGGTCCCTCACGGCCGGGATGCGCGCAGGCCCCGGACCAGCGCCCCGTCCGCCCACCCGCCCCCCGCCCACCGCGCCGAGTGCCTGCTCCCACGGGTGCCGGCCGGGGGGAGCCGCTCCTGGGGGAGGGGTCCCCAGCATATTACAGGTACAGCTGACAGCGGGCGTTTGGGGGAGTCCGTGGGGGACCCCCTCAGCAAGGGGCTGAGCAGAGGGTATTTTGGGTTTCAGGGGGGCACCAGGCCGAGGTGAGGGTGGGCTGGGCTGAGGCAGGCGGGGGCCTGAGTGGAAGGTCGGCGAGAAGAGGGCCACACGCCCCCGGCCGGGACGGAGCGTCAGTCCTCCGTGCAGGTGTTTGCGGGGGGGCCCGTGGAGGAAGGTGGCCAGCCTGTGGGACCCAAGCAGGACGCCGGGGGGCCCTCGACTCCCCGACACTCACTGTCCTTGCCCAGGACCCCCGGCAGCCTCGTGGCCATCCGTCCCTTGTAGATGTGTCCATCCAGGCCCAAGATGTCCACCTCATCGTGCTGTGGAGGCCGGGCTCTGTGAGCTGGGCGCCCAGAGCTGGCCACTCCCCGCCCTCCTTGAGGGGCCAGGCCAGGCCTCTCCCGACTCCCCGGGGGCCGGGGCAGCCCTGGGCCAAGCGGCGGGAGCAGGGGGCGGTGAAAGAGCCCGAGGCCCAGCTGGGCCCTTTCAGAACACCCGCCAAGTGGGGCTGCGTCCGGGCCCGCCAGCACCCCCGGGCCCCCACCTTCATGGCAATCTGGATCTCCTCGATGGGCCACAGGCCCTGCGGCAGGTGCTGCAGGCGGTTGCGGCGATAGGGGTAGGTGAGCGTGTGGCTGCCCCCGCAGCGCCGCGGCGCCGTGGAGTAGGTGTACTCGGCCATGTCCGGGACCCTGCCACCGGCACAGGCGTCACGGCGGGCGGGTGACCCCGGCGCCTGTGCTGGGGCCGGCCGGAGGGGCAGGGCTGCTGCAGGCTCTGGGGGAGCCGGGGGTGCGTGAGGAGAGCATGGGCACACACAGCGCACTCCCGCAGGGCGGCCCGAGACCATGGGCACACACACCCACACGTGCACACACCGCAGATGCTCTCAGGCCTCGCGCGCGCTCCGGGCTGCCTGCAGCGGAGGCGCTCTGGCCGGGCCGGGCTGGGCGGGCTGGGCGGGCTGGGCCAGGCTGGGTGGTCCTACCGTCGGTAGCAGGGGGAGCTGAGGCACTGGGCCTGCAGCAGCTCCCGGATCATCTGGCTGCTGGCCTTGACCGAGCCCCCGAAGTGCACCTGCACCTTCTCGATGTCCATCAGCATCTTGGAGTGCATGGTGCGCAGCCGCCCCACACTCCGCTCCACCTGCCCCAGGTCGCCCCGCAGGAAGGGGCTGCCCATCTTCAGGGCGCTGGACAAATGGACAGAGGCGTAAGGTGGGCAGGGTGCTGTGTTGCTCCCCTCGCTCGTCGTTTTTTTTTTTTAAAGATTTATTTATGCACACAAGAACTGGGGTGCAGGCGTGAGAGGAGGCACCAGAGACAGAGCGGGGAGCAGAACGGGCAGATCCACTGAAGCACACTGCTGAGGGGAGCAGCGGGGAGACAGGAGAGGTCTGCTGCGCCCTGTGGGTCCCTCCCTGGCCGGGGATCGAACTCGCGCTGCAGCGGCTGCAGATGCTCCACAGTGCGGCGCTCAGCCCGCTGCGCCACCGGGGAGGCCCGTGTTGCTCCCCTTTTTAAGCAGTATCAGTGTTGCAGGAGGCACCACACACAGGCGCCCAGGGCCCGAGGGCAGACTCCAGGGAAGGTTCCAGAAAAAGAGCTGGGAAGTGGCTCCCCCTGGCCCGGCAGCCCTGCGGGCCCAGCTGCAAGGGGGGCCCATCTCCCCACCAGGGAGCAGTGCGGTCGACCTGCCCCGACCTGCCCCGTACCTGCGGCTCTGCTGCCGGACCTGCTCCAGCTCAAAGATGGTGTAGGGGCGGCTGGAGCGGTGGCCAGGCAGGCCCGGGCCCACGGGCGTCACGGGGATGATTCTGGGCAGGGAAGAGAGCCGCGGAGGGTCAGGTGGGCGGGATGAGGCTGGGAGCAGGGCGGGGCCTGAGGGAGAGGGGAGAGGACTTGGAGGCGGGAGGGAGCAGAGGTCTGCCAGGTGCCCGGCCCCACCACGCCACTCACTGTCCAGTCACCGGCGTCTCCAGAGGACGGTCACAGGAGAGGCAGTGGAAGTGGACCAGGAGCTGCCTGTTTGGGACGGTGTAGGGTAGATGGAAAAGTGTCAGGCTTGTCCGCCCTCCCGCCATGGGTGTGATGCTGGACCCCTGCGGTCCTGCACGCAGGCCTGAGGGTGGCACCTGCAGCGGGGTGTGCGCATGCGCAGGTGGGCGCACCTGGGCTGAGACACGGGCGTATAAGCGTGGGGTCCTGGGATGCTCGCAGGAGAGAGGCAGGGGAGAAGAGAGAAGAAGAGAGACCAGAGAGAAGAGACAAAGCAGAGAAAGCAAGCAAGAGAGCCAGAGAGTGAAGATGCTCTGGGGGCTGGGAGCCTGCCAGCCTCCTGGCCCCCCAGTCCCCCGCCTGCTGTGTACCTGCCGCCTCTGATATCATGATGCAATGAAAGCCTGGGAAAGCCACCGAGGGCTCCAGGCCTCCTCCTTGACCATCTGCCAGAATCATCGAGAACCTGCCCCGTGCCCTGCTGGCGCCTCAGACGCGTCACAGGTAGGGTGAGCGCCCCCCACCCCCACCGCGGTCTGGAGCAGGAGATGTGGGTAGCCAGAGGGCTGGGCTTCTGCGGGCCTGCTCCCAGCCCGGCTGCTCCTGGACACACCTGTGTTCAGGCACCCACCCAGAGCCCACCTGTCCTGTCCCAAAGCCCAGCGGGAGGTTCCCAAGGGCCCTGGGGCAGGGTTTGGGACCACGCAGGCCTCGGGGGCCCTCTGGCGGCCGTGAGTGGAAATGCTCAGCTTCGAGCCGGGCAGTGTCCTCCAGAGCACCCGCGCTGGAAGGGACTGCTTGGCCTCTCCGCACAGCCGCATCTCAGCCTGGGGCCCACCTCCGCATGGCCGCGGCCTCGTCCGCCTGGTAGAGCGGGGAGCGCTCTTTGAGCTGCTGCCGCAGGGACTTCCAGCGGTCCTCCAGGAGCTGCTTCACCGGGTCCAGCTCCAGGCGGTCCAGCTGCAGGTGGGGGGCGGGCGGGGCAGGCGCGTTTGAGAAGGGTGTGCACGCAGAAGGTGGTGCCGGCCCGGCCTGGGGGCCTGGGGACCCTCTGCCCCCACCTTGCTGTCCATTTCCAGCAGGAGTTTGTCCACCATCTTCTGCCAGTCCTGCTCCTGCCCGCTCATCTTGGCCACCAGCTCCTGCATCATGTGGTTCAGCTGCTCCGTGGTGGCGTCGAACTGCACACGGCTGACTTTGGCCTCCAGGGCACTCTTGTCTGCTTTCTGCAGGTGGAGAGAGAGGAGGCACTGCTCCCGGGTAGGAGCGCGCCAGGGAGGGCCTCCGTTCCCCTGGCAACCCTAGCATGGAGTCCGCACCCGTGCGCTTCCGCACCCCGTCGCTTCCGGCCTCGCAAAGAAGGGCCGGGGAGACCTGGGCCCCGTGGCCCCTCCTGGCCCGGCCCTTACCACGTCGATCTCCAGCTCCAGGTGCTCCCTGTTGGCCTTCTCCTTCTCCAGCTTCTCTATGCCCTGGTACAGCACCTGGCGGAGAGCAGGGGCTAAAGCGCAGGCACGCGGCGGGCAGGCGGGCGGGCGCCGCCGCCCCCAGCCCCGCGCGGCTCACGTCGATGTCCTTCTGCTTCTGGCGGTGGTCCTCGATGAGGTTGCTGGTGGTGATGTTGAGCTTCTCGCAGTCACCCTGCACCTGCAAGATGGCGCTCTGCACGTGGCCCAGCAGCTCTTCATCCTGCGAGAGCCAGGGGGGAAGCCCACCGAGGCTGCTGGCTGCACCCCAGGCTTGCGGGACCCCTCGCGGGTCTGCGCCTAAAGCACCAGCAGGGACTGGCCGCCTTTCCTGAGTCCACCCAACTCCAGCCCCACCTGCCTGAGGACGAGGCTCTGGGCCGGCAGGGGCGTCACAGAGGTGTGCCCACCTGTCCTGACGCCCCCTGCTTCCCGCTGAGGCAAGTGCCGGGCCCCAGAGCCCAGGACTGCGGCTCCTCCTGCCCCCACCGGCAAGCCTGCCCGTCAGAGGGGGTCAGGAGGGCCTGGGAGGGCATGCCAGCCTGAAGCTCTGCTTGTGCCCCGGCACACCCTGGCTCGGCTCCAGCCCGCCGCCATGGAGCGGCTCTGCCACCGTCCTGGCGTGACTCCCGGCAAGCCCGGGGACGCCTGTGCGTTGCTCCGGGGCTCCACCATGGAACATGGGCCCCTCTGCCCCTCCTGGGCCCGCTCGCCACCTGCATGGGCTTGGGGCTTGGGCCCCGCCCCGCGCGGCTGCACTGGGGGGCTGTGCCTCACCTGGCTCTGCAGCTTGGCCTTCTTGGAGGGCCGGGAGGCCGCCAGGTTGTTGACCATGTCCTGCAGTTGCTCGTAGCGCTGCACCAGCAGGCTGACCTGGTGGCCCAGGTCCAGGCTGCAGGCCGGGCAGGTGGCCTCAGGGCTGACCTCGCCCGGGGTGTGGGCCGTCAGAGTCTTCTGCGGCACGATGCTCATGGACAGCAGCGTGGAGGAGGAGGCCAGCATGTTCTCGATGATCGTCCTGAGCTTGTCCAGCTGCGGGAGAAGGCCAGTGAGGCGGGCGGTGGGACCTGGCCACGTGCCCCCCGCAGTCAGCGCCAGCGCGAGCTCGTGTCCCTCACCCGTCACCGGCTGGGTGCAGGCAGCTGCCCCTCTGTGTCCTTAGCCAAGCAGCTATGGGAGCAGCTGGCTGTGGGCAAAGCTGGAGGGGAGGGGGAAGGAAGGGAGGAAGGGAGGAAAGAAGAAAGGAAGGGAGGGGGAGAGGGAAGGGAA
>JAGFMF010011609.1:268656-294867 GCA_019455555.1 Galemys pyrenaicus | reverse complement strand
GCTGCCCCATGCCAGGCTGGCCCACGCCAGGCTGCCCCACGCCAGGCTGCCCCACGCCAGGCTGCCCCACGCCAGGCTGACCCACGCCAGGCTGACCTATGCCAGGCTGACCTATGCCAGGCTGGACCATGCCAGGTTGACCCATATCAGGCTGACCCATACCAGGCTGGACCATGCCAGGCTGGCCCACACCAAATGGGACCATGCCGGGCTGACCCATGCCAGGCTGGACCATGCTTGGCTGGACAGTGCCAGGCTGACCCATACTGGGCTGGACCATGCCGGGCTGACCCAAGCTAAGCTGATCCACGCTGTGCTGCATCATACCAGGAGGACCCACGCCAGGCTGGACCATGCCGCCAAACTGGACGACGCCAGGCTGACCCATACTGGGCTGACCCACACCGGGCTGGAACATATCCGGCTGACCCACGCCAGGCTGACCCATGCCTGGCTGGACCACATCAGGCTGACCCACGCCAGGCAGGACCACAGGCTGGAACACACCCAGCTGACCCATACTGGGCTGACCCACACCGGGCTGGAACATATCCGGCTGACCCACGCCAGGCTGACCCACACCAGGCTGGACCTCACCAGGCTGACCCACGCCAGGCTGGAACATATCCGGCTGACCCACGCCAGGCTGACCCACGCCAGGCTGGAACATATCCGGCTGACCCACGCCAGGCTGACCCATGCCAGGCTGGACCACAGGCTGGAACACACCCAGCTGACCCATAGTGGGTCGATCCATGCCGGGTTGGCCCACGCCAGGCTGGCCCACGCCAGGCTGCCCCACACCAGGCTGGACCACAGGCTGGAACACACCCAGCTGCCCCATGCCAGGCTGCCCCACGCCAGGCTGAGCTGCATCGGGCTGTGCCAGACGAGACGGGTACACACCAGGCTGCATCAGACCCAGCTGACCTGCCCCAGGCTGGACCCCAGCAGGCTGCCCGGCCCGAGCCTGGCCCGCGTCAAGCGGCTCTAGGCCAGGTGGCATGATGCCAGATATTCCCAGGCTGGGCCGGACAAAGCCCTGCTGGCCTGTGGGGCCCTGCATCACACCAGGGAGAGCCCGGTCTAACGGGTGCGCGAGAGGCGAGACCAGCCCATGCTGGTCCACGCCGTACGTCACAAACCCATGCTGGTCCACGCCCATCGGAACCTGCCCACGCTGACCCACGCCCGCTGGCCCTGCGGCACCCCTGGCCCTGTGCTGTTCCCCGTCATGCTGGCCGGCCCCAGGGGGCCCCACACCGGGCTGCTGTGGACTACGTGGCCCCAGGCCTCGCTGCTCCGGGTAGGGCAGCTCGAATGCCTGCTGCTCTCCGCCAGGCACAAAGGGCGGCCCCCTGCCGTACGGACTCATGTCAGCCTGGGCCCAGCCCTGCTCCATCCCTGGCAGCAGCATGCCGAGCTGACTCTGAGCAGGCGTGACGCTTGGCAGAGAGGAGAGCGGGTAGTGAGGTGCGCCTTGGCCCGGGCCAGGCAGGCCTAAGGCGAGGTGGTCTGGCTGCTGATAGATGTGGCTCTGGCTGAAGCGCACCCCCACATGCTGATCGGGGTACATGTCTGCGGGCTGCTCTCTGGGCGAGGGGAAGGCCTGCTGCAGCGGGCCATAGCGCGCCTCTCGTTCGTCTCTTCTGGGGTGCGCGCCGCCACTGTGATGCTCTCTCGCCCGCCGGTGATCTGAATCGGCTCTGACATGGGCAGCGGGGTGAGGGTGGGGCTTCGCCACGCCGGCTGGGGCGCCTCCTCTTCGTTCCTGGCCGGGGACCCTTTCTGTGGAGTGTCTTCGGCCACCGGTTTCAAATGGGGCCTGCTCCGAGCCTGATTCGTGGGCGGACTCTGCGCCGCGGTCAGCGCTTGGCCGCTTGGAGGTGAGCCCGCCTGGGAAGTCTCGCTCGCTCGGGAAGGATGCCTGCCCTTTGCGCTTCGGATGTGCCACCACGGCCTCTGAGCTCTGGGGGGAGAGGAAGACAGAAATCAGTCACTGCGGGTCAGGCAAGACGGCAGGAGGCAGACGGAGGGCGAGCTGGGCCTTCTGGCTGATCTAGGCCCCTGGGAGGAAAACGCCCTCTGGTTCCAAGAACACAGTGCACTGACGTTCTCGAAAGACAGTTGAGAGCCTCATGTCTGCAAATGGCATCATAATAGGTAATGTCCTCGCAGGGCCTCCCTGGTGGTGCAGCGGGTTGAGCGCTGCACTGTGAAGCATCCTAGCACAGCAGCGAGTTCGATCCCCGGCCAGGGAGGGACCCACAGGGCGCAGCAGACCTCTCCAGCCTCCCTGCTGCTCTCCTCAGCAGTGTGTTTCAGTCCATCTGCCTGTTCTGCTCCCCACTCTGTCTCTGGTGGATCCTCTCACACCATGCACCTCTGGCCTGCACCCCAGTTCTTGTGTGCACAAATAAATATTTTTAAAAATAATTAAGCAAGGGCCCCAGAGCCCCCTTCTCTAAATAACCAAGCAAGGGTCCCCCAGTCCCCTTCCTGCTGGGGCACCTGCAGACCTGAACATGGCACGTTGCTTTGTCACTCACGCCCGGCACCCCCACACCTTGGCTTATGAGAGAAACCGAGCAGTCGAGTGAGAGAACCCAGCTGCTCTCTGCTGAGACGATGCCTCCACCCCCAGGCCTTCTGACGTCATCAGTCCCACTGGACCTGTGGACCCAGGTGACCCAGCGGCCTCTCCCTCACACCGCAGGATGCCTCAAACATCCTTTTAAGAGGCATCATTGGGGCCTCCCTGGTGGCGCAGTGGGTTAAGCAACGCACTATGAAGCAAACCACAGCCACTGCAGCACGAGTTCGATCCCTGCTGCCGGCCAGGGAAGGGACCCACAGGGCGCAGCAGCCCTCTCCTGCCTCCCCGCTGCTCCCCTCAGCAGTGTGTTTCAGTCCATCTGCCTGTTCTGCTCCCCACTCTGTCTCTGGTGACTCCTCTCACCACCCTGGACACCGGCCTGTACCCCAGCTCTTGTGTGCATAAATAAATAAATCTTTAAAAAAAAAAAAGAGGCATCATTATTTTATGTATTAGCAGTGAGGAGCCCCCCACCTGCCATTCCCATCACCCCAGGACACAGCCACGTCCTGACTCAGCCAGCTGAGCTCCTGGGACGCCCGTCCCGAACCGCCACTCTAGCCTTTGGGTCTGAAGCTTGAGACACCCCCAAGGCTGGTAACGGCCCCATGTGTGTCTGCCACCACCACAGCGCAGCCCCTGTGTGAGGTGCTGCTTTCTGCTTCATTTAGCCTGTCGTCCCACAAAGCTCTGGATAGGGACTGTCCTTTATCTCAGGCACGCGCTTTTTTTAAAAATTTGTGCATGGGGTGCAGCTCATGCATGGATGAGTCACCTGAGACAGAGCGGGGAGCAGAACAGGCAGATCCACTGAAGCACACTGCTGAGGGGAGCAGCGGGGAGGCAGGAGAGGTCTGCTGCGCCCTGTAGGTCCCCTCCCTGGCCGGGGATCGAACTCGCGCTGCAGTGGCTGCGGATGCTTCACGGTGCAGAGCTCAACCCGCTGTGCCACCAGGGAGGCCCTGGACATGTGCTTTCTGCATGAGAAACTCCATCCTCCAGGCCCCCGGGACCCAGTGAAATGGCACTGTGAGAGTCTTCTGTTGCTGAACGTCCACCTCAGGGGTTCCAGCTGAGCCCAACACCTCACCCAGCCACAAGGAGGCGCTCCCTCCTCCCAGGAGGCCAGTGTTGGGCCTCCTGCTTCGTTAGGAGGGATTTCTTTTTTTTTTTTTTTTAAGATTTATTTATTTATTTATCCACACAAGAGCTGGGGTACAGGTGAGTCATGGGAGGCGAGAGGATTCACCAGAGACACAGCGGGGAGCAGAACAGGCAGAGGGACTGAAACACACTGCTGAGGGGAGCAGTGGGAGGCAGGAGAGGTCTGCTGCGCCATGTGGGTCCCCGCCCCGGCCGGCAGCAGGGATCGAACTCGTGCCGCAGTGGCTGTAGTTTGCGTCATAGTGTGTTGCTTAACGCACTGCGCCACCAGGGAGGCCCGACAGCAGGGATTTCTGAAGAGGCAGAGGGGGAAGCAGCAGAACCTCTCTGGTCCAGGAGCAGCTTGAAGAACCACCCCGTGGCCCATCAGAACTTGCCCATGGACACAGCACTGGTCTGGCCTCGGTTGTGCCCTCACTGAGCGGCTGCCTGTGGGGCAGCTCCTCT
Source organism: Galemys pyrenaicus (assembly GCA_019455555.1). Classification (NCBI taxonomy): domain Eukaryota; kingdom Metazoa; phylum Chordata; class Mammalia; order Eulipotyphla; family Talpidae; genus Galemys; species Galemys pyrenaicus. The sequence continues at coordinate 290,660 of JAGFMF010011609.1, read as the reverse complement.
CCCTCGGGATGCAAACTCAGCGCCGAGCCTGCTCAGTGCTGCAGGTGAGCTTCTGTGCTACCCACACGCTACCTGTGCTGCCTGCCGCCCCCCGGGGTTGCTGCAGGTGCAACAGAGGGAGGGCCTGGCGGGTGCCTCAGTTTCTCCACCTGTCTGCCAGTAACCACAGATGACCTTAAAAACGCCTGACCGGGCCTCCCTGATGGTGCAAGGGGGTAAGCACCACACTGTGGGGCTTCTGCAGCCGCTGCAGCGCAAGTTCAACCCCAGCCAGGGAGGGGACCCACATGGCGCAGCAGACCTCTCCTGCCTGCCTGCTGCTGCCCTCAGCAGTGTGTTTCAGTGGATATGTCTGTCTGCTCCCCGCTCTGTCTCTGGTGACTCCTTTCACCCTCTGCAATCTCTGGCCTGCACCCCAGTTTTCGTGTGCTTTTAAAATAAATAAATCTTTAAAACAACAACAACAAATTGCCTGGCTTTGAAGCCCCGGTTTCATGTCCAGGCTAGAGCATCCCAGTGCCCACTCCCAGGGCAGGGGAAAGCAGCCTCTGGTGCTTTCCCAGCAGGAGACGCACAGCTCTTTCCAGAAGGGGTCCTCTTGCTTCTCAAGTCTTTCCATAGTTACATTTATTCTCACCTGTTTCTGGAGCAACTGTGACCCCTGGAGACGTAGCAGTTCTGCGGAGCATCTGCCTAGAGCACGTGCTAGTGCAGGAGGTGCCCTAGGTCCTGGCTGGACTCTTAGGTCAGGCACCCCAAGATTGGTCTGACACCCCGAGAAGACAGGCTGCTCACTTCAGAGCAAACCACCGACATCTGGGTCAAGATGCTTCGGCTTTAAAAAACACTGTTGGCGCAAGGGGTTGAGTGCCACACTGTGGGGCTTCCACAGCCACTGCAGCACGAGTTCGATCCCTGCCGCAGGCCAGGGAGGGACCCACAAGGCACAGCAGACCTCTCCTGCCTCCCCGCTGCCCCCCTCAGCAGTGTGTTTCAGTCCATCTCCCTGTTCTGCTTCCCACTCTGTCTCCTGTCTCTGGTGAATCTTCTCACTGCCCGCACCTCTGGCCCGTGCTCCAGCTCTTGTATTCATAAATAAATAAAATCTTTAAAAAAACAAAACAAAACACAGAGAGAGCGAGCAAGGACCTCTTCCCAGACCCCGCCTTTCTTTGCTTCTGAGGCTCCTCTTGCAACTGCTGCAGATTCTGCTTCGCTCTGCAGCCTGGCTGTCCGAGCCCCGAGAACTCGCGGCGTGCTCCGGACGGCCACTAGGTGGCGCCAAAGCATGCGCTCTTCACCCCGCTTGGGTCTGCTGTCAGCTTTTTGGGGAGACCCAGTTGCACAAAGGCAAGGAAAGGGAAAGGTGGAGACCAAGCGCGCAGCGGACCCATTTACTCAGAGTCAGCGGGACTGGGGACTCGAACCAACATGGCTGCCGGTGCTGGCCCCGGGACAGCCGGGCTTGTGCGCCTCCGTGGAGCCATCCCTGCCAGCACCACCTTCAGCGAAGGCCCCTGGGGCGGGTTTCCGCCCTGCAGTGGACGGCCTGCGGTGGACGGCTCGTCCATTCCGTGAGCCGTGACATGTGCACGTGAGGACGGGCCGCAAGGGAACGTTGAAAAGCAACGACAACCAATCGAAACAGCGCCCAGGGCCATTTTCCATCCCCCCAAGTGACCGCGCTCAGAGCCCTGAGAAAGGCAGGGGAGCCCCGCCCTGCCCAGCCCCTCTCATAAGCCAGGTCCCTGTCCATGGGCCACCTGACAAAAGCGAGCCGCATCCCAGAGGCTCTTGCGGCTCCTGGAGGCCCCCCTCTGCATAGCCCCACAACTAAAGGCCCTTGAGCATGAAGATGGAGGACACTAGGGCCCTCTGGTGGTGCACTGGGTTAAGCACCACACTACGAAGCAAACCGCAGCCACTGCAGCACGAGTTCGAGTCCTGCCACCGGCCAGGGAGCGGACCCACAGGGCGCAGCAGACCTCTCCTGCCTCCCCACTGCTCCCCTCAGCAGTGTGTTTCAGTCCATCTGCTTGTTCTGCTCCCCACTCTGTCTCTGGTGAGTCCTCTCACCTCCTGTGACTCTGGCCTGTACCCCAGTTCTTGTGTGCATAAATAAATCTTTAAAAAAGAATCCCAGGGGCCTCCCTGGTGGCACAGTGGGTTGAGCGCCGCACTGTGAAGCATCCACGGCAGCGCAAGTTCGATCCCCGACCAGGGACGGGACCCACATGGCGCAGCAGACCCCTCCAGTCTCCCCGCTGCTCCCCTCAGCAGTGTGTTTCAGTCGCTCCATCTGTTCTGCTCCCCACTCTGTCCCTGGTGGATCCTCTCACCCCCCACATTTCTGGCCTGTACCCCAGTTCTTGCGTGCATAAATCAATAAAATTTTTTTAAAAGATGGGGACACTAAAGACACCCCGCATGGGACACCTGTGAAATAAGACACGCGCATCCCACAGTGGAAACCAGGCAGAGGGGACCAAAAAGAGAGGGGGCCAGGCTGGCGCCCAGACCCGTGCTGCACCTGTGAGGCCCTCCAGCCGTCTGTGATGGCATGCTCCAGCTCCTCCCAGGTGACCATGGTGGCTTCTTCGGCAGGCGGCATTATGCTCAGCTTCCGCCTCACCACATCCTGTTGGAAAACACACGCCGTGGGCACCTGGTTTCATCCAGGACACTTCCGGGGCAAAGCGGAGCCACTGCCCCGGCTGGAGGGCAAGTCGCTGTCCAAGTGACAGCTTGTCAGTCCTGACGGGGGCCTGGGCAGGGGTGTGGAGCTGCACACGTCCACCTGCAGGGACCCCTGACCTCGGTGGGGGAGGGCCAGGCCGGGGGCCGCGCTCCCCTCCACTCCAGGGCCCCTGCACGGGGCAGCGCCTTACCAGGAAGTCCTCCTGCTCTTTGACGACCCTCTCTAGCTCTTCCATCCGCTGCAGGATTTCCTGGAAGAGTTCAGATCCCCATGTGGGTCCTACGCACGTGTGCTCACATGTACACACATGTGCACACACATACATACACACTCATGCACACGCACTCACCTGCACACACTCACACACTCATGCATGCCCTGTCACACTCACAGGAGATGAGACAAGGTCTGTAAATCGCAGAGAGGGCAGCCTGCTGGGCCCCCCTTTTCTTTCCAGCTGAGGCCGGGAAGGGTGTAGGGCGGCTGCTGGGGACAGGCAGGATGGAAACCCTTGGTCCTGGGGGTCCTTGCCCAACACACTGGGGCCTGGCCCCCTGCAGAGAGAGGGTGAGCTCCCCTCAAGGGCGTCCGAATATGCCCTTTCAAGAAAAAAAGCACCTCAAGAGAACCAAAGTGGGGCCTCCCTGGTGGCAGGGGTTAAGCACTGCACTATGAAGCCTCCAAAGCCACTGCAGCATGAGTTCGATCCCCGGCCAGGGAGGGACCCACATGGTGCAGCAGACCTCTCCTGCCTCGCCCGCTGCTCCCCTCAGCAGTGTGCTTCAGTGGATCTGCCTGTTCTGCTCCCCACTCTGTCTCTGGTGCATCCTCTCACCTCCCGCGACTCTGGCCTGTACCCCAGCTCTTATGTGCATAAATAAATCTTAAAAACATTAGAGCGAACCAAAGCCAACTGCTGACATTTCAGTTGCTCCTTATAACTTGTGCAAATTTCCAGAATCTAAGGCTCTAAGAGGTAAAACAGGACTTTATTCTAAAAAGCAACCTAATGGTGCAGCAGACCTCTCCTGCTGTGCCCGCTGCTTCCCCTCAGCAGTGTACTTCGGTTGATCTGCCTGTTCTGCTCCCCGCTCTCTGTGGTGAATCCTCTCACCATCCCCCACACCTCTGGCCTGTACCCCAGGAACGGACCCACATGGTGCAGCAGACCTCTCCTGCCTCCCCGCTGCTCCCCTCAGCAGTGTGTTTCAGTCCATCTGCCTGTTCTGCTCCCCAATCTGTCTCTGGTGACTCCTCTCATCCCCCACACCTCTGGCCTGTACCCCAGCTCTTGTGTGCATAAACAAATCTAAAGAAAGAAAGGAAGGGAGGGGAGGGAGGGAGGAAGGAAGGAAGGGAGGGAGGGAGAGAGGGAGGAAGGAAGGGAGGGAGAGAGGGAGGAAGGAAGGGAGGGAGGGAGGGAGGGAGGGACGGAGGGAGGGAGGGAGGGAGGGAGGGACGGAGGGAGGAAAGGAAAAGGCCACCAGGCAGCCTTCAACTGCCATACCCCTCAGTGCCTTTGCAGCTCTGGGGGGTGGGGGGGGAGGGGGCACCTGCCTAGCTGCCCCTGTTCCCCTTTGGCTCAGATCCTGACTAGGCCTATTGTGGCCCTGCAGCCCAGCTCTGCCTGGACTCTGGGGGCCCTTGGGTTCCTGGGTCATCTGAAGAAGCGGGTGCGGAAGGATTCGTGCGGTGCGGAAGGATTCGTGCTTCTCCGCGCTCGGGAACACCAGAAGCCAAGTGCGGGGTGCTGGGGCTGCGCCCCGCCCACGCCCCCGCTGCGGGTCCTCCTGGTTGAGCTCTCATCAACAGCCCCTCCTGGTTCTCGTTTCAAAGGACATTCCCTCGCCCCACGTCGTGGTTCAGGGCCCACAGGGTGAGTCCAGCAGGGGGAGGGGGGCAGCTCGGCTGGGGGGGGGTGCCCCCACCGCTCTCACCTGCGGGGTCAGCTCCGGGAGCACCATCCCCTTCTGCTGGCCCTCCTGCGCCTCCTGCTGGGCATCCTGCATCCTCTGCTGCGTGTCCTGCATCCTCTGCTGCACGTCCTGAGCCTTCTGTTGTGTGTCCTGCGTCCTCCGCTGTGCGTCCTGAGTCCTCCGCTGCGCGTCCTGCGTCCTCCGCTGTGCGTCCTGCGCCTTCTGCTGCGCGTCCTGCGCCTTCTGCTGCGCGTCCTGCATCCTCTGCTGCGCGTCCTGCATCCTCTGCTGTGCGTCCTGCATCCTCTGCTGTGCGTCCTGCATCCTCTGCTGCACGTCCTGCGTCCTCTGCTGGGTGTCCTGCGTCCTCTGCTGCGCGTCCTGCGTCCTCTGCTGCGCGTCCTGCGCCTTCCGCTGCCCCTCCTGCGCCTTTCTGTGCACGTCCTTCAGGCTCCTGGAGTCTCTGCCTCCCACCGGGTGCTGATCCGCGGCCTGTGGGGCAAAGTGTGGGCCACATGGGGCCAGCGCATCCCGGCCCCTCCCTCCCCGCGGGGTGCAGCGCAGTCAGCGCAGTCAGCAACGGTCACTGACCTCTGTGTCCTCCTTGATGTGCTTCGCCATGACCTTTCCCGCCACCCAGGGCTGCAGCATGGTCGCCTCTTTGTCGTCCTGCCACTCCTGGAGGTCCCCCAGTCTGCGATCCAACTTGCCCTCCGGGCCGGCGAGGTAGTGCATGTGGGTCACGATGCTCTGCACCTGGCTCTCCATGGTCTTGAGCTGCTTGTCCAGGTCCTGCACCTGGCTGCCCAGGTCTTTCACCTGCAGCTCCAGCTTGGTCCCGCTGCTCCGCCGCTTCTCCTTGGCGGGCGCCGGCTGCGGGGTGCCGGAGGCCGCCAGCTGCAGGGTGCCAGAGGGCGCCAGCTGCAGGGTGCCGGAGGGCGCCAGCTGCGGGGTGCCGGAGGGCACCAGCTGCGGGGTGCTGGAGGGCGCCAGCTGCGGAGTGCTGGAGGACGCCAGCTGCGGGGTGCTGGCAGAGAGCCGCTGGGGCAGTACCGTGCGGCTCTGTTCGGGGGATGGGGTGGACTGGAAGTCGATGGGGGTGTCGGTCAGGTTGAGGTTCTTGAGCATGGCCACGATGAGCGTGTGCAGGGCCGTGAAGTTGACGGTGCCCGCCTCCGGGGTACCGATGGCGAGGTCAGCCAGCTCCAGGAGGGACACCGTGGTGGCCGCCAGGGGTGGCATGGTGGGCACCGTCGGGGGCGGTCCGCGCCGGCGAGGGGACAGGCGGCCGTGTCCAGCTCAGCGTCCGCAGCGAGTCAAAGGCCTTTCGGGTCGCCCGGTCCCCGGGTCCAGCGGCCGGGCACCGTGTGGATCCCGCCTAGAGGGCGGAGAGGAAGCAGCCAGCCAGCTCCCACTCCTCGCTGGGACCTCAGCTCGCCTCCCCCGCGGGGTCGGGGTACCGCGACTCTCCGCCCTCCGCCGCGCTGCCCCCCGGTGGCTGCCCCAAGTCTCTGTCTGTGTCTCTGATCACCAGCCCTGCGCTGCCTCCTCTCCACGGTCTCGGTCTCGGTCTCGCGGCCAGCGGACGTTTGGAGCAGGGCGTCAACCCGTTCCCAGTGGGGGTGGCTCCCAGTGCCCCCAGAATTCCGCGGGGGGGGGGGGGGGGGGGGGGGGGTTNGCGGGGGGGGGGGGGGGGGGGAGGTGCGGATTGCCGAGGGGCTGGAAGTTGGAGCGGGAGGGCCCGCCCATTCTCAAAGCCACCCCCAACGGCGAAATGGGAACCCCTGTCTTAATAGGACCTGAGGAAACCAGAGCTTTCCCAGCTAAGGCTAAGGCGCTGGTGCTGCTCTAGAAAGTGCTGCAGGGCCTCACCGGCGTCAGCCTCAGAGCGCACGTCTGCCCGGAGAGGCGCTAAGGTTCACGTAGATTCCAGCTTCTTCTAGTACACTCACCCTGGGGCCACTAGGAAAGGACTTAAGGGCCTCATCAGTGTCCTCGGCTGTCCCGTTAGGCAGGAGGTGGCACAGACTAAGGGACACCAGCTGTGACCTTGGCCCCTTGGGGACCGCTCCAGGTCATCTTGTCCAGTCAAAAGGGAGGGCAGCTTACGCTGCTCCCCTCAGCAGTGTGTTTCAGTGGATCCGCCTGTTCTGCTCCCCACTCTGCCTCTGGTGACTCCTCTCACCCCCCGCACCTCTGGCCTGTGCCCCAGCTCTTGCCAGAGATGCGGGAGGTGAGAGGATCCACAGAGACAGAGTGGGGAGCAGAACAGGCAGACTGACTGAAACACACTGCTGAGGGGAGCAGTGGGAGGCAGGAGAGGGCTGCTGCGCCCTGTGGGTCCCCTCCCTGGCCGGGGATTGAACTTGCACTGCTGTGCCGTGGGTGCTTCACAGTGCGGTGCTCAACCTGCTGCGCCACCAGGGAGGCCCCATCAAAAAATCTTTTTTAAAAGAAGGGAGGGCGGCTTGGAGACAGACAGGCCTCTCCGCCTGGGGGGTCCGTCCAGTCGGCGCTCCTGGGCCGTCACGCTCACTATGGGTTCACGCCTCACGCCGTGCGCTGCCAGCATCTCACTGACAGGACATACAGCCGGGATGTGCTGCAACCAGAGGCCCGACTCTCTCACACCCGCTTCTCCCAGAGACCGTCTAAAATGTTTCTGTGCAAGAAAGCTGAAAACCTGTGAATGCACGCCTATTTTAGCCACTTTCCAGAGGTAGCTTTTGGAAAGTGTGAGCTGGGAAAATTGATTTAATTGAAACTGTCTCCCTACTGTGACATCCCCCCTAAAAAAAAAACCCCAGTGCCCATTGGGAGTGGGGTGAACCCGAGGACACGCAATCGCCGTTGATCCCAACACCCCACACAGTAGGTCTTCAGAGGCAAACTGGAGCGTCCTTGCATTTCACACGCTTCTTAGGAAACCAGCTGCGCCCACAGTTCGTGCGAGCCCCCCAAGCGCAGGCTGGCTGTGTGGGTCTCAGTTCTGAGTTCAGTGACTTTCCAGGACGTCGTCCCAACCACGCCAGCGGCAGCAGCTGCCGCGTCCTCGCACAGCTCCGGCCCTGGCCTTCTCATCGTCACGTCCCCGAGACGCTGCATTGTGCCAGGCGCTAATTAGCCACTAAATGCCAAGGGAGGGAGCGCAGTCTAATATTGGTTGAGTCTCATCCTGGGAAACGTCTTGCTAAGGGCTTCTACTGAATAGACCTTTTAAAATCTCTCCTCTTAGAAACAGGGAGGCCAGCACTGGCCGGCGGTGGGACGGAGGCGCCAACGGGGTAGAGAGGACCTCGGCTTCGTGTCCAAAGTGGCTGCCTGCCCGGAAAGGCCCGGCTGTGGGCCTGGAGCCACGAAGACCGAGCTCTCCTGACAAGCAGTCCCAGGCGCTTCCTCTTCCACGTTAAGTTATTTTATAATTAAATTCTCTGCTTGAAATTCCCCTGCTTGGACTATTAACAGAAGGCACTTTATTTGTGTGCTTGAGAAAGCTGATGTGTTCTGAGTCTTGATGGAGGCCTGAGAACAGTTCAGGTCATTAGGAAAAGGATTAAAATGCCAAGGAAGCTTCCCCGCGGAGAAACACAATTGTGCAGATAATCGAATTGCCCTTTATTATCTCTCGGGAACTAGAGGACCAATAAGCAATTCCAGTTCTTTCTCCAGTAGCCTCCGTCCTCGCACTACACTCAATCCTGCTTTGATCAGGCCTAAAGGTATCAAGTTAAAAAGAGCACGTAAAACGTTTACACTGGATTTGCAGCCAGGCACCTGACAAGGCGGGGGAAAGGCGCGCGCAGGCCTGAGGCGCTCGGTGAACCAATGCCCCCTCCCACACGGGCAACTGCCTGTAAATTCCTCATTCAGCGAGGATCTAGCATCAGCGCTCAGGAAGGGGGTGCTGCTGGCAGAGGACCAGCCGGCTCTGGGCCCGCCATGGCAAGGCAGCCGCCCCAAGGCAGGAGAGTGGGCGGCGCTGGGGGCAGTGACGAGACCAGCTAGACAAGGAATCCTTTTATTTGCAATGTAAAAGCAACAAAGAGCTCCCGAGACAGGGCGCTATTCTCTAACCCTTGCTAGGAGTGACAGCACACGCGCTGCTGCCGTTTAGTGGCTGTGGGATAGCAGTTTCTCAAACACAGGAGTCTCCCGAAAGAGTCGGCGCAGTTGGCTGGGAGAGGACAACTAGGACCCAAGGTGCCGGCGCTCGGCTCCCTAAGCAGCTCAGCACTAACCTCTGCGCCCCCCGACTGGACGCTGCGTGAACGCCAGAGTCGAGCTGTCTGCCCTGGACGTCTCCTCCACATCGGCGAGATCTCCAGACTCTGTTCAGGCAGGTGCAGGGAAGGACGGTGGCGGCGGCCCTCTCGGGTTCAGCCCTCCGCTCCCTGCCTGCTGACTAGCTTAGTGCCTTCCGCACTGTGCCAAGCGGGGAGAGGCCACCTGGCTCGAGACCCCTGGTCCTCCGAGGGGAAGCCCCGTGCGCCCGCCGCCCCGCCCATCAGGGCCCGGCGGAGCCCGCGAGGCACGCCGGCTAGTCGTCCACGGTGATGTTCCGGAAGAGGTAGGCCATCGACTCCCCGTTGTGGATCCTGCGAATCGCTTCCGAAAGAATCAGGCTGATGTCCACTGTCTTGATCTTGGGGCACTGCAGCTTCTGCACCTCGTGGGGGACGGTGTTGGTCACCACCACCTGTGGGCACAAGGGTGACCCGTCAGCGCCCCGCCCCGCCCCGCCGTTAGCAGGTCACCTGAAGTGCCAGGTCCTCCCCGCGAACCCGCCCGCCGACCGCCGACGCCAGGGAGGGGCGCGTCTGGGCGTGCAACCGGCTGGGCCGACGCCCCTGTTCCCAGGAGGAGGCCGGCTGGCAGGAGCGCCACCAGTGGCAAAGGACGAGGAGCGCGAGCACTGAGCACACGCGGCAGGTCCGTGAAGCCCGCACGTGCTCTGCCCCCACAGAGACACCAACGCGCAGCTGCCCCACCGCCCGGGCCGGCTCACGCCCAGCCGCCGGGGGCAGCGAACCTCGTCGACGGAGGATTCCTCGATCAGGCGGGGGGCCTCTGCGGACAGGATGCCGTGGGTGGCCATGACGTAGATCTTGTATGCGCCCCTCTCCTTCAGGATCTCCGCGGCAGCGACGAAACTCTCCACGTCATCAATGATGTCGTCCTGAGGAGAGAGGAGGGGTCGGAGGAGCCGCCCCGCGCCTCCCCCACGGGGCCTCAGCGGGCCCTGGGCGGCGTGAGGCAGACCAGAGCAGCAGGGCCGCACAGCCTGGGCCCCCAGCGGCACCCGCGCCGGCGCCGCCCGGCAGCTTCGCGTCCCTGGTGCGGACGTCTGACCGGTCCCGTCTGCTCCAGCTCCCACGGACGCTTTCCCACGAGAAAGCCAGAGGCCGGGAAGCAGACACCGGGCACGGGAGGCACGAGGCAAAGACGAGACCACGACAGGCGCTCGGAGGAGGGGCCGGGCAGGTCCGTCCGTCTCTCCCGCAGCTCGTGGTCCGAAGGCCGGGGCCAAGCCCTTGGTCAGCTGCGTGGGGGGGCCCCGACCCCCCAAGCAGAGTGCCGTTTAGGGGCTGGGCTTTCCTGCGGGCGTCACCAGAGGCCAGCGCAGCACGCCCTGCTGTCTGTGCGAGGCGCCACCCCTCGTCCAGAGGGAGCTGGGTGAGAAAGGACGGGCAGGCCCACGTAACCTGTCACCCGACGGGGACGGGACCGGGCGGACAGCCCATGCTGCGAGGGCGGGACGGCCGTACCACTATGATGGCGATGCGCCCTCCGACGTCCCCCACCACGGTGATCGGCGGCTTCTCCTTGGCCATCATCACTAGGGAAACAATCACAAGACCCTGTCAGCCACGCAGGCACCATCAAGCGACGCAACCCCAGGCCTCGGGAGTGCTGGCCACCCGCAGGGCCCCGTGAGCCTGGGGCTTCTGGCCACTGCTTGAGACAGGCCGTTTCACGCTTCCTAGGAGCCCGTTAACAGGTACGTGGGAACGGATGAAACGAGGAGATTTTCCTTCTCGACACACCTCCCGCAGGACCTCAGTAAGCGGTCACACAACCTCCCTAGATACGTAAGTCCGCAGGCTACATCAGAGGCAAGCCCATCAGGGATGTGTAACGTTCTCTGCGTGCATTCCAAGCCTCTGCTTTGGGGATGCCTCTGTGCACATGCCGCTTCTCGGCAGAGACGGGTCGCCTGCAGGGCCCCACAGCCACGTGGCCCCACAGCCACAGGGGGTGGCACAAAGAGGGCCCAGCCGAGCCAGCCCCGCACGGCATAAGCGCTTCCGGGAGGGATAAAGACACATCGCAGAAATGCCAGCGAGGGGGCGGCCTGGGAGCGACGGCACCGCTTCGTTTTCTTCCAGAAACTGATCTCGACACCAGATAACCGGCACAGTCTCCTGGGAAGGAGGGGCTTGCTGACAGCGACTGCGAGTCTGCCATCCGAGTCTGCCATCCTGTCCGGATTTAACAGGCCCTTGAAGTATAGGTTTCTTAACTCACTGCAGAGCTGGCATCTGGCCTGTGGGCATGCAAATCAGGCTACAGGTGCCAGAGGGGAAGAATTAGTTGTTAAAAGGTGAGAAAATCGAAGGGGGGGAGATTTATAACAGGCTAAATAACCTGCCTTTTTGAAAACTTTATTATTTCGAATTTTTACGAGCGGACAGTGCGGCAGGGGACGGGAAGGTGACGCAGACGCTGCTCTACCAGCGATCCTCGCAGGATTCCCAGGCACTGCCAGCCTCAGGACAGCCCTTCCTTCCACGCACCGCACGGCCGCAGTGCAGCAAGTCAGCGCCACACTGGTCCCTGGCGAATCCCAGCAGACACTCCCTGGCTTCCGTGCTGGAAACAAGGCCAATTCCTTGCTTATGGACAAACAGGCTCCGCATGTAACTGTCCCCCCAAAGGGGTTGGAAATAACCCCCGACACTAGGAGTGGCTTCCTCAGGCTCCTCCGAGGAATAAACCACAGCTGGCCTCCAGCTCCTAGAGAGGTGGTCCCTTTGCTTGGCCATTTTTCTCTAGAGAAAGGTCGCAAGCCAGGATGCCCCAAGATGCGTGGGAACCTGGCTCCGGTTTGATGCAGAATGAACCGAAAATCGGCGGGCGCCCGTCTGTGTTGCTGTACCCCGCCTCTCCCAGAAAGCTCCAGCCGGCTTGAAACGGACACAGGCCGGGCTGGGACGGAGGCCAGCAAGGGGACAGAGCCTCCTCGCTGCCCGCCTGCCTGGCTTCGGGCTCTGCAGGAAGAGGACAGACCGACGTTATCACAGGGCTGAGATGTGGAGAGAGTCAAGCAGAAGAAGATGCCCCAAATTTCCTAACAGCTTGCCCAGAAAATAAAAGGCTAAAAATGCAGCAGTTTCAGTAAAAGTAATATATGCACTCAAGGTCAAATATAAAGGTCACTAAAATGGGCCCTCCTTGGGTAAGCAACACACTATGAGGCAAACCGCAGCCACTGTAGCACCAGTTCAATCCCTGCCGCCGGCCAGGGAGGGACCCACGTGGTGCGGCAGACCTCTCCTGCCTCCCGCTGCTCCCCTCAGATCTGCCTGTTCTGTTCCCCACTCTGTCTCTGGTGACTCCTTTCATCCCCCGCACCTCTGGCCTGTACCCCAGTTCTTGTGTGAATAAAGAAATAAATCTTTAAAAAAAATAAATAAAGGTCATTAAAACTACCCTTTAAGATTCTGTCCTCTGTCTCCACCGTGTCAAAGAAAACCCAACTTGTCTCAGGATAAAATGAGCCATGCGCCATTGCTTGTGGCCAAAAGTCACTGTTAAAATAACATCAACTCACTGTCCACTTCACCGTCCCCAATTTAGCAAATGATGTTCTTATAAAGTCAGTGGGAAGCTGGCGGCAGGGACTGAACTCGCGCTGCAGTGGCTGCCGTCTGCTTCATAGTGCGTCGCTTAACCCGCTGCGCCACCAGGGAGGCCCAGTGTCTTGTACTTTTAAAGTGGGCATTTCCCAAGTGAAATAACACTGCGCTTACAAAGGCCCTTAGCTCTCCCGCATTCCTACCCTCCAGGGCCAGCCAGGTCTTCCTTTCGAAGCAAAGAAGCGTGTTCAGAGGCTCCAAGGACAGCCAGTCCTCTCACGTGCCCGAGGTGCCCTGGCCTCAGAAGTGACGCTGGCCCCACCTCACCAAGGAGACAGGACGTCCAGACAACGTCACTAGGGAACATCACCCAACGCCGTCACCCTGAGCCCCAGGACCCTGGCCCCGCCCCTGCTCACTCGCTCCAGGGGCGTCTCTGGTCTCCACTCGCCCAGGTCAGGAGCACCTCAGGGTGTTCTCAGCAGCCTCCGTGGGCCACTCTGCACACGCATTATTTCACGTTGAGCTCCGCAGAGGCCCGGCAGGCTCCGGGAACTCCGACCTCACCCTGAGCCCCTAGGAACGTGAGAGAGAGTACGGCAGGACGAGGCCGCCACCAGCGGGGGCCTGTGGAGAAACCTCCCCCAAGGCGGGCGCCGGCCAGCCACGGAGCACGGTCTTGGGCGTGAGTGCCCCTCGCCTGTGAGCTCCCCACTCCTGACGTCCCAGGCCAAGCCCTTCCAGCTCAGGACATGTGCCCGTTTTCCTCAGCGCCTCTGAGACCCTCATTTCATGTAGGTTCCCCAATTTTATTAATTGAATTGGCGTCCTCTCCTGCTCACCCATCTGGATGCTCTTTCTACTCATCAGTTAGCTAAAGGGAAAAGAGCCTGAGGAGAGGGAGGGAGTCTCACCAACGCCCGGCCTCGCACGTGCCCGGCTGGGGCGGCAGATGTGCCTCTAGACGGTGCCAAACACCCTCGGGGTCACCCCGCGCCAGGGCCGCTGCTCTAAACGGGCTCCGGGAAAACGAACAGCTCATCTTCCTAAAGCCTCGGGCACTCCGAGGGTGACCGCCTGCTTCTCCTGGGCCTTGTCCTGGCATCTGGTCTCTGTCTCCGCTGCTATCACGCTTTACGAGTAAAACACAAGCACAGGCGGCAGGCAGGCAGCGGCTAGCTACCGCATTCGCAGCGTGCCTGCACCGGCGAGACGTGGCGTGTTTCACGAGCCTCTGCAGCGTGAACGCCGAGATGCCAGCGCGGCACGTGGGCGGGGGACGGAGACGACGGTCTGAGCCCCGAGGGACAGCCCCGGCAGCGACTGCCGCACGGGCGCTGAGCTCGCTGGCACCCCCCACGGGCCCCCCGGCCAACAGCTGCAGGCCCGGTCTCTGCCGTGGGCACGCTCACCCATTCGCACAGGCACCAGGCCGAGGCCCGCCAGGCCGGCGCGGTGCCCTGCGGGGCGTGTGCACTTTGCACTGCGGGGCTCGGCTCCCTGGGGAAGTGCCCTTGTGCCGGAAAGGAAGGAGGAGCCGAGAAGCGCCGGGCCTGGCAAAAGACACTGAGCCCACAGGAGCACGGCAGCGGAAGGCCTGGACCGGACCCCGAGGGCAGGCAGTCTGCGGCCCCACGCCGACAGAACGCTGAACAAACGAGCGGGAAGGCGGGAGGAAACCACCATCTGCACGACCCCAGCCCGGCTGACCGGACCCGGCAGTCACTGATGCGACCGCAGATGCCGTGTGCGCTGAGAGCGGGGCGTCAGCACGGAGCACTCATCACGAAGGGGGGACAGAGGAGCTGCACAGTGGTGCGACCATCAAGGGCCGGGCCCGCCCGCCCGCCGGAGTGTCTGGACGGGGGCATTGGCCACAGCGCGCCCTCTAAGGGATCCCGGAAGACAGAGGTTCAGTTTGGGGATTCCGAGCGAAAAGGCGTTCCACCCCACTCTTCCAGTGCTTGTCCAGCTCTGTCATCGGTTAGAACCAAACCCCAGGCAGACACGAGGACCCAGAGCGGGCCGCTTCAGCCCACCCGGCCCGCCAGCCCGGGCCGCGTCCCGGTCTCCTGACGGGCAGGCACAAGCGGCCTTTGAGAGGCTGCGCGGACTGCATGCACGGGCCCAGCAGGGCGCTGGCGCTCGCTCCAGGCTGAGAGACGCTTATTACCAGCGCTTTGTTCCCCGCGGCCAGAGACTGGAGAAAACCTACACACTTCTCAGCAGGGCGTGACTACGGAACGGCTAATGAGGAGAAACCTGGACTGCAGGGAAGGGGCTGCCAAGCGGCGACAGTGAGGGCAGAGCCGTGTGAGGTGGGAAGTCGCACCTGCACACGCAGCCCTGCGCGGCACCGCCTGGGTCGGGGCAGCGGGGCGAGGGCTTGTGGGAGGGGAGGCTTTCACCATCAAGGATTTATGTTTTCCGAACTTGAACTATGCGGATATGTTCAAGAACCTGCAAATCTGCAAGATTAGTAAACTGCTGAGAGCCAAAGTTTTGATTTAAACAGTTATCACTTGTCTCATACAAAAATTCCAACATTGAAAACACGGAATGGGAAATTTAAGGCATCGCTGAAATGACCCCATTTTCCCACCCCATCGGTCTGTGTTTCTGGGGCAAAGGGGCAGATCTTACAAAGAAACCACGTGTCTGTCCCCTGCCAGGCACGACGCCTGGAGGCGCCTGGAGAGGCCTCCACACCGCTGGGCGAGTCGGTCAGTCAGGCCGGTTAAAGGCCAGTGGGCATAACAGGGGGTAAACACGGACTGCTGCCCACGGTCTGGTATGTGGCCTCTCGCAGCCTTCCCCCCGAAATACAGAAGTCTGAGACTTCCTGGCAGCACACAGAGCTGCTGACCTGAACCTGAGTGGAGCTTACCCCACGTCGTCCGAACGCCAAGGGCTACGGGTCCACTCAGGCGCCTCACATGGTCTGCCAAGGGTGTGACCGTCCCCCGCCCGCCGTCAGCAGCAGCGAGGCCGGGCCGCGCACACCCGCCCAGGCGCCGGCCCCCAGCAGCCCTCCCTGCCCTAGGCTCCCTGCCGCTCCAACAGACGAGCAAAAGCGAGCGGCTCTTACGCGGCAGCTCCAGGCCGGGGTGCACGGTGGCGTTCCTGACCATCGGCGGGGAGTGGCGGCCGTCGTCCATGTCCAGCTCTGCGCACTGCGCCTCCCCGTGGATCACAGCCAGGCCCAGGCGCAGCCGCTCCGCGTAGGACTGGGCCCTGAGGCGGGACAAGGGCACGTGTGGGAGGAGGCCCGGGCACGCCCCGCCTCCCCCTATCATAAACCCGACGTGGTGGGGCCTTCCAGGGACACGCCAGGAGTTCCTCGCACGAGTGGGAATGGGGGCTGGGCCCATGGTAACAGGCCAAGAGGCACAAGTGAGCTGAGATACGGGCCAGTATCGGATGTTCCCACGTTCACGTTTGGAGGCAAGAACTTTGTGAAGAGTTCTCTGAACAAGCACGCCCCGAAAAACTTCATTTTCTCCCAGAGGGAAACTGGGAACCTGAGAGCCGCACCGGCCAGGTGGCTGGCACGGTGGGAGGGCGGAGGGCAGAGCGCGAGCCAGGGGCCCAAGGGCAGGACAGCCCAGGCACACCAGCTCGTGTGGGTTTTGGATGACCCAAGGGGGCTGCGGCTTCTTTACCTTTTTGCGGCATCAGGAGATTTAGCTACAATGACTGCGTTTCTGTAATTTGGAATCTAGATTTGGAAGAAAAATGAGAAAACACTGAAAGGTGATCAAACAATAATACCTGGACACACACGTTCCCCTCCTATGAGCCACACTAGCAAGCATCTAGAACTTCATTCACGTGTTTAGAGGCGCTTGACACTTATCAAGTAACATCAGTGCAAAAGTACTGCCACATCAGCAAGAAGGCAAAGCAGAAGTGCTTCTCAAAACTTCTGGAAAAACATAAGCCAGCTTTACTGAAGACTTAAAGGAAACCCATCCTTAGCCAACGAAAGCTGCGGTCTCCAGGCCTAGGCCCTGTGTGGCCGCCGCAGGCGTTAAGCCTTAAGGGAAAGATCAGTGATGTGCCTTGCGGAGCGGACATCCGACCCCAGGAAACTAGGCGGGGCCTCTTGGGAGGACAAGAGACGTTTGCTGGTGGCTCCTCACTTCTTCCTGGATATACTGAAGCAGGAAAGGTGAGGCTCTAAGGTTGTCCACAGGAAAGCTGAAAAAGCCTTGGATTTCCTTTTGATGAAGGTCCATAGTGATAATGTGAGTTAAACCTGAAATTTTAAAAGAAAAAGTTACAAAGTTCTCCCCGACAGGTTGAGGCAAACAGAGGACTCACACGGAATGCCCAGCTCCTGTCTGCTGGCACGAGGGGAGGGCACGGGAGCAGCACTTCCAGGGCAGACTTAACCTGACGACCGGGGAAGGTGCCAAGCCTCAACAAGAGCCTTCCCCACACACGAGTACTAGCGCCAGGAAAAAGCACTGCCCTCTAGGCGCAGAAAGGACAATTCAGGCAGAGACGAAAGGCGAACGTGGACTTAATAAATGCCGAAGATATACTAGATGCAGAAACCCAGCAAGGCCTTGCTTCAAGAAGCCAGGAGGAAAAACTAAAGGAGCGTAAGGCAGAGGGAATAAGAAAGCAAAGTCTCTCTCTCTCTCTCTCACACACACACACACACACACACACACACACACACACACACACACACACACACACACGAGGCCAAGAAATTCATGGACACAGGCTCAGGTGCTGGAGCTTGGCGTGATCTCTGGATGTCACGAAGATGCACCAGGGACCCGACAGAGAAGCAGCGAAGACACCCTCACGGCCTACAGCCAGGTGGGGAAAGTACGTGTGCAAGTGGGCACAGGCGCCAGAGGTCACTGCCTGACGCGACCAGCGTCGCTCGCTCTTCCCAAAAACACTGTTTCTAGAGAACAGGACTCAAATGGCTGAGGACCTCAATGTACGTACTGGAGTTTTTAATAAACTGCAGACAGACGAAGTCCGGGAAGTTCACAGCGTCACCACATCTGTTTACAGGCCAGGAGGGACGTCAGCACCACAAAATCACAGAGGGAAAGCAATGAGAACGCTCTGCTGCGCGGAAGGAGAAGCAGGGAGAAACAGAGCAAGCGCGCTGAGGAGCCGCTACAAGGAGTGCCCACTGCTAGGCTCTCACACTACGCCGAAACCAGAACCTGGCTAAGACACGTGTGTGGTTCTGCACCCGAAACTCAAGACGCGGTACGAATGCCAAGACGGGCAGCAAGACCTCGGAGGGCACGAAGCGGAGAAGTGCGAGGATGAGGAAGCCCCGCTCAGAGAGCAGGGAACAAGAGCCAGCGACACCTCCCTAGGTAAAGCGAAGAAACCGCCCACACGCAGACTCAGGTACCCCTGACGGGAAAGCATCGTGAGCCACAGCGGCGAGGGCAACCAGCCGTGTGTGGGGTGCGCGCCCAGACGGGTCCCCGCCCCCACTCACCGGCCTTGGCCAGCATGGAGGCCAGGAGCTTGCACACGATGGAGCCCCGCTTCCTCATCTTGCTCTGCTTGCTGTAGGGGAAGTAGGGGATGACCCCGATGATGTTCCTGGCACAGGCGGTCTTCAGCGCGTACGCCATGATCAGCAGCTCCATCACCGCGGTGTTCACATCTCTGAAACGGTTACAACGGCACGTCTGGACGCGCGTCGCTGAGAACCCCGAATCGGGTGCCACAGCCCAGGAGCCTGGGCCGGAGCGGGGGCTACAGGGCCTCGTGGTCACGCTGGCTCCGGGCGGCACCTCCGGACGTGGGGGAGGGGAGCCTCGTCCCTGCCGCTGCTGAGGCCCCAGGCGCGCGTCTCCACTCTCGCCTGCCGTCAGGCCCGGCCACTGGCGAGCCTGGGGAAGCCAGGGCAGGACTCGGCCCGGCGCCCCTCCAGGGACGGCAGGGGCACCGCCGGCCGCAGAGCTGGCTGGGTCTCGCTTTTGCAGATACAGGAACTTTAGTTTCCCAAACCTGCCCCATGCAGCACAGATTCTGGCAAAGGTGGCGAGACAAAGGCGGAGACGGCAATCTGACGGTCCAGGGGGCGCTGGTTCCCCCTGAATAAGGCAGATGGGTGCCCTCTGCTCAGGCCGGCCAAGCCCAGGCTGCTCTGCCCTTTACAGCACAACAAAAAGAAACTGAGAAAGGAGCCCCGAAACCCTCCTCGCGCCACTCTACCCCGCCTGGGTGTCCATCTCCCCAAACGCCGCTCTTGTGCCAGCAGCATGTCTCCCTTGCTCCCCAGAGCAGCACCATCACCTCCTGGGGCCGCCCCCGTCCCTCACGGAGGGGCTCTTCGGCGTCAGCGCCAGGTGACACGACCCCGCAGCGGCTGACTGCATGAGGCCGGCCGGGAGCGGCGCACAGGGAGCACTCGCTGAGCAGGGGCTGAGTGGAGTCCGGGCGGCTAGGTTACAGGCCGAGGGGCCACGGAGCCCCAGAGCGAGCTCCAGAGCGAGCGAGGGAGCAGAGCCGCCCTTTCAGCCGCGAGGCTTCCACATCCAGCTCAGGACGACCTCGCTGGTGACCTGCACTTTCCTAACTAAGCAGGGTCCGCTGCACAGCACTTCTCCTCCCAGAGGGTGGGCGCCTCGACCTGGGCCGATGGCAGGAGAGCAACGGCCTGCCCTGTGGACCACCCGTCGGTCCCCTGTTTTCCACTCAGCTCCTCCCTCTGAAGTAAACCGGAGCATTTTTTCCTTTACAGCTCCAAATTCGTAACGCCCAGGGCTGGCACCAAAAGGTCAGAAGACACACAACTGTTCGCTATAATCAGAGCAAAACTCCTGTCAAGTACTTTCAAGGTGCTTAGGAACTCGAAATATTTGGCCAATTTTAGTTCATTCATTCATCGAATGAACAGATATTTACCGAGCAAACTCAGTCACGCGGTGCGGCCGGGGCACGGTGCAGCGGTAAACGGCGGCCGCATCCTCCAGGAGGGCCAACCCTCGCTGGGCTGTCTCCTGCCCGAGGAGGGACCCCTGAAGTCACGTCAGCCTGTTCCCCTCCCGAGATGCTGACGCTGGGTCCCGAGGAAGCGCCTCCTCCCCACACTGACGTCCAAGCCGAAGCCTGGTGGGTGCCGCAGTCTCGGAGCCTCAGAGCCTCGTCGGCCTCAGGCCCTCGGTAGTGGGACACCAGGCAACCTACGTCCAGAGCAGAGGCCTCGTCCGGACACAGACTGCTCGTCAGCGTCAGAGAGACACCGGGCCTCCTCAGCCCTCCGCCGTGTGAGGCGGCGTGGCCGACGCGCTGACCCCACTCTGCCCAGGCGCGCGGTGGCAGCTGGCACATTCTGGAAACACGTGCCGGCAGGGGTCCCGCCTCAGGTGCAGCCACACCGCATGGCCGCAGGACAGCGAGGTCTGGACAGCCACCGCAGGAGGGATTAGCATGGCAGATCAACAACTTCTGAGGAGACGTGATGTCAGAGTAACTTTCTCTTCATTAATTACTAATTTTTCCCATGAGGCTTTTCCACTTTTTCCTCTTGCTAATGGCCTAAGGCAAGGATTCGACATCCTCCAGCTCAAGGGTGAGGGAAGCCTCCTGCTCCCCACCCCTTCAGGTCAGGAAGGAGACAAAAGGACCTTTGTCACACTTGCACTCCCACTGGCTGATAGAGGCAGGACAAACGGAACACCAGGCAGCCTCCGCACGGTGAGCCGGGGGACAGGCACTGCCGGCAGCCCTCGCATTGTTTAGCTGTCCCTAAGAGTGTTTCCAGCACACCCTGGCTTCTTGTGGTCCCTGTGCCTAAGTGGGTCAGTCTCAATTGTTTACCAACCGAGTACTCTTCTTTCCCGTGAGGCAGCCATAACGTCTATTAAACCTGGCCCCTGCAGCTCTGTGATTTTTTTTTTTTAAGATTTATTTATCTATGCATACAAGAGCTGGGGTACAGGCCAGAGGTGGGGGAGTGAGAGGAGTCACCAGAGACAGAGTGGGGAGCAGAACAGGCAGATCCACTGAAACACACTGCTGAGGGGAGCAGCGGGGAGGCAGGAGAGGTCTGCTGCGCCATGTGGGTCCCCTCCCTGGCCGGGGATCGAACTTGTGCTGCAGTGGCTGCGGATGCTTCACAGTGCAGCGTTCAACCTGCTGTGACGCTTAACCCGCTGCACCACCAGGGAGGCCCCCGGCAATATGGTTTTTAACAGACACACAAGACCATGAGCTCCAGAAAAGACAAAGGCAGCACCCTCTTTCACCACCTGATCTCCGCTGTAAGCAAGTTCTAAATGTTCTTTCAGGGGAGAGCCTCGAATGTCACATCGACGTATTAGAACTTGTGGCAGGAACATAAAAATAGCCCTTCAAAAAATATGCTGCAGGACCTTCCTGTGGGTCAAGGGGTTAAGCCTCGGTGCTATAAAGCCATCAGCAGCCACTGCAACAGCACGCGTTCGATCCCTGGCCTGGAGCTGATCCACATGGCGCAGCAGACCTCCCCTGTCTCCTGCTGCTCCCCTCAGCAGGGTATTTCTATAGATCCACCTGTTCTGCTCCCCGCTCTGTCTCTGGTGACTCCTGTCATCCCCTGGACCTCTGGCCTGCGCCCCAGCTCTTGTGTGCATAAATAAGTAAAATAAATCTTTGAAAAGCCCGTTGTAAGCTGATCTGACTTAGCTCTGCTGCCCGGCAGGTGTGGAAGCCCAGTCAACCTCTGCAGTACTGTGACCGGGAGCGTGCACCCGCCGCCCCCAGGTCTGGCACCGAGTGCCCGAAGCGCAGCCCTCCTGGTGCACAGGGCGAGGAAGGAGCCTTTGTCACGCTGCTGATGACACTGGGCCACACCCCCGAGTGCAGCGCAGGGCTGTTTGGGGTGGGGGCACGACAGAAACTGCTGTCACTGTGGGGAAGGCCCGGAGGTCAAGCCAGTCACCCACCCTGGCATTTACTCCGCCCTCTATGCAATGGCACCTCCATAAAGAAACCCAAAAGAGGCGGTCTGGAGCTCCGTCTGCGGTCCTCGAGGAGGGGGTGCGGGCAAGAGGTGTGTCAGGAAGGGCCCCTGCAGGCGCCACCTCCTCTCCCAAGGACCCGTCACACACGCCCTGCGCGGGTCTAGACTCACCCCACAGGCCGTGAGCGGCTGTGCCGGCCACGGGCAAGGTCCACCTGCTGGTGAGAGAGGAGGCGTCGGGTGTCCAGACAGGCCAAAAGGCCGCAGCAGCGGTGCAGCAACAAGGCGCTGCTCGCAGGGGAGACGCTGGCCGGGGTCCAGGCTCCGGGCCCGAGGGCCAGACTGTGCCCTTGAGGGCTCTACGTAGGAGACGGCGGCCACGCAGAGATAACAGTGCAACATGAGAAACGGGAGGGTTCCAGAGAACTCTTTTGGGGAGCATTTTCTTCAACAGATAAACGCATTTACGGGTACGGGAAAAAGACAGAATTATTCAAACGAGGGCCTCCCTGGTGGCGCAGTGGGTTAAGCAACGCACTATGAAGCAAACCGCAACCACTGCAGCACGAGTTCGATCCCTGCTGCCGGCCAGAGAG
>JAGFMF010011609.1:223495-250802 GCA_019455555.1 Galemys pyrenaicus | reverse complement strand
CTGCCACGCCATGTGGGTCCCCTCCCTGGCCGGCAGCAGGGATCGAACTCGTGCTGCAGTGGCTGAGGTTTGCTTCACAGTGCGTTGCTTAACCCACTGTGCCACCAGGGAGGCCCCAATAATAAAAAAAATCTTTGGGAAAAAAAAAAAAACACACTGAATGAAAGAATCATCCTGGCAGTGGCTGTGGGGCCAGGCACAGGGAGAGGTTTTTTGTTTTTTTAAGATTTATTTATTTATGCACACAAGAGCTGGGCTGCAGGCCAGAGGTGCAGGGGTGGTGACAGAGCGGGGAGCAGAACAGGCAGAGGGACTGAAGCACACTGCCGAGGGCAGCAACGGGTGAGGCAGGAGAGGTCTGCTGTGCCATGAAGGTCCCCTCCCTGGCCGGCGGCAGGGATCAAACTCGTGCTGCAGTGGCTCTGGTTTGCTTCATAGTGCGTTGCTTAACCCACTGCGCCACCAGGGAGACTCCAGGAGAGGTTTTTAGAACATGCTATTATTATTCTTATTTTTAAAAATATTTATTTATGCATACAAGAGCTGGGGTACAGGTCAGAGGCGTGGGAGGTGAGAGAATTTACCAGAGACAGAGTGGGGAGCAGAACAGATGGATCTACTGAAATCCACTGCTGAGGGGAGCAGCGGGGAGACAGGAGAGGTCTGCTGCGCCCTGTGAGTCCCCTCCCTGGCCGGGGATCGAACTCGTGCTGCAGTGGCTGCGGTTTATTCACAGTGCAGCGCTCAACCCCTTGCACCACCAGGGAGGCCCCATACAGGGCACATATCTCGCCACCACTGCCTGTGTCGTCGGCTGGAACCCAGAGAAGCACACACTGAGATCGAGGGCGCTGGTAGAGGGGCTGGGAGGGCAGCCGTCACCCAGCTGAACCGACTCAAATCCACTTGTAATCGATGCAGCATGAAAGCACGGTGTGCCCATTAAAAGGTAGCACGATGGCAGAAACAGTACATTTGGAACTTAAAAAAAAAAAAAGCGCACTCTGTTCTGCTCCTTCAGAAAGGCCCATGGCCTTAGGCGAGGCCTGGGTACCCAGGGCTCTGCTGTGGTTCCCGCACAGATGAAAGCCTCAGGTCAGAGTAACAGACCACACCTGAGAACCCGGTGAGCCTCTCCCCTGGAATACACTTCTGCCAGGAGCGGGGGAGGCGGCCAGAGCCAGCCCATCCTACCTCCAGATCTCAAGTGCACTCACGTCCCTCTCAGTCTGAGCACTGAGCACTTGTCACATGGCAACCGGGGATTAGCCTAAAACGGTGGTGGTGGTAGGGGAAGTCTCCGTGTGCTAGCTCTGATGGTATGGATTTTTCTAGACTGGGCCAATTCAGAAAGACTGATGTTTTGTTTTCACTTTTTTAAAATTTTATTTATGCATACAGGAGGTAGGGTACAGGCCAGAGGTGCAGGGGGTGAGAGGAGACACCAGAGACAGAATGGGGAGCAGAACAGGCAGATGAACTGAAACACACTGCTGAGGGGAGCAGCGGGCAAGGCAGGAGAGGTCTGCTGCGCCATGTGGGTTCCCTCTCTGGCTGGGGATCCAACTCGCGCAGCAGTGCCTGCGGATGCTTCATAGTATGGTGCTTAAACTCTTGCGCCACCAGGGAGGCCCTGGTGTGTTGTTTTAACTCTGCACTGGGAGCCCTTTGCCTCTCCCTTCCAGGACCCATAGGCCAGCCTCATGGAGCCAGGGGGAGGTGGGGTGCTGGACTGTGCTGGACTTTACATGGGCACCCAGTACCCGGGTGCCCAGCTCCATCTGGCAAAGGCCCGCAGTGTTTTTTGAGGACTGTGTCAGGCCCGGTGGTGGCCCTAGGAAGGGGGTTACCGGAGAAAAATTCTCTGCCCGTTCCCCCAACAAACAAGCTCCACACTGCTCAGGAGCATGGGGGGGGGGCATTCTGGGTTTTGTTGTTTAAGATTTATTTATTTATGCATACAAACACTGGGGTACAGGCCAGAGGTGCGGGGTGGGTGGGGAATGAGAGGATTCACCACAGACAGCAGGGAGCAGAACAGGCAGATCAACGGAAGTACACTGCTGAGGGGAGCAGCGGGGAGGCAGGAGAGGTCTGCTGCACCATGTGGGTCCCCTCCCTGGCCGGCAGCAGGGATCGAACTCGTGCTGCAGTGGCTGCGGTTTGCTGCAGTGGCTGCGGTTTGCTTCATAGTGCATTGCTTAACCCACTGTGCCACCAGGGAGGCCCACGGGTTTTGTTGTTTAAAGCAATTCCACTCACTAGCCTTTGAGTTTGACAGGGAGCCCTTCCCCCACATCCTGTTCTGAAACGGGGAGGGGCTGCCAGCCTTCTGATGGACCCCTGAAGGAGAAAGCATCTTAATTGGTTCTCAAGATGCTGATTGCATTACCAGGGACTTGAGGGCAGCAGGGGAGAGGGTGCACAGTGTGCTTTTGCAAATGGGCTTCCTGTGGGGACAGGGGGCGTCACCCTAGGACCGCCCCAAGGCTTGAGGAGCTCAGGCGTGTGGCACTAGATTCCAGACTCCCGCGCCCTGAGCTCCCTCTCGGCCCCAGTTGTCCAGCCCATCCTGTATAATCATTACTTAAATTACCAAAGCTGTGTCTGGAAAGAACCGAAGGCTTTGACCTTCAAGAGGCCTCAGGGAAGCGGACTTTCTATTTTCGGGATGTGGATAATGAGCTCAGGAGCTGGCAGGATCAGCTCCAGGCTCCATGTCTTGTGCCAGCTTGGTGAAGTGGGGCACATGTGTCCCTCTTTTGTACCCACGCAGCATTCCCCAACACACACACACACACACACAGACTGGCTTCTATGCAGGGGGCCTGAGTGGCTGCAGTTTGCCCCGGGGTGGGGGAGCCAGCAGGGTGCCTGGGCTTGTGTGCTTCCCTGGGGAGTGACACAGGTGCTCACGTCCCCTCCTGCACACGTGGCTCCACCGGAAGTGGGAGAAAACAGCCCATGCCACTAGCTCACACGGCACCAGTGCCCGACTGGAGCTGTGTCCAGCCTGCTGTTTGCTTTGGGAAGCACCCAAGGTCACATTTTTGAGAGATGTGAAAGAGGAAAGCATTGCACAACAAAAAGCCCCCGGAAAAGTGTGGACACACCCATCCCTGTCTGGACACTGGGCAGCCTGAGAGACGCGGCCCTGTTTGCATGCTCCTGGCTGCAGAGATGCCGGGCCCCACTGCCCTTCTCCTTCTGGAAACTGCCCTAAGCGGTTGGCGTGCGTGGCTGTCGCTCCTCTTTCCTTGGGACCTTTCAGAGGCTCTGAACACGTCTAGATGAACCAGCACACGGCCATCCTGGTGGCGCAAGGGGTTAAGCGCTGCCTGAGAATCAGCCACAGCTATTGTGGCATCAGTTCGATCCCCGGCCAGGGAGGGGACCCACAGGGCACAGCAGACCTCTCCTGCCTTGCCCGCTGCTCCCCTCAGCAGTGTGTTTCAGTCCATCTGCCTGTTCTGCTCCCCACTCTGTCTCTGGTGAATCTTCTCACACACACACACACACACACACACCACACACCTCTGGCCTGTATCCCAGTTCATGTATGCATAAATAAACCTTTAAAAAAAACTAAAAATAAATGGGCCAGCACGGTTGGGCCGGCTGGAGGGGGTGCAGCAGGCTCAGTGGGGGCCCTGTCTCTGCTCACTTCCAGTCTGCTGAGTCCAAAGTTATGGCAGCAGGAGTCTGGGGAATGTTCTAGTGACTCTCCCACTGGCCACGGTCCTCGGGGTGGCCGGCCTGCTCCAGCCCTCACAGGGAGGGCGCTGCCAGGCCACTCACTTCCTCCTGGTACCCAGAGGGACCCTGCCTGTGGCCAGCCCTTCCTGCCCAGCGGAGCAGGGAGCCCTGCCAGGCCACTATGGACAGGCGGTCTGCGTCCCTCCCTTCCCCAGGTGAAAAGTCAGGGCTAATGCAAGCCTGTAATTACTGAGTGTAGCAAAGATGCCAATTTCTCCCTCTTGGGTCATTTTTAAAAATGGAAACCGGTTTTCTTTGTAGGCATCTCTGCTCGATGAGCCAAAGGCCATGGAGTCTACAGAACCTACAGACCCAGCAAGAGCAGCGTCCTCCCCCATGGGGCAGGGGATCCTTTGAGGGGAACGAGTTCCCGCTGTGTCCACTTGGCAGAACTGGGAGGGCAGAAGTGCTAGAAAGGGGTTCTGTAGCCAAGTAGGGGCATGGTTCCCAGGCAATTTCTTTTTTTTTTTTAAGATTTATTTATTTATGCACGCAAGAGCTGGGGTACATACAGGTCAGAGGTGTGGGGGGTGAGAGGAGGCACCAGAGACAGAGCGGGGAGCAAAACAGGAAGATCCACTGAAACACACTGCCGAGGGGAGCAGCGGGGAGGCAGGAGAGGTCTGCTGCGCCCTGTGGGTCCCCTCCCTGGCCGGGGATCGAACTCGCCCTGCTGTGCCACGGATGCTTCACAGTGTGGTGTTTAACCCGCTGCGCCACCAGGGAGGCCCCTTCCAGCCAATTCCCCTACCCATCTTCGGTGGCCAAAAGAACAGCCCCCCAAGAACATGTACCTCAGAGTTCCCAGAAACCGCATCCGCTCCCTTATAAAGCAAAAGGCGCTCTGCAGATGTGACTAAGTTAAGGCTCCCGAGATGGGGAGGTTAGGGGGTGCAGCCAATGGCCCCATGGGGTGTCTGTAAGAGGGTGGGAGCCAGGCCCAGGCCAGAGAAGGCCTGACAAGAAGCAAAGCCAGCTGTGAAGCTGCTCCTAAGGAGGAGGCCAGGGGGCTGGCAGGAAGGCCCGGCCAGCCCAGGTGCCCACGGAACAGCACCGCCTGCCCAAGACCTACTCGAAGCTTCTGACCCCCAGAAACCAAAGCTCATAAATAAACTCCTATCTCAGCTGCGCCTCCAGCTGGGGAGCAAACCCTCCCGCTCGGGGTGCTGCCAGCCCAGGTGTGAGGAAAAGGCCCAGAGTGGAGCCCAGTCAGACAAGCCCGGGCGAGGCCGCCTGGCAGCCAGGAAGACACAAACAACCCCTCCCAACAGATGGCACCCTGACAACCCGGAGTGGGCAGGGCTGGCACCTAGCCCCCTCCCCTGACACCCACGTGAGCGAGCCGGGCTCCCTCCGCCCGGACCCCTCGTATTGTCCTGCTTTGTTTTTTCTTAAAGATTGATTTGACTTATCCATGCACCCCAGAACTGGGGTGCAGGCCAGAGGTGCAAGGGGTGAGAGGGGGCACCAGAGACAGAGCGGGGAGCAGAACAGGCAGATCGACCTAAGTACACTGCTGAGGGCAGCAGCGGGGAGGCAGGAGAGGTCTGCTGCGCCCTGTGAGTCCCTCCCTGGCCGGGGATCGAACTGCTGTGCCGTGGATGCTTCACAGTGCAGCGCTCAACCCGCCACACCATCAGGGAGGCCCTGATTGTCCTGCTTGTAATTAAAAAGGCGAAGGTAAGTGAAGGTGAAGGCAGAGGGGGCCTGATGCATGCATAAATCAAGGAAACCCCCAGAAAGTGTGTGGGGGGGTATGAACAGCTCTCCCTCCGGCCCCGCTGGGAGCCACCGGCCAGCTGGTGACCTTGGACTCTGGCCCCCAGCACCTCTGGGAGGTGTCCGTTTCTTCCCGCCACCTGGCTTGTGGTCTGCCTAGAAGCCAGCACCTACCTCCAGGTGCTGTGTGCAGTGGGCGGGGCCCTTGGGCTTCCACGTGGAGAAAGCTCTGGAAGCTAATGACCCAAAGGCTAGCCAGTGTCAGCAGGTCTGCAGGAGGAAGAAGTGGGGCAGGCAGCGCCCAGAGGAGACCTGAGTTTCCAGCCTCTGGGGAACACCCATGGGGCCAGTAGGCCACGCAGAGCCGGACTGACCCACCAAACCGCTGAACCTCTGCAGGAACAGAAACTCGGTGGGGGCCCTCAACACACCTGCAAGCAGGTAGGAATCCCGGGCGACCAGTCTGCCCTAATGCACGCCCAAGAGGCACACCTACCACCCCTGCCGGCCACCTGCTGGGGAGCTCTCAGGGGACTCACAGCTGCAGCGGCTAAGTCTGAACGCCCTGCAGAGCCGCCACCTCCCTCTCCTGCTCACAGCCTCCAGGGCAGAAAGGGCTTAAGTTTCATGAAGCTGCAGGGCACTGCAATTCCAGCGGGGAGCTGAAAGCTCCCAGGGCAGGTAGTAGCTTCAGGGGAGGGAGCAACGGCAGGAAGGCCTCCTCATAAAAGCATGTAATTCGCCATCTGGCGGTCTTGGCTCCAAGCTTGCAGAATGCCTGCTTTCTCTGAAGGAGAAAGGTTCTCAGGTGTGTCTCCCTGTGGACGCTGTCGGCAAGGGGCAAGGGGGAGGCCCGGGGAGATGGAA
Organism: Galemys pyrenaicus; assembly: GCA_019455555.1. Lineage (NCBI taxonomy): Eukaryota > Metazoa > Chordata > Mammalia > Eulipotyphla > Talpidae > Galemys > Galemys pyrenaicus. Next base: position 244,460 of record JAGFMF010011609.1, on the reverse strand, counting down.
AGACAGTCAGTCCCTTTCACCTGTGAGACAGGTATTACCTGCGGGCAGGGCTCTGGGCTGGCTGGCAATGGAGCCTGATGCCTGGCCCCTGGCAGGTCGCTTCATCCGGAGCACCAAAGCTTGGGGCTTGGCAAAGCTTTCGTGCGTGTCCTCTGGTGCTCAGGGAGACTTCTGCTTTTGCTCAAACTCAGCCAGAGCCTGGGGCAGGCTGGGGGCCAGGGCTGGGGTTTGCTTATCACTCTGTGAGGGGGTGTCTGCATGCTCGTGCCAGGGTTCCCCTCCCGGGGTTTCGGTTCCCCCAGTCATCAGAAGGACTGCATCTCGCTCTTGCCCAATCAAGTGTCTGGGGCCAGGATGCTGAAGGGTGAGTGCCAGGGGTGAGATAAAGTTCTTCAGAGCGGCCAGCGGGTGGGCGTTGTGAGCCCAGCAAGGCAGCCAGGGCAGGGGGAGGTGAAGGAGAAGAATGAGAAGGTCGGAGGTGAGGGGGCTGGGGTGAGGCACAGGGAGGACAGAGCAGCCATTGTGTGGCTGGGAACGCTGCCCGAGGTCCTTGCCCTTCACCTCAGCCGCCGGGTGGGGGGAGCCCGCCCGCCCTCAGGAGAGGCCAGATGCAGAACCCCAAACTACTCCTCTCCCCCTCTCCGCGCGGACCGACGGGGTTTCTGGTCAACCCCGCCCCCCACTCCGCCCTCGCCTGGCCCGCGCCTCGCAGGGCTGCAGCCCCGGTCGCTGGAGTAACTGGGAGCCGCTGTAGCAGGCAGGCACCCCACCGACTGCTGCCCGGCCAGGTCTCCCCTGCCCCGTGCCTCAGTTTACCATCAGACCCCAAGGGTAAAGGCGAAGGCCTTTCGGGGCTCACGCACGCGACCTCGCCGGCGGGGAGAACCGGGCGGCTGCTCTGGCGGGTCTCCGCAGCTGTCTCCCCGCCGGTCTAAGACTGGGGGAGCACCGCCCCGTAGCCCGCGAAGGAGCGAGGGGGAGGGGCTCGGGCACGGAGCCCCCTCCTCCCGCCGCCCGCTCGCGTCCCGCACCCCGTGACCGCGGCACTGCGGCTGCAGCGCGGCCTCCCCACCCCCCAGCATTCCCGGGGTGCGGGGCTCTGGGGTTCCAGATTAGACCTCGGGACGCGCGCCGCGCCGCCCGGCGTAGTGGCGGGCGCCCCCTGCCTCTCCCCGTCCCTAGTTTCTCCGAGGGACTCGCCTCGGGAGCGCGTCGCTGAGTCACCTTCCCGGAACGCGTTCCCGACGCTCCGGACCGGCCGCGGCTGCCGGGGGCGGCGCAGGGTGGAGGCGCGCATCCCCGCCGCGCAGGGTCCCCGGATCCCCGGCGCCCGCACCCCGCCCACTTGCCCCTGCAAGTGCTGGAAACCCGGCCGGGCTTCTGGGTCCCCCGGAAGAGAAGACTCCGCGGAGGCGTGCCCGGTTAAGGGCGCCGCGGGGCTCGGCCTCTGCTCCACTTAAGAGGCTGGAGGAGAGAGGTGTGTGGGGGCTGGGGGGGCGTCGGGGCGGGCGCGGGGCGCTCTGCAGCCTGGACCCCCACCACCTCGGGCCCCTACAGGGGGTGTGTTTTTTAACTTTGACTCTACCTGGTGGGGTCTCCAAGTTGGCCTGCGCCTCGACAAACTAACTCCCCCCACATTTAACTCGCGGGCCCGTGGGGGTCAGACCCTGGTCCGAGATGTGAACGTTACACACCGACACAAGCGTCCCCGTTTGCCTCCGTTTAAGTGGACGCTCCGGGACGCGCGCTCGGCTTCCCGCGGACCCGAGGTGCCATCAGGGGTCACGGCCCCCACCCACGCGGGGCTGGATCCAGCCTGTTTCGCCTCTCGGTGGGTGAGGAGCGTGGGCCTGGATCGCCCGCGGCGGGGCAGCTTCTCTGGCCACATGAACGGTCCCCGATGTTCTGTGGGAAAAGGTTCCAACTTTTGAAGTTTTTTTTTTTTTAAAGAATTTATTTATTTAGTTATGCCTATAAGAACTGGGGTACAGGCCAGAGTTGTGGGAGATGAGAGGCGTCACCAGAGACAGAGTGGGGAGCAGAACAGGCTGATCGACGGAAACACACTGCTGAGGGGAGCAGCGGGGAGACAGGAGAGGTCTGCTGTGCCCTGTGGGTCCCCTCCCTGGCCGGGGATCGAACTCGTGCTGCAGTGACTGCGGATGCTTCACAGTGTGGTGCTTAACCCGCTGCGCCACCAGAGGGGCCCCAAAACTTTTGAGGTTCTTGACCTGGCCGCCTCCTCCCCACCGCAGCCCCCAGCCGGCCGCCCGCTCTTGCTTGGGACACAGCGCCGGGCTGCCTGGCTTCTCAGCAGAGCTGCCGAGTCAGGAAGCTAAAAATAACCCTTCCGGGGAGAAATGAGACGTCCCGTAAAGAGGAGGGGCACCCAGCAGGGTCTGGGCCTCGACTTCTGGGTGAGAGGGGGCCGGTCGCGCCCCGCCCCCGGGGCGCTGCCTGCCTGCAGCGGGCAGTGGGGCGTTTCTCGGGAGGATCTCGGAGGAGGGCGATCTCCGTGGCCAGGCTGTGCTGGCGCGCCGAGACGCGCGCTGGGCACCCCGCGCGGGCTGCTAGGACTTGGGACGCTGCGGCCACGGGTGGTCCGGCCCTCTCCGGCTGCCCCTGCCCTCCGCGGTGCCGCCTTCTCGTCTCCCGGCCGGGCACGGGAGGCCGGGGCGGTGCAGCCCGGGGCGGTGCGGGAGGGGGCGGCGGCCCACGTCGGTTCCACCCCGGCGGGCGCGCGGAGCGCGGGGCGTGGCCAGCCTGGCTTGCCCGACACCCCGCGGCGAAGTTGGGCGAAAAGTTTTGGAGCAGAGGAGGGAGCGAGGCGGTGCAGTCGGCGCCTTCCCGAGCCGCCGGGCCGAGCCAGCGACGGGCCGCGCTCCGCCCTAGGCCGCGGCTGGGGCCCGGGGGCGCCTCGCCAGCTCGCGGGACCTGGGTAGGGCCCCCGCCGGGACTCGTTCCTCGCTCCCCGCGGCGCGGAACTGGGCCACGAGCGAGGCCTCCGCGCCCGGCTGGAGTAGGCGGCGGCCACGGCCCGGCTCGACTCAGCCCTGGCGCGGCCGGGGCGCGCCTCCCGCCGGCGGGCTCGCGTCTGGGCAGTGTCCGGTCCTCGAAGGCACGCGCCGCCGCCCCGGCCGCTCCGGAGCTTGCGGTGGGTAACCGCGCGCCCTGGCTGGGGGCGGGGGGGGACGACGAGTGCGAGGCTCGCTCACCCCAAACTTCGTGTCCCGTGATGTGCAGTCAAGTTCCGGGACTTCGGCGCCGCTGAGCGCCCTCCCGCTGCAGTTCCCGGGGTGGGGGCGCAGGGGCTGGTCCGAGGGAGCGCCCGGAGGCTCAGACCCAGACGTCCGGCCGGACACCCGAGCGGGAGGCCTCGGGGAGAGAACCCTTCGCTTTTGCGAGTGTGGACCCGGCTCCAGATCTCGGCCCTCTGGAACTCTCAGAAAGCGGGGTCCCCAACCCGCGGCCCCAGCCTGCCGAGCGAGCGCGCGGCTTGCCGCGTGCATCTGAGGGTCGAGCTGGGCGCCAACCGCCTGGGGGGCTGCTGCGGACTCCGCCAGCGCCGGCTTCTCTTCCTCAGGTCCGGCAGCCGCAGGGAATGAGACGGGCGCCCCCACAGCCCCGGCTCCAGGCAGGGAGGGCGCGCCCCACGGCCAGCACCACGACGCCTGCCTGGGCAGCGCAGATAAGGAGCTGAACGCAGGAGCCACCGCTGCGGGTGCCGCCCCGACAGCGCCAGGGGTCCCCTGCCAGCGGAAGTCGCGGGTCGCCGTTATGGATGCAGGTTTGTGGACGCCTGGACGCCCCGAGTGAGCTGGACAAGTGGGAGTGGGGACGCAGGGAGAAACTCCGAAGAGGCCAGACCTGGGGGGGCCTGAGCAAGGAGGAGGGTGTCAGGGTGCTGCGCTCCTGCCCGGAGCCCCCCGATCTCCCGCACCCCCATCGAGGCCTCTATCTCTTCACTAGCTCGCGGGGTTCACTACCCCGGCATTGCAGCCTCCAAGAAGCCCAGGTTGTGGTCTTCCGCCCCCTAGTGGCCGGTTGGGGACTCGGTCGACCTTTTCGTGTTTGCTTTTCCAGCCCCGGCGGCCGCCGGGGGTCTGCTCCCCAGGCCCTGCAAAGTGCTGGTGCTGCTGAACCCTCGAGGGGGCAAGGGCAAAGCCCTTCAGCTCTTCCGCAGCCACGTGCAGCCCCTGCTGGTCCAGGCTGAGGTCTGCTTCACGCTCATGCTCACCGGTGAGTGCCTCTGAGGGGTGCAGGGAGCATCATTCCCCGGGGAGCCCTGCACACTGAGACCCACCCTGTTCCCCGCTTAGAGCGCAGGAACCACGCCAGGGAGTTTGTGCGGGTGGAGGAGCTGAGCCGCTGGGACGCGCTGGTGGTTATGTCTGGCGACGGGCTGATGCACGAGGTGAGGCCCCCGCGGTGCCTGGCTGGGGCAGCGGAGCTGGGCGCTGCCCAGGCTGAGGCCACCTCTTTGTGCTCCAACAGGTGGTGAACGGGCTTATGGAGCGACCTGACTGGCAGCTTGCCATCCAGAAGCCCCTGTGTAGCCTCCCAGCTGGCTCCGGCAACGCCCTGGCGGCTTCTTTGAATCACTATGCCGGGTGAGAGCCCAGGGCCGGCGTGGGCCTCAGTTTCCCTTCTGTGCTGCCGGTTTTCTTTTTCGGGTTCCCATATAGTGGGGTGACTTCCCTTCCCTCTTTATTTATTTTAATATTTATCTATGCACGCAAGAGCTGGGGTACAGGCCAGAGGTGTGGGAGGTGGGAGGAGTCACCAGAGACAGAGTGGGAGCAGAACAGGCAGATGGACTGAAATCCAGGGGAGCAGCGGGGAGACAGGAGAGGGCTGCCGCGCCCTGTGGGTCCCCTCCCTGGCTGGGGGTTGAACTCACGCTGCGGTGCAGGGGATGCTTCACAGTGCGACGCCCAACCCGCTGCGCCCCCAGGGAGGCCCCCTTCCCCCTTTAGAGCCTTGACTCTCGTTCTGGGGCTCTCTCCTGGGGACTCCAGCTGGCTGCCTCCATCTGTCACTGTTCCTAGATTCCCTGAGGCCCCCTGTGGCTCCTGCAGCCCCAGCTCCCAGGGAGCACAGCGGGGAGGCTGGGGAGGGCTGGAGTCCACTCCCATCTGCTCTCTGCCCCGCAGCAACGAGCAGGTGACCAACGAAGACCTCCTGACCAACTGCACGCAACTGCTGTGCCACCGGCTGCTGGCGCCCATGGACCTACTGTCCCTGCGGATGGCCTCGGGCCTGCGCCTCTTCTCCGTGCTCAGCCTGGCCTGGGGCTTCATTGCCGACGTGGACCTGGAGAGCGAGAAGTACCGGCGCCTGGGGGAGATGCGCTTCACGCTGGGCACCTTCCTGCGCCTGGCCGCCCTGCGCATCTACCAGGGCCGGCTGTCCTACCTCTCGGCGGAAAACGTGGTGCCCATGATGCCCACCTCCCCAGCTCTGGACGGCCAGGACCAGCGGGGCCCTGTGGACGGCCACCTCGTGCCCCTGGGGGAGCCGGTGCCGCCGCACTGGACGGTGGTGCCGGAACAGGACTTCGTGCTGGTGCTGGCGTTGCTGCACTCACACCTGGGCAGTGAGATGTTTGCGGCGCCCATGGGCCGGCGTGCGGCGGGCACCATGCACCTGTTCTACGTGCGGGCCGGCGTGTCCCGGGCCATGCTGCTGCGTCTCTTCCTGGCCATGGAGAAGGGCAGGCACATGGAGTATGACTGCCCCTACTTGGTGTACGTGCCCGTGGTCGCCTTCCGCCTGGAACCCAAGGACGGGAAGGGCGTGTTCGCTGTGGACGGGGAGCTGATGGTCACGGAGGCTGTGCAGGGGCAGGTGCACGCGGAGTACTTCTGGATGGTCGGTGGCTGCGTGCAGTCCCCCCCGGGCCGGGAGCCTCAGCAGACGCCACCTCCAGGGGAGCCCTTGTGACAACGCCGGGGACCTGGCTGTGCCTTTCTCCGCTGCTCCGGCTCCTCTGGGCCAGGACCCTCCCCCTTTCTGGGCTGGGGGGACTGTCCGCAGCTCACGTGGCATGGAGGACTCCTGGAGGAGGGGAAGTGGACACCTTTTGCAGGCTGGGCCCTGCACACCAAAGGCTAGAATCAGGCCCCGGGCGGAAGCCCAGCCAGCTGGCGGCTGCCCAGGAAAGGCATTCCTGTTCTGGGAGCCCCACCCCATGAATCAGATCCAAATAAAATGACATTCCCAGCCTGCTGGTCTGATGGGGGCGGGGGAGGAGCGGGGTCTTGCTCCTTCCCGGGGTCTAGAATTCGACTCTGAGGATGCCCTGTGGCGCCTCCCGCATCGGGTGACGCGCGGCCCTGGAAGTGGTTGTTCCGGCCGCGTGTGCAGGACAGGGCGGAGCCTGGCCCGGCAGCGTCCCCTTCGGCCTGGGAGAAGCTGGAAAACTCTGCCCACTGCAGCCCCACACCTGGGAAGACTGAAGCTCGGGGAAGAGTCTCGCCGAGGCCCGTCTCAGCGAAAAGGGACGGTGGCCGGAGCAAGGGACCTGGGGACGTGGCCGGGAGCGGCAAGTCAGAAGGGCCCGCAGCTGTGCCTAGTCTGCTGTCCCTCTAGGGAGGGCGCTGGGGCTGCTCCCCGAGTCGAGGAGTCGCTGCAGCCCTGCCCCACCCCACCCTCGTAGGGGAGTGCTGGACGTGAGTCGAAAGGCGGTGGGGGGGCCCCTAACTGGGGACCTGTTTTGGCTGAGAATCAGCAGTGCGGGGGGGCTGTGCTGGGCTCACGGGGGCAGGGGGTCTGGAGGGAGCCAGCCGCCACAGCCACTTGCAGGCCCCATCTCCAACTGAACTGCGGAAGGCCTGGGCGCGGCCTGGGCCGGAGGGGCAGCGAGCAGGTGAGGTGCCCGGAGGGGAAGAAAGGCCACAGAGCCCGGGTGAAGGCAGAGGCAGGTTTAATGGTGCCACCTTGTCTTTTTGTACAGGGTAATGAGCCAAACAAAAAAAAAATGCAAGTAAAAAAAAAAGGTTTAATCACACAGCACTTTATACAGGTATCGTAAGCAGGAGGCATTCACATCTCACGCGCCGGCAGGCGGCCCGCCAGCCACTCCGCTGCCTCTCGGCAAGGGGCCGGGCTCTGGGCTGAGGGCCGCGGGTGTCCGGCTCGTCCGCCCTCCCGCGGCAGCTCCCCTGGGCGGCCCGGGTGGCACGGGTGTGGAGCCAGCTTAAGGCCGACAAGACGCATCATGCTTTGGCTTTTTTTTTGTCTTTTTTTTCTAATAAGAGTTAATATCTTTGCTTTTGAGATTTATTTTCTTTCAACCTTAAATATTACATACATACACCAAAAATTACATAGCTGCAATGCGCTCAGCAGCATCCTCTCAACCTGGAGCTTCACATTATCAAAAGCTAGAAAACTTGTAAACCTCTGGGCCTGCTCTGCAGGGGAGAGCCCCAGGCGGCACCTCCCCAGATGGAGCCTGCAGAGTTGGTTCTACGCCAAGGGCTGAGGAGGCCTTGTTCTCACTGGACGGACAGAGGGGAGGAGGGCGGAGGGCGGGCGGCGGGGATGGGGAGCCCAGAGGGTAGGGGCGTCTCTGCCCCCTGCTCCGTGCCCTTGGCCTCGGGCCGGGAGGGCGTGGTCTGAGGAGAGGCCCCAGCACCTGGCCTTGCCGGGGCTGCTACTGCCGCTCCTGGGGCCCCGGATGAAGCAGAGCAGGGAGCAGACGCCGGCTTCATCCAGGGGGTGAGGCTGAAGGCCTGGACCACCGGACAGGAGACACGCACCTCCGGCTGCTCCCCCGCAGCTGCGGGTCCTGGCCACGTTGGTACGAGGGCTGCCACCTCTCCTGGCGTCGCCTGACCCAGCCTCTCTGAGAGCCGGTTCCACGGGCCTGAGGACTCTCCCGTGGGCCAGACCGAGCCAGGAGGTGGTGACAGCAGCTGCAGTTCCCTGCTGGGGGAGGGGGCACCTGGTGGCAGCGGCGGCAGGAGGGGCCGGGGACATGGGAAAGCGACAGTGGAGCGGCGGAGGCTGAAGGGGACCTGGGCAATCGCTGGAGCGACACACTTCATGCAAGGCACATCCACCTGCCCCGCTGCTGACCGCCGGCACCCGGGCGTGGAGGCCCCACGGCAGGCCCTCGAACACTCCCCCGACCTGAGATGGTGACGGCAAGGGAGGAAGTGCTGGCACACTCTGCCTGAGGCGACAAGTGGAGATCAGCAACGGGGCTCGGGTTTTCTCTGCCACCGAGGGTTGGGGGGCGGGGCGCCCGTGGGAAGATTGCTTCTGAACAGAAATGGCAGCATCTCCAGAAACTTCTTGCACTTCAGCATCAAACTCACCTTGGGGAGGAGAAGGCAAGGAGAGGGCTTGCAGTGGGGACGGGCAGGGGCGGAGGGCAGATTCCAGGGCAGGGCGGGGAGTGGGCGGGCGGTGGCGGCGGCCTCCCGCTGCGGCTCCTTCCCGGGGGTGCGGCTACTTGTCCTCTGTGGTCTCGGGCATGCCAGCCTCCAGCAGAGCAGCCCGGAACTGCGTGAGGACGCCCCGGATGCTCTTGACGAAGCCCTTGGAGAGCGGGAAGAGCGGGAAGCCGAGGTCGGGGTAGCCGCTCTTCTCGGGCAAGAAGCTCCGGTAGCTCTTCCTCCGCTTCTTTGGTTTGACGCTGGGTGGCGCCGAGGCGTCCAGCGCTGCCTCCGAGGTCTGGTCTCTGAGGTCCCTGCCGCCCGAGGCCGGGCCCTGGGCGCCGCCCTCCGAGTCCGAGCCCTGGGAGGCCTCTCCAGGGGCGAGCCCCCCGTCCTCGGCTTCTTCTCGGCCGCAGTCCGAGAGCTCGGCCGCCGGCGGCGGCTCCGGCGAGCTGCTGTCCTCGGGGGCACCGCCGGGCAGCACCGGGGCGCGCTCCAGCAGGGCGTGGGTGTCCAGCCAGGACTCGATGCGGTTCACCAGCCGCCAGCCGCCCGCGCTGAAGTGCTGCCGGATCTCCTGCTCGAAGACCTCGGGTGGCCGCCGCACCAGCTGGGTCATGGACTGCACCACGCGGATCAGCGCCATCTCGTTGTAGCAGCGGCTGTTTTCGTAGCCCTCCTGCAGGCCCCGGTCGCTGTCGAAGCCGGCCTCGTTGTAGTACGGCTCGTTCACCAGGATCAGGCCTGCGGGGGAAGGCCGCGCTCAGCTCCCGCGGGGTCGGGCGGGGGAGGCGGAGCCCCCGGGCCTCCAGCAGCCCCCGGTGCCCCCGGCCCCGGCGTACCTTGGATGGAGATGAGCACCTGGAGGAGGCTGGATTTGCTGGTCCACCTCTCCGTCCCCTGAAACGCACACGAAGCCCGTCAGCCCGTCTTCACGCCAGCTGTGCCCCGCCCCGCCGGCCCGAGCTCACCTTGCCAATCCAGGTGCCCAGCAGGCTGACGCACACCTTCCCGTTGTCGTAGAGGTTGGGGTTGAGGCGGCCGCTGCACTGGGAGAGGTAGCAAAAATGGGGTGGCACAGCCGGGTAGATGTTGGGGAGCTGGATGTCAAACAGGTAGAGGCCGTCCTCGTAGGGGGTGCGGGTGGGGCCCTTGATCAGGGCTGAGAAGAGGTCCTAGGGAGGGAGGGCGGGCTGAGGCCGCAGGGCTTCGCTTTTCCAGATGCTTCCTTGTGGGGGTGGGGCGGGGGGAGCGACACCCCCGGACCCCAGACACTGGCAGCAGCAGACACTAGGTGCAAGTGCCTCTGTGCGGCCCCCCCCACCGTGGCACCTTTTAAGTGCCGGCCTAAGAGGCGTTTTCCAAGCTGTTTCTGTTCCACCGGGGCTCCCCCCGCCCCAGGAAGTCATCGGGGTGACTGGTGTGGGGCCGCCGCAGGGAGGCGGGCAGGTGGGGGTGAGGAGCCGGAGACGGTGCGGGCGAAGGACTAACGGACCCGGGGTCCTCCGCGGACATTCTCACGGGGCCACCCTACGGACTTTGGGGTAACGCTCTCCGCTGAGTGGGGTTTAGGGAAACACGACAGAACGGAACTACTGCGTCTTCCCCTCTCATCAGAGCTGAGAGAGGCCGAGTTTTCAGAGAGGAACTTGACCCTGACCCCAGAGAACTCCGGGCCACAGCGCACCGAGCACTTGCGGCTGCCCGCTGGCCCCGGCCCCAGCCACGGCGGGCCGCTAGACCTGCACCCAGGGCCGGCGGGAGCCAGGGCCTCGGCCAGACCCAGACCCAGCGCCTGCAAGCACCGGCACACAGCAGGGCCCGGCACAGGCCCTGGCGGCCCAGGCGGTGGACATACGGGGCTGCCCCTCCCCGCCCGGACGAGCGCGCGCCCACAGAGTCTCCGGCGACCGTGACAGGCAGCTGGAATGCAGGGAGGCGGGCCGGGAGGCCCCTGTTCCATGGCTACAAGGGCGCGCACCAGTCGGTCAGTGGGAATCCACACGGGTGGGACCCAAGAAATACCCTCTGGGTGAAAAGAGCGAATCACAGACGCGACAAGAACGGGCGCCCGCACCAAAGCAGCACGCGCCGGCGGCCCCGTGTGGGAATTTAAACTACGGGACACAGTTGTGCGGGAGGCCCGCCGAGGCCGAGGTCATGCCCCGCGGGTAGGCTGCTTCCCCTGCAAAGCTCCCACTTTCCACCAGCGAGTGTACACTCGGGCCGCGTCTCACACTCTTGGCCTAAGCCGTCAAAGGAGGGACGAAGAATGCGCCGCCCGGCCCGGACTCCCAGGACTCCCGCCAGCCCGCGGTCACCTGACGGGACTGCCACCTGCGTGGCGCCCGCGGCCGGCCCCGCCCACCCGCGCCCGCACCGGCCACTTGCCATTCTGTCCTCGAAGGTCTTGACCATGATGCCGTCGGGCAGCGAGGTAGCCAGCAGCGCCATCTCCTTCCGGACGGTGCTGAAGAACTTCTTGGCTTCCGGGGGCTGGAACTCGATCTTCTTGAAAGAGTGATTTGCTGGAGGGGGAGGGAGGGGTCAGGCCCGGACGAGGGCCCGGGAGCCGCGCTGTCCCCACCAGCTCCTGCCGGCTCCGCGGGCACCCGGGCCGGGCCCAGACCGCCCCGGGAAGTGGTTGCATGGGGCGGCCGGACCCACGGCAGCTCACTCACAGGGCGCGAACTCCAGCACCGAGAAGACCTCGCCCTTGGCGCTGGTGAAGGTGACGCCGGGCTTGCCGCCGCACTGCTGGCAGAGCACCGGGGTCTCGCCGGGCCACTCCGCCTTCACCGGCGACTGCCCCTCGGGCTTGTCCTCCTTGCGCTCCGCGTCCGGCATCGCCTCCATCTTCTCCTCCTCCGCGATGGCCACGTTGTCCAGGGTCTTCTTGAGGTTCTCCTGCAGCTTCTTGATGTCGTCCAGGAACTTCTTCTCCCGGGTCGGCTTCTCGGGCTCCACGGTGGGGGAGGTGGGGGAGCCGGTCAGCAGCTGCTCCACGGTCATGTTCTTGAGGCTCTCCAGGATCCTGATGGCCTCCTTCAGCTCCCGGAAGCTCTTCGGGGGCCCGTCCTTGCCCGCCTTCTCCATCAGCCCCGCCACGGGGGCAGCCATGGCCACGGCGCCCTGGATGGCGGCGGCGGCGGCCTCCTCGCTGACCACCACGCCCTTGTCCTCCTCGGGGGCTGCCGGCTGCTCAGTGGCCGGGAGGGGGGGCTCCTCTATCTTGGGGTGCTCGTCCTCCACCAGGCCGTTGTCCGTCTCCCAGCTGTCGCTGTCGTCCTCCCACTCGTCCGAGGAGGCCCCGCTGGTGCTGCCCTCCACGGAGTCGTAGTCGGACTCCTCGATCTCAGACTCGATGTTATACAGGTGCTGGGGGGACACGCGGGCGGTCTGGAGGGGCTCCGGGGCGACGCCCGGACCCCGAGAGCGGGCGCTCCCCCTGCTCTGCGCTCGGCGGTCACCGCGGGTGCCGGCCTCACCGGCGGGACCTGAAGCCCAGCCAGCAGTCTGCTCCGACTCCCTGCCCGAGGGCACCTGCAGCGGCGCCTGTCGGCAGACCCCACCCGCGGACTCAGTCAGAGGCTCCTGTGGGCTGTGCTGGGGGCTGGGCGGTGTGGAGGGGGCAGGGGCCGGAGAGCTGGCCGGTGTCGTTCCTGCCCCACCCCTGGCATGGCTGCCTGGCGAGGGGGATCCAGCTGAGTCGGGAGGGGCGCTGGGGCACATGGCTGTGTGTGCACAGGGGGCGAGGGAGGGGCCGCAGGAACGGCCGCACCGTGCAGGCCCTCAGCTGGACCAGGCTGCACCCCCTCCCCCCACTGAGGAGAGTGCTGGACAGGAATGGCTTCGTCTCCTCCAGGAGGAGCCTGCACTTCCCAGCACACGGATCCAGGGAGCCGGGCAAACCCGAGCTTGGGGAACGCCTACACACGCCTGCCAAGTGGGGCGCCTGGCCGCTGCTCTCCCGACTCACCCCGGGCTCTGCCGAACAGGCGCTGACCCGTGCTTCCTCTCGAGCCTCCTCGGGACCCTGACACCCGGAGAGACCCTCACCCGGAAGGTGCCGGAGGCCCCGCTCCCACTCCGGAGCGGTCAGGCCCCGCGGGCTCACCTGGGGCAGGATGACGGTCTTGGAGTTGTCGGCCCACACCACCTCCACCTTGCTGCTGACGTCCACGCGGGCCACCTGGCCCACCGACGGCTGCAAGGCAACGACGGTCAGCTCTCAGGGGCCCTCGGGCGGGGAGGCTGAGGGCAGGGGGCGTGGACACCGGCCGAGGCTGCAGTGGCTAATAGGTGGGGACGCCTCTGTCCGCCGGCCGGCGCTGGGCTCACGCCCCTTGGCCGAGTGCCCAAGCCCCCCCCCAACGCCCTCCCTCCTCGCAGGCCCTGGCCCCGGACACCCCGGCCTGGGCTCCAGTCCCCGCGCTGCTCCTGCCCTCCTCTGCCCCAAGCCGCCCCTCCCCACCCAGCGCGGCCCGTCCTCCAAGGCCGGCGCCACGGCCCCCCCGTCTCCCTGCACCTCCTGCGCACAGCGCCCGCCAGCGCGCTCAGGGCACTCAGGCCCACAGGGCCCCTCTGCGGGGCGCACGGGCTCCGCTGAGAGGGGTCTGACCACAGGCCGCAGGCCGAGCCTGCAGGCAGCCGGCTTGCAGGACTGGACTCCTGGAGCCCCCGGGGGGCACCGCCAGGGACTGCAGCCCGCAGGCTGTGGGGAGCAGACAGGGTGGAGGCGCAGCCGCACCTCGTCCTCCTTGTGGGGTGCGCCGTCCTCAGCGTTGCCGATGCGGATGACGATGTCGGTCGTGCGGAAGCGGAAGTCGGGGTGGTCGGCGATGTCGTAGACGCTCACGTCCTCTTCCTCCCCGATCAGCTGGGGCGGGACGGTCACCGTGAGCCTGGCCCGCGCGGCCCGCAGCCCACCTCCAGCGCGCCAGGCGGCCCACACGCACCTCCACGTCGTCCCCACTGGGCCGCAGCTTGAACCACTTCACCATGCAGGTGCGGCCCACGTGGTCCCCCGACTGCACCACGCCGTAGACGGCGGGGTCCGGACAGCTCTGGACTGGGGGACAGAAGGGGGACGCGACGCGCTGAGAAGCCAGGTGCCCCTCCGAGGTGTCTCCGCCCTCCGCTGAGGCCGGCCCTGGCCCCTCCTCCCGGCCTAGCCCAGGCCCTCCGCGGGGCGGGCCTCAGGGGCCTGCACTACCTCGCTTGTCCACCACGAAGTCCCCGGGGCAGAACTCATTGTTGTCCAGGTGGTGCACGGGGAAGAGGTCGTTGGAGCGGATGTTGCACTCCACCGAGCCGTCCTGCCACATGACGTCCGCTGAGGTCATCGTGGTCACCACCTCCACCGCCACCCTGCGGGCAGGGCCGTGAGCCAGGGAGGGGTGGGGGCTGCCCCGGAGCCCTCCCGTCCCGGGGCTCGGGCACCAAGCTCAGTCCCAGCGAGGGCGACCCAGTTTACAGCCGCAGGCCCCGTGGCCCCCTGAGAACGGCCCCACGAGGGAGCGCCCCAGCAAGCGTGGGCCCAGGGGTCCCCCTCCACCCACCCCCAAGCTCTCCTTTCCACCAGGCCAGCCCGGCACCCGCTGGGCACCCCGAGCTCTCGGGCGCAGCCCGCGTGCGCCCTCAGAGGACCGGTCCGGGCGCCCTCTGGGCTCACCTGTCCCCCGGCTTGAAGTCGCGCGTGATCTTGCTCTTCTTCCTCTTGTGTTTTCGCTTCAGGTTCTTGATGGACAAGGGGATGCTCTTCTTGCGGCCCGTGCCGCTGCCGCTCTGCGAGGAGGTGGTGGAGCTGGCGGAGGAGGTCACGGAGCTGGTGTCGTCCGTGTCGTCGGCGGCCTCGTCATCGGCGTCCTGCTCCGCCGAGTGCAGCCGGTCGTCCCCGCCCTCCTTCAGCAGGAAGGGCGGCAGCTGCTCGCCTGGCTCGGCGGTCTCCTCGGGGCCCTCATCCTGCAGCTCCACTGGGCTGGCCGAGCCCTCGGGCGTCTCCTCGGGGCTGGCCGAGCCCGGCCCGCCCCGGGCTTTGGCCTCGCCCTTCTTGCTCAGGTCCTCTGCGGAGTGGTCCCTGGCGCACTGGGCGTCTGGCGAGCAGGACATGATCCTCACCACCTGCTTCTTCAGGAGGCGCTTGACCTGGGGCAGAGCAGGGGCATGCCGAGGTGTGGCAGCGGGCCGGGGCCGGGGGCCCGGGCAGACCGACCCCAGGCAGCTGTTCTGGGGGTGGGGGCGGCAGTGGACACCTATCTGGCTGCAGGAGCCACCAGGCCTGCCCCCCAAGGCCCAGAGCACAGACCATCCTTCCTGGCTGTGGAAATGGCTCGAGGCCAGTTCCTCGAACGCCCACCAGCCCCGGCCCCGAGGACATACCTTCTTGGCCATAGAGCCCTCCCCCTGGGCGCAGTTTTTTTCTGGACATTCACAGGCAATCTTGGCCGGCTCTACCTTGGCTGGGAAGACATACAGACAGCGCTCCCCCAGCTGCCGCTGAGCATGGTCAAAGCATCCGAGACGCTTCACCCTGGGAGGGGGAGAAAGTGGGGTTCTCCAGCTCTGGCCCCACACCCACAGCTGCCCGGGGCTGCTGGAGTGGGTGCACGCTGGAGCCGCTCACCTGCCTAGGTTCTCCTGGGTGATGACAGAGGGTGGGGGGCTGACGCTGTCCGTGCCCCCTGGGCAGAAACTCTTGGTGATCCACGTGACCTTCAGCTCCACAACCTGCACCTGGGATGGTGGGCCGGGCAGGGCCACGTCAGAAGGCCCCAATGGCGGGCTGTGTCGGAGCTGCCCAGCGCCCTCGAGCTCCGGAGCAGCTCCCACCCCAAAGTTCACTGCCACCGGCCACTCCCTGCTTGCCCTGGCCCAGTCAGGCTGGGCATTCTCCACGGTCACCCCGGCCAGAGCCTGGCGTCCCCGGGTCCCCAGAACCCTCTCGGGTCAACGGGGCCCAGAGGCCACCCGCCCCCGGGGCCTCACCTCCTCCACCACCACCCGGAACTTGCTCTTGGTGCTGAGCACGGGCTTGACCCCCGACAGCCACTGGACGCTGGAGAAGATCTTGGCGGGGCCGATGAGCACCTGGCCCGGGTAGAAGCCGTAGGAGTCGTCGAAGAACAGGCCCTGCGGGCGGGTGGAGGACGGTCCGTGGGCGGAGCCTCCCGCGGGCAGCGCTCGCCCCCCCTCCCCGCCAGCCCCGCTGGCTCCACACTGCACCCCCCTCCATGGGCCTCCACTCGCCCTAAGACAGACCCTAGGGCTGCAGAGCTGCGGCCTCGACGCCAGGGGCACGCCTGCCTCTGCTCTGCGCGCCCGGGCCTGGGCTCTCGGGGGCAGTGATGCCCAAACCTGCGGTCATGCACCGGCCGTGCTGGCTGACAAGGCCGCTGCTCTAGACACACCGCGCTAAACGCGAATACGCTCCAGGATGGGAGAATCGCAGTTTTAAGAGGACAAGCGAAGTAACTGCAAAGAAAAGTCCCCACTCCCCCCGCCCACACCCGAGCCGCGGGCTTCCGGTCAGCCCGCCCCTTCCAGGAAGCCCCTGCTGCCAGCGTCAGGCCCCCGCTGACACCCCCGTGGCGAGCGGCCAGCGGGTGAGGGGCAGGAGGGGCGCCGCCCTGCCCACCCAGGAGCCGGCAGGGCCACGGTACCGAGTCGCTGACGTGCGGGCAGACGTCGTAGAGCTTGGCCCCGTCCTCGGTGTTCATGGAGCACCTGCAAGAGCACAGTCTGGTCTCCACCGCTCGCTGACGGCGCCACAGGGCCGAGACCGGCCAGGCCGGCCCGGGGGGCCTGTGGTCAGGCCCGGCCAGCGGCGCCACTGGGCCCGCAGACCCTCGGGCGGCACCGAGCAGCAGCGCCCAGACGCGGCCTCCGAGCTGGAACGGGTGACCCCGACCCTGCATCTATGTGCTACCCCCCAAAGGAGCCTCGAATAGTGCGAGCCCCTGGCCGGCACCCTGACATGCTTGCTCCCCACGCCGGGACAGCGACGGCGGGAACTGCGCGGACGGCTAGGCCACGCGACGGGAGACGGCTGCTACCCGCGGTGGAGCGCCCGCACTGGCCCCGCAGGACAGCCCCCCCACCGCCGGCTCTCTGCGCGGCGGGGTACCTGGCGCCGTTGGACAGCTTCAGGATGATCTGGTTCTTCAGGTCGTAGACCTTCCCCAGCCAGCAGTCGTAGGCGATGTAGTCCCCGTACATGAAGGGCTGCGGGCCAAGGCGCGGAGCGTGAGGGGCGGGGCAGCCCCCAGGGCACAGCTCCGCGTGGCCCAGCGTGATGAGGGGAAGGTCCTCAGGTGCTTGGGCCGACCGACCGGGAGTGCAGGCCCCAGCCACACCCCAGCTCTACGCTCACCCCGACTGCCCGTCCAGCGTGCAGGAGGGGCTGGCAGCAGGGGCCGGCCGGGCAGAGGCGGCGGAGCGGAGGACACAGCTGCCCAGGGTGGGAGGGGCCGTGGGGCGGGGCAGGCGGCGCCTCTGAGGAGCCTGGGCCGCAGGTTTCTCCTGCTGGGAGCGCGCTCGCTCCCGGGCAGAGCCGCAGGGCTGAGCTGGGGCCAGAGGCTCCGGGATGAGCCGTCCTTTAGCGCATACATGGACGCCAAGCAGACGGTGCATGCTGAGGGCTGGCGGCAGGGAGCGCACCGCACTGCCCGGCCCCGCGGACGCCGTTCTCCTCTGAAAGGGGCCGGGCGCCCTGGGCAGCGGAGGCCAGGCCTGGCCCGGCAAGAACACGAGCGGGGCGGCGAGAGGCGGCGGAGCGGCCCGAAGCACACGGACGCCAGCGGGAGGGGCGCCGGGGCCCGTCTGGCGACTACGGTGGCGGTCACGGGCAAAGGGCGGCGGTCACGGGCAAGGCCAGCGCAACAGGGAGCAGCTGAGCGCCCGGCGGAGGGCAGAGCCAGCTCCCCGGGCAGGGGCCACGGCAGAGAGGAGGGGCCGCGAGAGTCACGGCGCCGTCCGGCAGCCAGGGGGCTGGCTGCTTGGGGTCAGGGCCCAGCAGGGCCGCACACTGGGCCGGGGCTCCGCCCTGCCCGGGCTGGTGCGCGGCGGCGCCCAGGCTCAGGCCTCCCAGCGGGGCGCGGCAGGCGCGGGGAGCCTCACACCCCGGGGCGCTGCCCAGACAGGCAGACGTGAGGCTGAGCAGAGGCCCGGGTCAGAGGGCAGCGGGCGCTGCGGGACGACCTGGGTCTGCGCCCACACTGGTACTGGGCCTGCACGGAGCGGCCCGTCTGGGGGAAGCGCCCGCTGCAGCATTCAGGGCCCCCCACCCGCGCTGGTCCTCGAACGTTCCAGGAAGGAGACGAGAGAGCGAGCAGAGGCGGGAGGGCAGAGCGCGCCCAGCAGACGGAGGGACACGGCAGCGGCTGGGGAGCCCGCACCCTGCAGCGGCGCAGGGACGCACGGCCGCTTGAGACGTCAGTCCCCGACAGGGAACTTGTCTGAAGTTAGTGCTGAGGAGGCAGAGGAACGGCCGGGACCCGCGGGCCGCGTGGGGACACCCTCCCCGGGCCGCAGGGCCAGCAGGCAGGAGGCGGCGCCGGCTCACCCAGATGTGCTGGAGGTCCTTGCTGTTGACGGGGTAGATGATGCAGTTGGTGCCGATGAGCTTGACGGCGCAGTCGATGCTGACGTCGATGACGGTGCCGCACTGGCTGTCCTGGGGGAGAAGGCATGCAGGCCTGCGCGGGCGCCCGGCGCCTGCCGGGGGGGCCGGCCCAGCCCAGCCCCAGGCCACCCCACCAGGGCTGGGACCAGGACTCACGGTGGAGCGCATGTGCCGGACCACGTCCCGGGGCACCACGGAGCGGTCCTCCAGCTTCAGCTGCGAGAGGAAGGGCAGGTGTGAGAGGCCCTTCAGCCGCAGCCAGCAGGGGGCAGGGCGCGGCAGGCACGGGTGCAGCCAGGTCTTCACCAGCCGCACGGCCCTCACAGGCCCTGCTGAGAGCTGGCACAGCCTGTCTGCCCGCACCAAAGGCAGCCTGCACTGCCTGGGAGGCTCGGGGACAAGACAGTGGCCTCGGCTTACTGCGCGTCTTCACAGAGCTCTGTGCAGCGCAAACACTTGGCTGCGTCAGTCCTTCCCCAGCTCGGCATGCGCCTGCCCACCGGCCCCCTGGCGAGGACTGAGTGGGAGGAAGGGAGCCTGCCACAGGGCAGCGGGGTCACCCCTGAGGCAGTTATCAGCCGACGCCACCTTCTACTCCGGGTTATCCTTCCTGACAGCGGCAGCCCGTCCTTATCTGCCACGCTGGCCACTGGCTGCTGGCCTCTGGAGCTTGGCCCAGGGCGCAGCGAGCACTCACCCGCCCCTCCTCCCACACCCAGCAGCCACGGCCTTGGTGCACAGCCGGATCCTGCCCCAGCAGAGGTCTTCTCCACTGGCTCCTGAAGCCTGGGGCGGCACCGCTGCAGGCCTCCCCTGGGTCAGCCCGGAGGCCAAGACCTCACACCCCTGGGTGGGAGGGCCGTCCACCCCACACTCCCCCCCATCAGGCTCCTCAGACCCCTCTGCCCCCGCCTCCGGGCCCTGGGCGTGGCAAGGCAGCCTCCACGGAAGGAGAACTGAGACGCTGGAAGAGGAAGACGCTGGCTGGAGCTCACGGCAATCTCAGCGAAGATGATGAGAGCAAGCCGTTCGCTGGAGGGTGTGTCTCACCAGAGTAAAGTGGCCGATGGGCCTGCCTGCAGCCAGGGCAGGGGAGGTCCCCACAGGGAACGCACCCCAGGGCCTTTCCAAAGGTGCAGGACGAAGGCGGGGGTCCTGGAGCCAGGCGCTTCCAGGTGCCAGCTCCGAAACCTCGGCTAGCGCCCTGCCAACACACCAGCTGCGCCACCCTCCCGGCCTGACCTCCGAGTCCTGGCCGCTGGGGGGCACGAGGGGCTCCCCAAGGGTGTGCCGGATGTAGGCTGGCCCCCAACTACAGGACTCCCCAGGCTGCCGCCCGCGGTGCCCGAAGCTCTGGCCGAGGGCCTGTCGGGCGGTCCCACCCTCTCAGACCTCCGCTCCCATCGCAGATCCCAAAACGCCAAGTGCAGTTCTTCCCAAGCTGTCGCAGAAACCACAAGTCGTGATGCTGGGACCCAACGGAAGGGGCATCGTGCCCTGCAGGGCGGGCAGGAGAGGGTCTCTGAGGGGAGTGCAGCTGCGGCCTCGCCGGCTCCGGGGTCGTGGAGAGGAGGCCCCCACGAGCCTGCGGGTCACGCCCCGGCCTGGCGCTGCGTGGGCCCGAAGGAGCTGCCGCGAGGGAAGGGGGGCGGCGGCAGCCCAGGCCCTGAGCCGTGCAGCTCCGACAGCACCTTGCCCAGCCCCGCGGCACCCTGGCCAGGGCACGGCTCTGCGGACCTAAGCGGCCACGACACGCCGGCGAGAGCTGGGTCACCGCCAGGCCACCGCTGCTCCCCCCCCCCCCAGGGTCGCGCGCTCTCGCGGCTGGGGCGCCGGCAGTGGCTCCCCTACTGGTCGCTCCCTGGGCTTGCCGGGTCCCGCCCAGCTGGGTGCCGTCCTCTCCCTGCTGCACCCTTCCGCTGCGCTCAAGCCCCCAGCGCCCTGGGCCTCTGCCTGCGCCCGCACCCGTGGAGGAGGAGCCGCCGTGCCGGGCCGGCGCTCCCCTGCCTGGCTCCAGACTGTCCTTTCGACCACACAAAGAGAACATCCCTGCAGAGTGCAGAGGTCAGAACGGAGCGCTGTGGCCTCTCTGCGTAAACAAAGAGCAGTAGGTGCTCGCACTCCGGGGCCGTGGAGGCCCCGAGACGTCGCCAGGGGGCGCCGTCGGGCTCTGTGGAAACAGCCGACTGACGCGCACAAAGCCCAGTCAGGAAACAAACCTCGCTTTGTCAGCCCGCCCCAGCCCAGTTTTAAAAGGCGTGCCTGGGTGGGATGCAGGGAGGGCAGAGCTCCGCTGTCACTACTCTAGAACTCCGACCGGCACACTCCAGTGAACGCGTCTCTCAGTTATGCCGCAACGCTCGGAGCCTCTGAGCGGAACACACGGACGACCCTGCTCGAGCCGTGTCCGGGAGGGCCCCGGGGGCTTTGACGGGGCCGTGCCTGTAGAGCCCCAGATTCCACACCCTCAGTGCCCACGGTCCTGGAGGCAGAGGGACTGAGGGGCAAGGAGCTCCCGGTTCCACGCACCTTGCCGGCGTGCACAGAGCTTACGGAGACGCGCGCACCGGCCGGGGCACGAAGGCCATGCAGAGAAACAAGGTGACCTGGCAGACGGCCACACCGGGAAAGGCGAGTCACGTGACCAGAGTGCTGGGGACGGTGCTTTGAGCGGAGGGATGAGACGCCAAGGAGAAAGGCCCCGGGACTGGCGAGAGGCCAGCAGGTGACAGCAGAGGGCCCTTAGGAGAGCAGCCTGGAAGGCCTGAGATTCTGAAACGGGGCAGAGAGGGATTCTGACTGAAACAGGGGGGCGGGGAAGGGTTTGAGGCCAGAGAGTTTCTAAAAAGTTTTAAAAGGTTAAAAGAGGGCCTCCCTGGTGGCGCAGTGGGTTAAGCAACGCACTATGAAGCAAACCGCAGCCACTGCAGCACGAGTTCGATCCCTGCTGCCGGCCAGG
>JAGFMF010011609.1:196107-223238 GCA_019455555.1 Galemys pyrenaicus | reverse complement strand
ACTGCAGCACGAGTTCGATCCCTGCTGCCGGCCAGGGAGGGGACCCACATGGTGCAGCAGACCTCTCCTGCCTCGCCCGCTGCTCCCCTCAGCAGTGTGCTTCAGTCCGTCTGCCTGTTCTGCTCCCCGCTCTCTGTGGTGAATCCTCTCACCCCCGCACACCTCTGGCCTGTACCCCAGTGCTTGTATGCATAAATAAATAAATCTAAAAAAAATAAGTAAAAGGTTAAAAGGCTACAAGCTAGAATTGAGGGGTGCAGCAATAGGGGGCTACAGCCTAGCAGACGACAGTGTTCATACAGGTCACCGTTCGTGGGGTTTCACCCGCACGCACAATCGTGAGAGACTGTAGGCTGCAGGAACAACGATGATGGGGTTTATCTATAAACAGAGGGAAACACAAATGCTCCATCTGGACAGCAGCAGCGATGACCACGGCGTGGTTTGCAGGGGCCGTCTGAGGGGCCCCAGTGTGGCAGCTGTGAGCTGCCGGCTGACACGAAGGAGGGTTAGCTTTTTGAGGCACCAGGCCCATGGCTTCTGGTGTTTTTTTAAAGTTAGTGTTGGAGATAAGGTTATGGCCCAGTCTCTGCAGAGTTGTTATTTTTTTTTTAAAGATTTATTTATTTATGCACACAAGCACTGGGGTACAGGCCAGAGGTGCAGGGGGTGAGAGAATCCACCAGACACAGTGGGGAGCAGAACAGGCAGATGGACTGAAACACACTGCTGAGGGGAGCAGCGGGCACAGGAGGAGAGGTCTGCTGCGCCCTGTGGGTCCCCTCTCTGGCCGGCGGCAGGGGTCGAACTCACGCTGCAGTGGCTGCGGTCTGCTTCACAGTTGCTACTTAACCCACAGTGCCGCCAGGGAGGGCCCTCTGCAGATTATTTATTTGTTTTTGGAGGCTGGAACCGTTTTCTGCTGCTTCTTCAGGCCTTTTTTTTTTTTTTTTTGGCTGCTTTTTTTGATGTTCGATGAATTGTTTTGAATTAGTGGGTTTTTGTTGTTGTTGTTGTTGAATGAATTCAGACTTTTTTTGACTGCTCTGTATTTGTATTTAGGGTGCCCCCCCACAATCCGACTGGCTCATTTTTCAGTCCTGCACCTGACTGGTTGCTCTGTAATTTAGGAAGTGCACTCCGCATGACGGTGCTTTGCCACCGCTGACTTGTGGTGAGAGGCGGGGTCTTGGCAACAAAGCATCAATCAGCTCACAGCTCACACCCGATTGGTTTGCTGATCCGGGCCACTCGCTGCTACAAGAGCGGTCTCTGAGGAGCCAATGCCCCAGACTCGCAGCAGAGGTGCACACACCTGCTTTTGCTGCTGTAGCCGGCAACAGTTCCAGTGCGGAAGCCCCTGCAGGGCCCTGAGACGGCACCGTGGGCACGCTGCATGTCTGGGGACACCTCAGCTGTCCCGGCTGCAGGAGGGAGCTCCTGCACGCTGGGACAGAGGTCAGGTGTGTCTGACAATGCCCAGGACGGCCTGGCAGCGGTGGTGCTGGGACCGGAGTGTCACCTGCCCCCTGCTCTGGAGTGGACCAAGGAGCGGCTTCCGTGGAAAGCGAACGGAGGTGCAGGAGGGGCAGATGACCACAGGAGGCGTCCGGCCGCCCCAGGTGAGCCCCCAGGAGTCCTGCCCTGGCCAGGGGGACTGCTCCCCACGGGTCCACAGGGCACACGGCCCTGAGCTGCAGGCCTCAGGCGGCCTCTGACGGACAGCAGTGAGGACGAGCTCGCCCAGCAACTCTGGGTCCAGACCCGTCATGAGCCTGCTCTTGGGCCGACCCGGAGGACCGAATCCACTGCGCAAAGTGCCCCAAGGACACAGAGAGGCAGGTGAGGCTGCTCAATAGGTCGAAATACAAGGAGGCCGCCCTGCACGTTCCTTGCAAGTGGACCTGCGCATCACGGCCCGCGGCCCAGTGGAGGCCAAGCCTGGCCACGGGGCAAAGGCGCGGCAGGCCTGGTCACCAGCCCCAGCATCCCTGTGACGCTAAGGGGGCCGCCAATCCAGAGAGGCGGCAGGACGTCCAGCGAGAGACCAAGGGGGGCCTTAAAGGGGCCCGAGTGCTGCCAAGGCCGGAAGCCGCCACCACCGTCAGCCCATCGCCGAGAAGGGCCAGCGCAGGGGAGGTGTGGGTTCTCGTCAGCCTCAGAGGAAGACGACCGACCCAGCCTTTTCCGGGGTCAGTGATGTTCAACCAGCGCTTCGACCACGACACAGGAGGCCCAGCGCAGCCAAGCGCCCCCGGGGCCAACAAGCAGCGTCAGGCTGCAAGAACAGGCCCCCCGCCAGCCCCGCCCGAGCCCCTGGTGAGCGGAAAACTGGGGACCACTCGCAGAATGCCCCGCTCGGCGTGGACTCAGAGGCTCTGCCTTCGCTAGACAGAGACCCAGGGAGCCCGAGGGGGCCCAGCAAGGGAGAGGGCGTGTCTCTGGAACACACAAACAGAACAAGGCGCCCGCTGCTTCGCCTGGGACAGGAGGGGAGGCGGCCTGTGCGCAAGGGAGGCTGTTTACTGTTTACCTCGGCCAGGACACGGACACACTCCTGAGAGGAATGAGGACAGACCAGCACTGGCGGCTCCTAAACACTCGCCACCTCCAGAGGCTCAAACAACCTGAGACGCACCTCCCCTCCTGTTACAGGGCAGGGAGAGGAGCGCCCCAGAACCCCCCAACCTGCCCTCTCTGAATGGGCTCTGCCATCTGCCACATTAAGACAAACATATAAGGCCTTTCATGGAAAGGAACTTTAATACAACTAGGGTACAGTACAGAAAGGACAAAGAACATAGTTACTGAGTCAAGCATCCAAAGTTACCCATCTCCTGGAGGGTAAAAGTCCAGCCAAATAGGATTGGCCCAAAGCAAGGCCCAAAAGTTGCCACATGTCTAAAGGACCTTTCGGGGGAGACCCATAGAAAAGGGTCAGAAAGAGTCAGACAAATCCGGGAGGAAAAGAGCAAAATCAAAATTAAGATGAAAGCTGCCATCGCTAACCTCCCCACGGGTCGCAGAACCCATTCAGAGAGGGCAGGTTTGGGGGTTCTGGGGCGCTCCTCTCCCTGCCCTGTTAACACTCCCGCTCCCACACACGTGTGGGAGGAGCAAACCCGCCCTGCCCCAGCCCCTGGGCTCCGGAGCCCCCAAGAAGGCCCTCCGCCGCCCGTGTTCTTCCGGAAGGCCAGCCGGCTGCCTCGGCTCACATGCTGCGAAGGCTGCCCACGGTGAGCACACGTCCACGCCTGGAGGCCCGACTCAGCTTGGTGTGAATGGAGGAAACCACGCAAAGGAACTGGCTAAAACACAGGGTCAGGGTCAGCCGGCTGTTTCTAGTGTTTCTGCGGCTAATGACCGCACAGGTGACATCAGGCATGGACGCCGTCTGGAGGATTTTACAAGGACCTGGGGTGTGTGTGTGGGGGGGGGGGGGGGGCGGGTCCAGACATGATCCTGCTCTCCACGGCAAACACAACCGGAGGCCGGGCGCTGCTTCTGCGGGCTGGGAAGCCCCCCCGGCGGCCTCTGGAAGCACCTGGAATCTGACACGCGTGTTCTCCTCAGCGCGCTGCACGCTGCGGGGTGGCCCGGTGGTGGTCACGCGGTCAGCGCAGCGGGTCACAGCCACCGGGGAAGGCGCCCAGGGGACGGCACACGGCAGGGCCAGGCACGCTGCGACGGCGCCTCTCCCAGGAAGCCGCACGGGGCAGGGTGTGACAGGCACACCCCGAGTCTCCGCCCCCCCGGCCCCCTGCCCCGTCCCTGAGCCTGGCTGCTGGATTCTCTCTGGCCAGAAATGACAGCAAGGGGAGAGCGACGTCTCCTCAGCAGCCGGTCAGCAGGCAAGAGAACAGCACCCGCGTGCTCACAGGCCCTGTGGGCGACAAGGGGCCTTTCTGACACCAAGTGTCCGCAAGAGGAAGCGGGAGCTGCACGGCACGGAGGGTGGGTGGGAGCTGGGCCCCGCCCGCCTCTTCCTCGGCCCAAGCGCCCGTTCCGAGTGGCGTGGGAAGTGCTGGTCAGTGATGTGGGCACGTGCCGGCTTGCGGAGGCCTGGGGCTGCTGAGCGGGTGTGCCTGAGCCCCCATCAGCAGGCGGCCAGCCCGAGGGCCTCACACGCTTGGGGGCAGAGGGAGACCCCGGGAAATGACGAGGCCGCTGGAAGAACAGACAAACGGGGGTGCCCATGACTAGAAATCTGTCTCGTCCAGCCAGTGTCCCGGAAACCGTCCAGCCGCAGCGCTGCTAAACCAAAGACGGGGTCCCCCGGTGCCACCGTTTCCGAGCGTTTTCTGCTGGTCCAGAATGAGACGGGAATACAAACACACGACCAGGAACGTGCCTTGGCGTTACAGAACTTGCATTCACGCAAATGAGAATACCTGACCACACAAGTACACACGGCTCCACGGTGGGAGGGAGACGGCCTTGTGTCTGGATGGCGCGGGGTGCAGGACTAGGCCGCACGGGACGGCCCCCCAGAGGCAGGCTAGGGCGGTCGCGGGATGCCCTCCACCTGCCCCTCTTCAGCTGAAAGCCGGCCAGGCCCCGGTACCCAAGCCCCAGGCCGGCGGTCTTGACCCCACCCGCAGGCCAGCAGCTGCCATCAGGGCCAGGCCGGGCCGCAAGCCGCTGAGCACCAGCTTGTGGGGTGGTCCGGGGGCACAGCCTGCCCAAGGGGACACAGAAAGGGACCGCGTCCAACTGCCGGCTAAGTGGGGGGCTGCGCCCGGCAGCAAGCCAGCATTTCTGCAGAGGCTGCTGCGCTTGGGGTGCAGGGCAGCACTCCAGGGGCAAGAGCCGTGTGGCGAGCGCGGCCAGCACCACGCCCTTGTTCTTGGCCTGGGACAGGACAGCCCAGGAGTCCTGGGCTCGGAGGCAGGAGTTCCGCGGCAGCTTCCGGAGGAAAGGCCTCCTCAAGCACCACGAGACAGGAGAGGCTGCAGAGGGCTTTCCATCCTGTGGAGGGCTCCCCGAGGGCTGGCAGGGGCAGGAGCCTGGCCGCGGCGCCGCCTTGCACGCTGCTACCCCACGTCCGGCGTCATCACACTAGGAACGGCCGCCGGTCGGGAGCCCACCTTGTCTTCCCTGGGCTCGCACGGGGCAGGAGAGAGCCCTCAGACGCTCTCCTCTCCAGCCCGGCCCCGTGTGCGAGACCTGCCAAGGTCACCCAGGTGCCCTGTCCCTCCTCGCCTGGCTGCAGGCCCCGCGTCACCCCAGACCTGGCGGGGTGCCGACGCTCAGGCCCCACGGCAGCCCTGCCCCGGCGCAGGCTCCTCGGCTGCCAGGACGTGCTCTGGGGAGTCCCTAAGAGAAGCTGACACACGCCCGCAGGCCCCAGCTATTCTGACTGGCACTGTGCAGGCAGCACAGGGAGAAACGGCTTTCGGAGGGTGGGCTGGCCAGTCCCCGCTCAACGACAAGGAACCCGACTCCACGCCTGCCCCGCGCCTAGGACACCTGCATTTTAGGTGTATCAGGGAGGGGAGGATTTAAAGAAAACCCACAGGCAATCTTAGAGGGGCACGTATCGCCCCTCCCCCACTTACAGGGCCAAAACCCCCGTGGCCACAGTCACAGCTGCAGCAGACGGACGGGGAGCGGGGCATGGGCCGGACTCTCCCCGCCGCTGCGAGTCCAGCAGGGCGGCCGCGCGGGCTCTGCCGAGAGGAAACGGCGCCTGAGGGCTGACCGGCGCTCACCGGAGACCCCGGCAGAGAGTGGGGGCCCCTGAGTGCTTCGCAGGCCTCGCCCAAGCCTGCAGCCACCTCATGAGGAAGGCTGCCCGTTTCGGAGACGGGGCGCCCCGGAGCGGGCATCTCCCCAGGATCACAACGGCCTCGCTGCCCTGCACCACCACTCTGTCGGGGGAGGGCAGCCCCGGCACAGACCCAGCACACGTGACCCGGGACCCGGGCCTCCAGGTGCCGTTCCCGTGCGGGCCAGCAAGGGGCTTCCCTCCTCGGGGCTCCAGGGGGAAAGGGAGGAATTCTTGTCAGCCCGAACTCCTTTCCCCACAACCCGAAAGAGTGCTACAGGGCGACCCCAATATAAAAGGGGTTTCCCTGACTGGGTCCTCACCCGCGCGCTCCGAAGACTTTCATAAGTCCCAACTTCAGGCACACATGACAAAAGTTACTAAAGGGTTTTACTCTACAAGAGAAGGGGAATAAACTAGAAAGATCACCAAGGCAAGAGAGGGCTACAACTCCGTAAACACCCCACCAGGCCTTCCGAGCGGGAACCCCACGGCGCGCGGAGAGCTGGCTGAGTCAAGGGAGAGGGCGCCCCAGGAAGAGAGGGCCCGAGGCTCACCTCCCTGGTGTTACGGCCGGCCCGGCTGCCGACGCCACCCTCGGGTCCCAAGGACCCACTCCTCGATAACCACATTTCCGGATGTGTGGTTCCGGAACACCGGTGGTCTGGAGTGGGGCTGGAGCCACACACCAACCCGTGTCACCCACTCAGGACGCCCCTTCCTTCCCCCTACCAAGAGGACGCCTGCCCCGAGCAGGAGCGGAATCACCTGACCAGGAGAACCCAGTCCAGGTGCCACAGCTACGATCGGCAGCCACAAGCTTTGTGCGGTCCCCGCACGCCGGGAGCCAACACACACCGAGAACACGGGGAGAGGCGCCTGGGAGCTGGACCGGGCAAGGCTGAGGGAGACGGAGGCAGCCCCGCCGGGCCCGGGAGGCGCTGTTTATCAGGGCTACAGAGTCCCCGCTGTGGATCCCAGGCCCACCGAGGGGCCCGCTGGGTGCAGCAGGGATCTATTCCTTGCCGTCCTCTGGGCGGCCTGAAGGGCAGCCCGTCAGTTCTGCTCCGGACCAGCACGTTCCCCTCCTCTCGGTAACAGAGAGAGCCCCTCCCCGCCTTCTGTCATGACGAAAACTCTAATTAAAGACAGGTCTGGGGCTCGAGGGGCCAAAGCAGGGTGGATCACAAGTGAGATGCAACTGGGAGCCCCCCCCACCCCGGGGTTCAGCCAGGGCACAGCTGCACAGGCACCGGCGCCTGGTCAGGGCCTGGAGGGCCGGCACGTGGCCCACTGACCCAAGCACCCTGGGGCAGACCTGGCCGGGGCGCGTCCTTTAGAGAGGGCGACCACCGCCAGGGCCAGGGCCTCCGGGGCCGCCCCGGGACCTGGGCTCGCACCCCCTTCTTCACTTTCTCTCGGTGAAGCCACAGGGTTGTGGCAGAACCTTGGCAACGAGGCGGCCTCTCCCCCAGCAGAGCTCAGGCTCCGTCCCACTCCCAGGGCGGGTTGGGAGCTGGAGTCTCCGCTCCACCCAGATCAGCTGCGGCCCCGCCCGTCCGTGCCCAGATGCCGAGAATCAGCTGCGGTCAATAGCCACTCTCTGCAAGAGGCAGCTACCTTCCGAGGCAGGCGCAGACGGAAAGGGGTTCACTCAGCACTGCTATTTTTAAAAATGCGAATACTGTAGGAAAAGGCAGTAAAAATAACACACGCGAGCCTGGTCCAAGGCCCATTCTTCCCTGGGCAGCCAGGTCCTCGCTCAGAGAGGGAGGACGGGGACAGGCTGGCGTTCCGGTGGCGCCTGGTTTCTGTCACACCCACGACAGCGCATGGAAGACAGTCCAAGCCCCCCCCCCAACAGCACCGGACGCGCCCAGAAGCCCCGGCACCGACGGGACACACGCCTTCCCGAGCCCCCAGGTCGCTCGAGTTAGGGCAGAGCAGGGAGCCTGCCTGCTGGGGGAGATCTCCAGCACAGCCGGGCAGAAACGACCTCCAGCTGGCCCCAGGAAGGCAGGGCCTCCCCGCGCCACTGAGTCGGAACAAGCACGGCTCTCTTCGTTCCCGCAGCTCTGAAAACGAGCGGTCCAGGCCGGAGTGGAGTGGGCGCTGGACCCCCGGGGGGGGGGGGCAGGGGCCTGGGGAAGGCGGGGCTGGAGGAGGGCGAGCCACCGGGCCCCCGCAGAAGCAAATCGGGTCTCACGCCGCCAGCTGCCGGCGCAGCGCCCGCCAGGGCCACACACGGGATCGTTGCCCCGGCACCACCGCGACACCGGCCTCCCCGAGCCCCCAGGCAGGAGCAGGGAGCTGGCCTCCTGGGCAGAAGCAGACATTCCGCGCCCACTCTGGGGAAGGGGCGGGGCCGGGACGCGGAAAGGCCTCGCGACTCACCCGGTGACGTGGACTCACCCCGACTGGCCCTCGGCCCTCTGACAGAGGGGACATGACCGCACGGGAGGAGACGAGATGCAGTCTTCTGCCGGCGTGTGGCGACACGCCCCCCCGGAGAGGCCCAGGGGCCCTCCTCGAAGGGCGCAGCAGACCTCTCCCGCCTCCCGCTGCTCCCCTCAGCAGTGTACTGCGGTCCATCCGCCTGTTCTGCTCCCCGCTGTCTCTGGTGACTCTTCTTACCTCCTGTGACTCTGGCCTGCACCCCAACTCTCGTGTGCATAAATAATAAATCTTTAAAATACATATATATCAATAATTCAAACTTTACTCGTAACACCGCAGGTTCCGCTTCATACGCGCAAAACCAAGAGACGCGCCGTGGCTTCCGGAGGCTCTGACAGCAGCTGGAGAGTTCCAGGAGGCCCCTGTCTGCTGGCAGCTACGGACACAGCCCGGTGCTATTCCGAGACACCTGCGCACGGGTGGGCGGGTTTTCAACCAAGGCAAGATACAAAGCATGGGGGCTGGTGCGGGACAGCAGAGCCCTGGGAACGGACGTGGGGCCGGCAGTGCAGCACCGGGGCCTCCCCCGCCGGGCCGGACACCCAAGCTCGCACTGCCTGCAGGAGGTGCCAGGCTGCCACCGCGCCGGCCCCGGAAGCCCAGCCTCGTCCAGGGGCTCTTCGCAACGGCCCGGCAGGGACACGCTGGATTCCCAGAGCCCGGCAGGCAGGAGGTGGGCAGCCGGCGCGTCCGCCTGGAGCGGCGGCCCAGTCCCGTCAGGCGGCCCGGGTGCGGCGCTGCCCGCTGCCCGTCTGCTGGACACCCGCACCTGTTGCATGAGCCGGCGGAGACGCGCCGGCCGCTGTGCACAGGACGGCCCCCGCACATGCCACGGGCAGGCGGAGGCGACGTGGCTGCCTGGGAGCGCGTGGCCAGGGCGAAGTGCGGACTCGCGCTGGGGTCTGACTTCTGAAAAGCCTGCCGCGAGCCACCACGGGTCACCCACGGGCCCGAGCAGCAGCCGCGTGCTGTCCGAGGAGCCCGAGCAGCAGCCGCGTGCTGTCCGAGGAGCCCGAGCAAGAACACACAAGCGCCGCTGTCCAGGAAGCGCCGGCTCAGAGCAGGCCTCGGTCCCTCAGCTTGGCGTCAGCCCGGCCACTGCGGGAGGACCGTGACGCCTGTCCCAGGGCTGTGGCCTTCGTGGGGCTGGACTGCCAGCAGGGACAGCTGCAGCAGACGAAGCAGCCAGCGTCGGGGCCACGCTCCGGAAGGGGCCTCTGGGGCCGCGCACCACTTCAGCACAGGCCCTCGGGGAAGCAGCCCCCCCCCGCTCTCCTCCCGGCGAGACGGGAACCGACCCCCAGCGAGGTCCGTTCAGCCGCCACGACACGCGGGCGCCCTCAGAGGGTGGACAGGGTAAGTCTTCCTCCCACGCGCTACCCAACAGGCTACGTCTCGGGTCTAGCCTGGGTTAACACAACATCAAAGCTAACACCACCCGTCCCTTTTTAAAACGTGGTCACTAAGAAAAGTGTTCTCACTACACCGTGGTTCGCGTCAGGTCACTACTGGTTTAAATCAGCACACCGAAAATCCAAGGAGCATCAAGTCAGCCACAGGAAGAACAGCCCCGGTCTTGGCCCTCTCCGGGGCCGCCGCCTCCAGCTTCTCGGTGGCTTCACATACCCACTCCCGCGGGGGCCTGTCCTCCCGTGCATGAGCCGTGCCCGCTGACCCTGCTTCGGGGGCAGGGTGCTCCAGCCGCCCCCCAGCGGCGTGGCCTGGCTGAGGCCTGTGTGGCCGAGCGCGCCGACGGCTCGTCTTCTCTCACACGACCCGGCGCGCGAGGGGCTTGCCAGAGGCCTTGCCACAACTCGCCCCGTGTCCCCCGGCTCCCACCGGGTGCCTGGGGGTTCCCGCCCTTCTTCCAGAGCGCCCGCTGCTGCAGAGGCCTGCGCTGCTGTCCAGCCCGGCCTGCCCGTGGCAGCGTTTCGAAAGGCCCTGGTTTGGGGGGCGCCGCCTCCCATGAGCTTCCCGAGACAAGGTTCAGGGGCAGCGCGTTTCCTCGCAGTCCTTGCCGCCTGGGGAGACGCCCCGGCCGCAGCTGGCTGCTCGCGGGGCCCTCACGGGGGAAGGCCGGGCTGCCAGCGTTCATCCTGCTTCTCTTCACGGCCCACGAGGATTCCTCCAGCTGTCTGTCTGCACGCTGTCTGTTCGCGCTCTTCCAGGGGAAGGACCCGGGATCTGTAATTCCCACTTTCCTCTCTGCTGGCTGGAAGACGTCAAGGCCTGTGTCTAATTCTTCTAGTGGTTACCCTCACGTTTTTTCACGTCAGCTTGACACGCGATCTAAAGCAAGTCAGGAGCCCTACCGCTCTTCCCGGCAGGCTCCGAGACATCAGAACGCCGCCCTTGCTCACACCGACACCTCTCACTGCTGCCAGTCGTCAGGACTTTTAAGACTTACTTAGACACACAAGAGCTGTGGTACAGGCCAGAGTTGTGGGGGTGAGAGGAGTCCCCAGAGACAGTGGGGAGCAGAACGGGCAGGTCGACTGAAGTATACCATGAGGGGAGCAGCGGGAGGCAGGAGGCCCTCGTGGGTCCCCTCGCGCTGCTGTGCCACGGACGCTTCACAGTGCAGGGCGCGACCCGCCGTGCTACCAGGGAGGCGGGTCGGCCGTCAGGGCTTCCGTTCTTGACCTCTCAGTCAGGTGTGAGCACCACCTGACACGTGAGCGCTTCTCCAGCTCCACCCACGGGCCCGGAGGCTCTGGGACACCTCCCTCTGTCTCGCTCCCTTCCCCTGGCCTTGATGTCCTTCTTCCTGAAGTTCCGTCAGGGGCTGTTAGTGAATCGAGTCAGTTTCTTTTTTTCTGTGAAAGTGACTATTTTCTTCTCGCTCAGTGACCCCTTAAGCTGGTCACCGAAAACTACGCTGACCGCCCCCTTCCTAGCACGCCGAAGACCTTCCCCGCGCTCTGGCCTCTGCTGCGTCTCCCCCTGCGTCTTGGGAGAGACCTGTCTTCCTCTGAGCGGCTGCTCAGATGTTCTCCCCTGCGCCCCCCGCTGGCCTACCCCGGGCCTTCTCATTCTGCCCTCTGAGTTCCTCGCTGTCCTCCTCACCCCATCTCTATCTCTGTGCTGACTTCTGCCTCCTTAGATCTATTTTCTGGTCCATGCGATTCGCTCTTGTGGTGTCTCTTTTACTATTCAACATTTCCACTGGGTTTTAAATTCAGTGATTAGGGTTTTCATTCTAGGGGTTTCATTGGGGTCTTCTGGAAAAAAAAAACCAGCTCACTGTAAATGTATCATGTCTTCTCTCCTTGGACGTCTCTCCTTTACCGCTTCGGTCGCCTTAAGCGCTCACGCTACACTCAGACCACCCGGCGGCGTTTCTGGGCGTTGGGGGCGCCGGGCTGTGCATGGCCCGGCAGGAGCCCAGCGAGCCCGTGACGGGCAGGGCGAGCGCACTGTGCGGGCCGCGGGCTCGAGAGGCCCACGCTGTGCAGGATTGCTCGGGCAGAGCCTGGCTGCTCCTTCCACAAGGAGCTGCGGGGCATGGAGCAGCCTGGCGACAGCGTGGGGGTCCCGGAGGCAGAAAGCAGACTCAAACTCAGAGGCTCAGGGCACTCCCCAGACGCCCCAGGGCGCAGGGCTGCGAGGAACCCCCGAGCCATTTCTCGGGCCCTACGGGGCTTCCCACAGCCTTTGCCCCTTTAACCAGGGAACAGCGCCTCACAGGAATCCACTTCAGTTCTGTGCTCCGTGTGTTCACCACAGTCCGAGCCCCGCTCGTTCTCAGGGCCCGTCCTGGGGCCCGCTGAACACCCCAGAACAGCTGCGGCGTGTGCAGGCACCCCCGCGAGGGCTCAGGGTCCCGCTCCGCTCAGCTGCTGCTCGCCGGGCGCTGCTCTCAGGGCCAGCGTGCGTTTACGATCTCCCTGATTTTACATCTCCCGAGTGGGTGCGGCCTGGTCCTCCCCGGGCCCACCTCGCCCTGGGAGCCACAACCTACCTCCGCAGTCCCCAGCCAGAAGGCGCCCCACACCCCACAACACTCTGGGCCTTGGGGTTCTCACCTCCGGAAACATTTCCCATGTCCGATACATTTCTGTCCCTCCCTGTCCCCTTCCCTCCTCACAGATCTCCTAAGTGTCTAAATATTCTATTTCTAGGGAGCCCTTGCCAACTCTTCTCCTAGTATTGTGCTTTGAATGTGGAAAACTTTCTTTCATGATTTTTATAGCAACTGTTTTATTTCACCGACAGAATACCGGCTCTCACTTCCCTGCGGACATTCACTGTGTGCCCCGCGGGCTCCCGCCTGCGGTGTGAATCCCGACGTGCTCTTTGCCCGCTCCAGCCTCTCCCCCGCGCCAGGCTCTGAACGTGCCTGGTGACCCCGCTGGTCAGAGCGCTCATGAACCAGCCACCGGGCTCTGTGGGTGGAGCTGTGTCTTGTTGCCGGGCAGTGACGTGAGGACACGCAGGACAGTGGCTGGCCACGGCACGCACACGCACGCACTGTGCCCTTCCAGCCGTGTGTCTGCGGCTGTGTGAGATGCGACATCTGGGAAACGGGGCACACGGAGCAAGGGACTTTCACAGCTGCCTGTGAATCCGTGTTATTTTATTATTATTTTTTAAGATTTATTTATTTATGCACACAAGAGCTGGGGTACAGGCCAGAGACCAGGGAGGTGAGAGAATCCACCAGACAGAGCTGGGAGCAGGACAGGCAGATGGACTGAAACACACTGCTGAGGGGAGCAACGGGCGAGGCAGGAGAGGTCTGCTGCGCCATGTGGGTCCCCTCCCTGGCCGGCGGCAGGGATCGAACTCGTGCTGCAGTGGCTGCGGTTTGCTTCATAGTGCACTGCCCAACCTGCTGCGCCACCAGGGAGGCCCCACTATATGCCAGGGAAATAAAGAGATAAGAACTCCGTGACCTGGGAAGGCCTTACACTGTCAAGGCCACACTAGCGGAGGGACGGCCAACGCCGCCGACGGCAGAGCCGTCTCCTCGGTGGCCCCTCGGCCAGGAGGCCTCCGACCCAGCGCCCCGGCCTGTCCCGCAGCTGCGCAGGTGCCGCGTCCTCCCTGAGAGCCACGTGGGCCACTCAGCCGGGCTCCCTGCTGGCCCCTCCAGCACGCAGTGCTGCTGCCCCAGCGGGCGGCCAGTACACGCCGGCTCGCAGAACTGGAGCTCACCCCGGCCTTAAGCCACGCCCAGGCCTCCACCTCCCGAAACTGGACAGTTTTTGTCGATCACCGTCTTCTCTCCTACTCTGATTACGTGGGCTCATAGTTTTAGAAACTTCTGTCATTGTAGTGGGTTTCTGGCAGACGTGGAGAAAGCTAAATGTGTTTCATCTACCTAAAGGGTGTCATTTTGCAAAGCACTCACACACACAACCGCCATGGGCTGAAGACGCAGAGACCATCAAGAGTCAACAGGAACAGAAGGCGGGAAGTCCTCGGTCTCAACTCGCCTCCCACTGGGGCTGAGCTGGGCAGGCTGAGGGGGAGCGAGCATACCCCCCTGGAGACCCCTCTCCTGCCTGGACCTACCTGTGCTCCACGAGGCTTGTTGGCTCAAACATCAGAGAAACTTTAAATCCCACGGGTGGGGGGCCTCCCTGGTGGCACAAGGGGTTGAGCACCACACTGGGAAGCATCAGCAGCCACTGCAGCACGAGTTCGATCCCCGGCCAGAGAAGGGACCCACAGGGTGCAGCAGACTCTCTCCTGCCACGCTCCCTGCTCCCCTCAGCAGTGTGTTTCAGTCCACCTGCCTGTTCTGCTCCCCGCTCTGTCTCTGGTGGATTCTCTCACTCCCCCGCACTATTGGCCTGTACCCCAGTTCTTGGATGCATAAATAAATAAACCTTAAAAAAAAAATCCCACAGACAGACTGCGCCGGGATAGTGAAAACCGCTGTTAAATCAAGTTCTTAAACGCGAAACTCAAAACTATCACTGAGTAGGGGCCTCCCTGGTGGCGCAAGGGGTTGAGCGCAGCGCTGTTAAGGCTTTTGCAGCCACCGCAGTGCAGGTTCGGCCCCGGCCAGGGAGGGACCCACAGGGCGCAGCAGACCTCTCCTGTCTCCCCGCTGCGCCCCTCAGCAGTGTGCTTCAGCGCATCTGCCCGTTCTGCTCCCCGCTCTGTCTCTGGTGAGTCCTCTTACCCGCCCCCATCCCCGCACCTCTGACTGTACCCCAGCTCTTGGATGCATAAATACATAAAAATCTTAAAAAAAAACAAAACTGGGCCTCCACGGTGGCGCAGTGGGTTAAGCAACGCACTATGAAGCAGACCACAGCCACTGCAGCGCGAGTTCGATCCCTGCCGCCTCCGCCAAGGAGGGGCCCCACATGGCGCGGCCAAACCTCTCCTGCTGTGCCCGCTGCTCCCCTCAGCAGTGTGCTTCTGTTGATCTGCCTGTCCTGCTCCCCACTCTGTCTCTGGTGAATCCTCTCACCCCCCGCACCTCTGGCCTGTACCCCAGCTCTTGTGTGCATAAATAAATCTTTAAAAAAAACAAACCCCAAAACTACCACTGAGGAAGTCACAAAGGATACACGGCAGCACGCGCGTCCCTCAGCAGACGCCGCCCTTGTGGGGACAGAGGGAGGGAAGCAGCAGCAGGGCGAGACGCAGAGAGAGCCCAGGGTCTGGCCTGCCAGCCGCTCCCAGCCTCCTTGGCGTGACGCCTCTGAACGCGCTGGGGCTGCAGGACGAGTCTGTGCCAAAGCGCGTCCGTGCCACTCCGCAGCACACGTCGTCACCCGCTGCGCCAGGCGGGCTGGCTGTCACCTGTGCTGCGAGAATGGCCAAAGGGAACGGCCGGCCAGCCTCCGCACGCTCGGACCGCGCCTCGCGCACGTGACCGCGCGTCCCGAAGGCCCACCAGGCCCGAGAAGGCCTGTCCAGACCCCTCCTTACTCTAGGGTGACTATGAAACTTCCTAGGAAGGGTTAGAACCTAAGCGCCCCCTCACTGCTGAGGGCCTCAGCCCCCAGAGCACACTGCAAAAGCAAAGGAAGCCAGGCCGCTGCGCAAGCCAGGCCATCCGCTCGCCCCGACGCCAGGGCCCGGGCACCGACACAGAGGGGCCTGCCCGGCACGGCCAGCGAAGGGAGAAGACCCCAGTGCGGCGCCCAAGGGGCGAGCCAGTAGATACGCGATGACAGTGGGCGTCCTCCGCGGCCGGAGCCCCAGTGGCCAGCACGCCTGACGTGCTGCCGTGGCCGTCGGGAGGGAGATGCGCACCGAGCCCCCGGTCCAGAGAAGAGGGAGCCTCACACGCGGTGCGGGACGGGGAAGCTGTGGCTGCGGGGCAGAGGCTGCCGGCTCCGGGAGGCTGAAGGCCGTGTCACCGCACGACCGGCGAGTGCCCGGGAGAACGAGGGCGACGTCGCGGACCCGACACGAGTGTCCCCAGCAGCACTCTGCAGAGCAGCCCGAAGAGCGAACAGCTGACGCTGCTTGGCCCAGCCTGGAGGGGGAGCGGCGGGGCGCACGCTGCGGGGGGACGGCCACCGCATCACGCTGCGGTCAGGCAGGCAGGCGGGAAGCCGGGCAGCCGCTTCCACAGGCACGGCTCCCCTGGGGTGGTGGCAGGTTCTGAAGTGAGTGACGACGGGGCCCTGCTCTTAGGAGACTGCAAACCGCTGGAACCGCACCTCCGAGGCTGACCGCCGGTACGAGCCGCGTCCCGCGAAGCTGCCGTGTAACAGAAAGAAGACACAGCGGGTGGTGCCGTGCTGACGCTGGGTCTGGGCCTGAGCCGTCCCGGCCACAGACTGCACTGACGCCAGGACCCGCTCCTCGGGGCCGGCACCGCCGACGCCAGCCGCACTGCCAGACCACACTGCCCCTCCGCGGGCTCGCTCTCCTGCAGGCCGAGCCCCGGGGCTCCGTCCACCTTGAGCTCCACCCCCGGCCTTCGCTGCCGGAGGCGAGCGTGCTCTGCAGACGGCGGGCCGACGCCGGCACAATGAGAGCCGCCACCCTGAGCTGCGCGCTGCGGGGCGGCCACAACGGCCCGGTCTGTCCACGCGCCGCACCGCGGGAAGCCTCGGCGCGCCCGGGGCGCCCCCTCCCGTCACGTGAAAGCCCCGGGCCGGCCAGCCCCCGCCATCCCCGCCTGTCAGCTCAACACCCGTGCCCCCACGTGCCCAGCGCCCCGTGGCGCGGCTCCCACCCCCTCTACCCCTCCGCGCTCTCACACTCATTCCGAGCCTCGCTCGCAGACTGCACCCGCGTGTACCTGGGAGTTCGGTCCAAGGT
Source organism: Galemys pyrenaicus (assembly GCA_019455555.1). Taxonomy (NCBI): domain Eukaryota; kingdom Metazoa; phylum Chordata; class Mammalia; order Eulipotyphla; family Talpidae; genus Galemys; species Galemys pyrenaicus. The sequence continues at coordinate 206,776 of JAGFMF010011609.1, read as the reverse complement.
CAGAGTGAGCGACACGGCAAGTGTCCATGTAAAACCCCTGAAGCTGCCCTGGAGGCCGGCACGTCAGCTTCCCACGGACGCTGGGGCAGCCACACCTCTGTCCACCGAACACCAGATGCCACTGTGGGCCGGACTGAGGCGTGCCCGTGCACACGAGTCAGCCCTGGCCTCCCCGCCGGGGCAGGGCTTGGTCTTGGCGCTATCAAGCCACCGCCAGCCCGGCCGGTCAGGAAGCTGATTCACAGGCCTCTCCCGTGTCCCCTGCTGCTCCCCTCAGCAGTGGGTTTCAGTCCACCCGCCTGTTTCGTTCCCCACTCCGTCTCTGGTGACCCTCTTACTCCTCGCATCTCTGGCCTATGTCCCAGTTCTTGAGGGCATAAATAAATCTTTTTTAAAAAGCCGGTCCCGTCAGCCCTGGGCCGTGCACACCTGACGTCACGCAGATTAAGTGTGCAGACACACGCTCACCTGCACTGTCTGTGTCCCCGCCGCCCTCGGGCTTTCCGGCTCCCCAGCTGACCCGCTCGGGGACGGCCGTGCCGGTTCACGCACTGCCAGCCTCAAAAGGAGTCCTCGCTGTGCGAAAGCCCACACTCCCGAGTTCGCGGCGCAGGGGCCGTGCACCGCACCAGGGGTGCAGTCTCTGGAGGGGCTGGTCAGCCACAAGCCCCAGCCCACGTGACCGCAGGCAGCCGGGCCTCACGTGCACCACACCTCGCGTCACTCACCGGCTCCGCAGGCCTCGGCGCGCCCACACACGTAACGTGCTCGCGGTGCCCAGGCCACGGCAGGCCACGGCAGGCCACGGCAGGCCACGGCGAGTGCTGGCTGTGTGGGCTTTTTACGATCAGATCCAAGCCTGGTGCTTCTGTACAGTAAAACCAAGCGCGCCGGGCCGGCCGCGCCCGCTGGCTGGCTCCCGCCCGACGCCTAACACCCACGGCAGAGAGGAGGCGCTGAAGGGACATGAGGCCTGCGGAGCCTGCAGGCCCTACCACCCGGCCCTCCGCACGAAATCTGCTGGCTCCGACCAGAGGCCGGGCTGGCAGGAGGCTGTGGGGCGCAAGCGGACCCTCCCCACGGCCGTGTCCGGGCACCCTCTGGGTGCTGGTCTTCTCCGAAGTGGGGCGGTGACCCCTGCAGGAAAGAGGGCGAGGCCCTGGCTGGACGTCTGTCGTGCCTCCTGCCCATCTGCGGGCACCGCTGGGGAAGGACAGCAGCTCCGGCCACGCTGCCCCTGGCCTGGCAGCACTACCTCCTGACAACAATCGCATTTCATCCTGAAATAAGCTAGAATCAGCGGAATGTGCTCGCGGTGACCGGGCATCGCCGCGCTCTGCGGGCAGAAGGGCGGGCTGAGGAGCTGGCCTGACACGGCGGCCTTTCTGGGGCTGAGACCGAGAGCACTGCCCGCCTGGCGGGGGGGCACTGGGTCCACGTCCTTCCGGCCTGCACACCACCTCCGGCACTTCAGAATAAGCAGGGTCAGAGGGTGACTCTCTCTGTCCTGACAGGCGCTGCCCCAGCAAGCCGCCTTGTTTGCTCCACGAGAGGCCGGAGCCAGACCCCGAGGCGCCCCGGCTGGGCTGTGCCCGCTCTCGCCCCTGACGCTGGCCTGGGTCTGTCTCCAGAATTGCTGCTGATGGCACAGCCTAAGCGGGTGCAGACGGGCAGGGTCTGAAGAGGGCAGCAGGACTGACCGCCCCGGCCTCTTCAGCGTCCGAGGCCTGGAACCGTCGGGAGACACGCGCAGCACGAGGCCGCGGGCGGCGCACTGCCGGGGGTGGGCCAACCTCCGACCCAAGGACTCTCCGGACTGCTGTGGCTCCCGGGCCGGCTAGCCTGGGGCTGCCACCCTCGCGACGCCACAGGCGGCACCAACAGTGGCGGAGCGGAGCGGCGGGCTTGTCGAGAACCACAGAGGGAAACGCTCCCCTGACGGGCACTGGGGAACAAGGGCTCGTTGGCGCGCACGGCGCTCTGCAAGGTCCGGATTAGCGGCTCGGGTCAGCGGGCAGACCGGGCGGCAGGCCGCAGCGAAGGGAGCGGGAGGGGGCTCGCCTGGGCGCGGACAAGCGACCGGATCCCACACTGCGGGCGCGGAAAGCGCGGTCTGCGCCCAAGCAGACCTGCAGGCCGCAGGGACCGGGCCTCGAGAAACAGACTCAGCTCCTGCTGTGCCAGAGCGGAGGGGAAGGCCACACTCGGGGCACCGCTGGCACCTGAAGCACGCTCGGAGACGGGCCGTCAGCTAGGCCAGGACGCTCCGGAGAGGGGACCGAAGGTAGAGAGACAGAGCGGCGGGGCGGGTGCGAGGGCGTGCTAGTGCGAACGTCACTCCTTCCGCCCAGCTTCACCCACCCCAGTGTCCGGCCCATGGTGCCCAACCCCTCGAGCAGGCTGCCCAGCCCCAGCCCCCCTCAGCAGGGCACGAGGCCACGCCCCTTCCCTGGTGATGAGCAGCTGGGCTGACTTGCTTTTCCAACAGAGGAGCCTCATACTAAAAAAAGCAAAGCCCAAAGGCGAGGCCAGTGCGCCTCTGGGTCCTGGTCAGGAAGCTGACCAGTGGGGGCAGGGCCGCCCCTCCCCACAGCCCATGAGACGAGCAACATCCCCGCTTGACGGGCAGAAAAACTGAGGCCTGAGGGGCTCCTGAGCACTAAGCCAGTGCTTTCCCAGGGGAGCCGGTGAGGCGTGAAGGGAGCCCGGGGCCTTCTCGCTGGCCGCCAGGGTGGACACAGGCGACCGGCTCTCTCAGCGGCCCGGGCCGGGCTGGTGCTCGCCTGGAACTCCGTGCTGGAAACTGCCAAGGAGACCACATGGTGGTGGAGCCCGGCTAGCCCGCTCTCCGGTGTCTGCCAGTCCACCTGGGCAGCCAGGGAGCCACCACGCAGGGTGCTCTTGGACTCCTGCGGAGCGACGGACGCGCGGTGTCGGCTGAGCTGGAGTCCTCAGACGGGGTTAGGGAGTACGAGGTGGGCAGCAGGCAGTACTGGGGTACCCCCAGCGGGACATGTCAGCTAATGAGGAGCCCCGGCAGCTCCAGCACAGGCCAAGAAGCATTTGGGAAAAAGGCTAAGTCAGTAGTTCCAAGAACCCGCACGCGGAGCTACAGACCATTCAGAATGTAAGTGTAGGGTAACGGTTGATCAGGTCTTTCCACCCTCCCACCACTGATGATGGACACCTGCGGTGCTGCGAGCATTCCAGGGTGCGCATGCGCAAGTGGGCGCACCTGCGTTGGACACGGGCATAAATGGGCGGCGTCATGAGGACGCCAGAACTGCGAGGACCAACAGACAGGACGAAGGAGCAGCAGCAGAGAGAGAGAAGCAGCCGAGAGGGTGAGATGTGCCGGGGGCTGGGAGGCCTGCCAGCCTCCCGGCCCCCTGGCCCCCCAGCCCCCCTGCCTGCCATGTACCTGGCCACCTCTACTAAATAAAGCATGAAAAGCCACCGAGGGCTCCAAGACTCCTTCCTTGACCTGTCTGCCCAGAACCATCCCGACCCTTGCTCCTGTGCCACCACCTTTCCTGCCGCTACAATAAGCTTTCAGGGAACTCACCGCCTTCGCACCTCAAGAAGCCTCTCTGGCTCAGGGAGGGACGACCCCATCGTGTCACTCAAGTGCCCCGGGGCCGAGGGGCAGGGGACAGGGACCTGAAACATCAGCTGGAGTCCTCGGAAGAGGCAGGCGATCCAGGGAGCCGCGGCGAGGAGCCTCAAGGACCCGCTAAGGCGTGACCCGAGGCCGCCGGCCGAGCCAAGCGGTCTCCTGGGAGGCCTTCTGTGCCGCCGGTGGGGCCGGGAGGCTCGGAGCAGAGGGACAGGCGCCATCAGCCGGCCCACGGCAAGCAGAGCTCGAACCGGGGAGGGAGAAAGGAAACACGGAGGATGCCAAGGGTCAGTCGAGACAAAGACTTGATGACGAGTTAGAACGAGGGCCTGACACCGAGGCCTGTGCAACAAAGCACAGACAAACTGAACTTTATGAAAGCTAATGCATCAGAAGCCACCATCGGGCCTCCCTGGTGGCGCAGCGGGTTGAGCGCCACACTGTGAAGCATCCGCGGCCCAGCAGCGGGAGTTCGATCCCCGGCCAGGGAGGGACCCACAGGGCGCAGCAGACCTCTCCAGCCTCCCTGCTGCTCTCCTCAGCAGTGTGTTTCGGTCCATCTGCCTGTTCTGCTCCCCGCTCTGTCTCTGGTGACTCCCCTCACCTCCCGTGCCTCTGGCCTGCACCCCAGTTCTTGTGTGCATCAATAAATAAATCTTAAAAAAAAAAGTCACTATTGACATAGCACAAGGCCACCCACAGAATGGGAGCAAATATTTACAACTATGATACAAATATCATAGATCTGGTAAGGGATTAGTAGGCAGAATACACAGAGAACTCCTAATACTTAACCAAGAAGAAATAGCCCATTTGAAAATGGACAAAGATACAGCCGTGAACAATAAGCACGCAAAGAGACGTCTCCGTCACGAACCACTGAGAAAATGAGATTCAAAACTCTCACGAGATGCTGTCTCGTACCCACCAGCACGGCTACTATCAAAAGGAAGAGAAAGATCAGAAAATAACAAATGTTTGCGCGCCTGAAGAGAGATGGGAGGCCTTGTACGCTGCTGGTGGGTACGAGATGGGAGCTGTCCTGCACCACTTGGCAGTTCTTCAAAGAAGAGAAAACAGAATCACGTCTGATTCAGCACTCCCTCTCCTGCGCACAGACCCAGGAGCCCTGCGCACCCCGCTCACAGCGCCACGCAAGAGCCGGCTCCAGACGCAACGCAGCGTCCGAGGACGAAGGAGCAAAGCACGTACCTACACACCTACACACCTACATACAACGTGGCACTGCTCAGCCCTGAAAAGAGGCGCTCCCATCCGCCACAACGTGGAGCCTTGAGAGCGTTATGCTAAGTGGAAATGGCCAGTCATAGAAAGACAAATCGTGCGATTCCGCTTATATGAGGTGCAGGGTCAAACCAGAGACGGAGCGTGGCAGGTGGCTGCAGGGGCTGGGCAGGGGCCGGAAGGGTGCGGTTGAAGGGCAGTTTCAGTTTTACAAGACAAGAGCCCCGGCAGGAGCAGCTGTGCACAAACACTTAGCAATGACTAAGGGGGCCATTTTTTATGCGTCTATTACAGCAACTTCTAAAAAGTGTTTTTAAAGGGAAAAGTCTTGAAACGGGAATCCAAGGAGGTGAATTTAAGATGATCCCAACGACCTGAATCTTAGAAGACGCGAGGCCCAGCATGCGGGGGTCTCGAGGGCCTCTGCGGCTCCCCGGAGGCTGGCACAGAGGCAGCTAAGGAGGCTCCCGGGTCTCGGGCGTGCCTGGCCTGTCAATTCTTCTGCAGGTTTGAAACTCTTTTCATAATAAGTTGGGCAAAGAACTTTTTTTTAATTCCCAGACCTCGAGGTGAAGAGAGTCACGCACTTGTAAGGTTCTGGTCCATGAAATCTGAGCCTCAGGTGACAGGACGGAGCGATGGGGGGGAGGGGGGACGGTGAGGAGCCCACAGGACTTGGAGACTCACCGAGACGTGGGAGGAGAAAGATGGAAGGAGAAAGGGAAAGTGTGCGCGGCCTGGTCTACCAGAACCGAGGTGGGGGGGCGTCCTCCCCAAAGAGGGCACAGGCAGCCAGGCTACAGCTGGTGGTGACAGGGACAGGACAGAGGGTCAGTCAGTGGCGACCACCGGTCCTTTGTGACCTTCGGGAGAGGGGGTCACACTCGGTGGTGGGAGCACAGCAGAGAAAGGCCAATGAGTGGGCAGGTCACGGGAAGTGGAGGCCGACGCCCCCTCTCACAGCAGGGCGCTGAGATGCCCCCCGATGCCCACTGGGAGAGGGAGAGATGCTCGCTTCCTTGGCTTGAGGATGATGTCATCGACCTTCTGGGCCCTCGAAATCCCTTAAGTAATTAAGCGGCCAGAACAGACAAACGTGGAGACGCTTTTAGCGTGGGGCCCGCTAGGTCCTGAGGCTCCCTGAAGCCACCCAAAGGCAGAGACAGGGTGTCTGCGTGCCTCCCACCGTGCTCGCGCTCGCTCGGGGGCTGGCAGGCGAGCCGAGGCTGCACCGCAACAACGTAGCTCCGTCCTCCTCGCCTCTCCCACCGAAAGGAGCAGAACTGAACCCGGGTGGAAGAGCTGATGGGGGCTGCAAGCAGACCAGCTCTCCTTGCAGGATGCAAATGAAGAAGGACGCTCTTTTTGAGACTGCAGAAAATCGCTGCTGCCGGCTGGGGGTTTTCATCTTATCGTTGGGTAGGACCGACTGCCTTTTCTTTTCTTTTTTTTTTTAGCACTACTCAGTCTTAAATTAAAAAAAAAAAAAAGCTGAAACTGCCAACGTTAGGATGCGTCTTCACCAGATATAGCTCTGCTATCAATCTAAACCCAAAGTGGCTTGGTGTCTTGTCTTCTGACCTAACTGCGGAAAATAATGTTTCAGTCGCTCAAAATAGGCAAAGAGACAAACTCCTCAACCAAAGAGCCGACCCAACTTACCCCCCGAAGGACATTTATTCCAGTACCGCCTATCTGGCCGAACACTTCCGAACAAGGGCGTCGTCACTTGCCTCAATGCCTGAACCCTAAAACTCGCTTCCCGCCGCCCTGCACCAGCACAGGATACACCTGTGGGCAAACTGGTCGCACGAGGCGGCGGGTGGAAGGACGCGCCACCCTCCACCGCAGCGCGCGGAAGAGCAGGACAAGGACAAACCGCCTCGAGGGGGGACGTGCAGAAGGCAATCCATGGACACGGTTCAACTTTATTCTCAACTACAACACACCCCAGTAAGCATTTTGCTCTTCCCTGTCTGCAACCGCAGCGCACCAGGCTTCCTGCAGCGCCTGGGGCTGGCTGGCTGTCGGAGGCGAGGCGATTCTGAATGTCGCCCCCGCTCGGCACGGGCTGAAACGTGGACGTAGAGCAGCCTTCAAGGGGCTTGGCGTCCAGGGGCCCGGCCCGTGGAGCCCCAGAAGCATCGACGGTTAAAAACACCAAGTCCCAGTACGCACAAGCGCTGGCCTCCTGTAAATGAAAAGGCGCTTTACCAACGCCCCTGACTGCCGTTTCCCCCCTCGGAGAGCCTATTGAAAAGAGCACCTCCCACCCACCCAGGCACGGGCCAGGCCCTGGCTCAGGCCCAGAAGCTTCTCTGCATCGGAGCGGGACACAGGTCACGTCACGCCCTCCGCTAGAGGCGGGACACTCTTCAGCAGAGAAGCCGCTGGTCAGAGGCTGCCCGTGCCGACCCTGAGGGGACCAGCGGGTGGCTGACCCGCTCCCGGCCCACACGCCTTTTGTCAAGGCCAGGCCGCAGAGGTTCCACCAGATTCCATGAGGCCCGGAGCAAAATAGTGACAGAGACAGGAAAGGTTCCTTCGCTGTAACAGGGTAAAGAGAGAAGCACAGAGGAGTGTGGGCACCAGAGGGCCTCACCACACGGGGGCCGGGGCACGGGGGGTGGGTGAGGGGCTGGGAGGTCCAGCCCCCCACAGGCCGTCTGGGACTCAGCACTCCCAGCTGGAGGGGCAGGAGGTCAAGGGGGTCTCGGGCACTGACCAGGTCCGGGACAGCACAGAGCTGCGGGCCGGGCGGGGCTCGCTCTGCTCGGGGAGGCGCAGGGGCGTGAGCCGGTGTGGGGGGGGCAGACAGAGGCGGCGCTCAGCCAGCATGCAGGGGGTCACAGGTTCTCTAGAAATAAAACGTGTTTTCTGAGAGCTATTTTAAGAATGACGGGGGGCCGGGAGCGAAGGATGAGAGCAGAGGCACTGCAGACGTGAGCAAAGAGCCCGCGCTGCTCCCGCCACGCCCTCCCTCTCCTGGCGGCGGCTCGCTCGCGCCCCCCCCCAGCCGGCGCCCGCCTTCCCCTCACCTGTAGCTACTTCCCACCCCAGCAAGACTCCCACTGCTAAAAGACGGAAGAGCAGCGCCAAGCACGGGGTGTGTGACTCACGCCTGACGAGGGGACCGAGACACGGATACCCGGTGATGACCTGGAGCCTGAACATTCTCGGGAGAACAAGCTGTATTTACCCTATTTGTACCCAGGCTCCTCCGCCCCCCCGGCAGGGGACACTGGATGCGCTGCTTAACCTCTCTGGGCCTCGGTCCCCTGCTCTGAAGCAGGGGCTACTAACAGCATCCCGCGCATCCTGTTGCTGAGTGTTCAGTGAGAGGAACGAAAACGGCTAGGGGCCTGGCAGAAACCTAGGTAATCTGTGTTCTTATATTAAAGCGCAACGCAATTACCATTACAATCCTTGTAATTCATCATCCTATTACCTGTCTTTGAGGAATTTCAAGTGTCTTCCAGATTCCGGCTCTCTCTCTCTCTGCCCCCTCCCTCTCTCACGGAGACTCAAGCCACCGGCTCCCGGAGGCGGATGACTGAGGCAGGCACCGCTGCAGATGTGCACTACTGCACTTCTTACGAAGCAGGGGAGAGTGCCGCTCCTGAGTACCGGGAAGGCTGACGAAGGAAGCCAAGTCTGTCATCCGCCAGGTCACAGCAACGGCAGATCAATTAAGAGCCCTGCAGCGCTGAAACGCCCCGTCCCCAAGCGCCTTTTCCTCCCTGGGGCAGCGCCGTTCTGTGACACACAGGTGACCTTCCAAAGGGACGGGCCGGCCCTGTCTGGTGGGCAGCAGGATGGTTTCTGCGGATAGCCGAGTGGCTGGCCCAGGCGCCACGCCGCTGGCCGTCCCGCCCGCTCAGGCCCATCTCAGGGGCTAGAGACAGACCTTGTACTTCGGTGCAGAGAGAAAGAGGCAGTGACTTGGCCAAGGTCACTGAGAGGAGTAACAGCCAGAAGAGCCCCCAGGGGTTCCGTGTGTGGGTCCCACACACACGGCTCATCTGGTGAAAGGTCAGACAGGCACCCTCAAGGCTTCGAGGCCCAGGGGCGGGGAGTGGGGGACCGAGGGGCAGGGGATAAAGCACGGCGCGGCTGTGCGAGTCTCCAGGCCTGCGATGCTATCTGAAGGAAAGGCTATTAGGTGCACTGGGTCCTGCATCTGGGTGAACCTTACGTAACCTCCTATTGCATCACCTAGAACAATTACTTTTAATGGGTCCGGCCCAGGACAGGGGCACGCAAACTCGCGCTGCGGTGATGCGCCGCCTCGACAGACTTCCCTGTGGAATGCTGGCCTGAGCAGGAGCCAAAAATAAGCTGGGAAGCCAATTCCTGGGGGACCCGTCATCAAGGGTGTGCCAGAAACACACACACACACACAGCCCCACAAGAGCAGGGAGATCGTCGACAGAGCTTGAACTGAGAAACCCGCAGTCTCCAAGCCAGAGGCCCTGAACACTGTGGCGGTTCAAGAAGAGACAACTTGCGTGAAGAGGGGGTGCTGAGAGAGCGGCCGCAGGCCCCAGACTCGGACGGACGGCTGTCTGCACACCGGCTCGCAGGGCCGCTCTGCAAACCGGCAGGTGGAGACAGAAGACCCACGTGCCCGGCCTGTGCTCGAGAAGGTGACGACGCTTTCAGCATGTGGCTTTATTCCAAAATTTTACTTGAGGGGTGACCACAGCCCGGAAAGGGACAAGCGTGCACAGAAGAGACCCACCGCCAACTGGGAAAAGTTTCCAGTGGACCAAACAGCCGCCATGTTGAAGGGGTCAGGAGACTGAGTAGAAGAAGGACCTTCTTCGGAGTCTGAAAAACAGCCTAACTGTGGCTACAGGACCACAAGTTCCAGCTTCAGGAAGAAAAAAAAATTTTTGAGATTTATTTATTTACGCATATAAGAACTGGGGTACAGGCCAGAGGTGCGGGAGGTGAGAGACGTCACCAGAGACAGAGTGGGGAGCAGAACAGGCAGATGGACTGAAACACACTGCTGAGGGGAGCAGCGGGGAGGCAGGAGAGGTCTGCTGCGCCCTGTGGGTCCCTCCCTGGCCGGGGATTGAACTCATGCTGCGGATGCTTTGTAGTGCGGTGCTCAACCCGCTGTACCACCAGGGAGGCCCCACAGGAAGAATTTTATTTTTAAAAGATTTATTTATTTATGCATACAAGAGCTGGGGTACAGGCCAGAGTCGGGGGAGGTGAGAGGATTCACCAGACAGAGCGGGGAGCAGAACAGGCAGACGGACTGAAACACACTGCCTAGGGCAGCAGCGGGGCAAGGCAGGAGAGGTCTGCTGCGCCATGTGGGTCCCTTCCCTGGCCGGGGATCGAACTCGTGCTGCAGTGGCTGCAGATGCTTCACAGTGTGGCGCTCAACCCACTGCGCCACCAGGGAGACCCAGGAAGAATTTTTTACATCTGTTGATAATTTTAATGGAAGTGGCCAGGAAAAGGACAGGCCTTGCTTGGCTAGCCTTTTCCTCTCTTTTTTCAAAACTCAAAAAAGTTAACAGACCAATGTTTTTAATGAACATGAAAACTACAAAAATACCTCAGGGCCTCCCTGGTGGCGCAGTGGGTTAAGCAGCGCACTATGAAGCAAACCGCGGCCACTGCAGCACGAGTTCGATCCCTGCTGCCGACCAGGGAGGGGACCCACATGGCACGGCAGACCTCTCCTGTCTCCCCACTGCTCCCCTCAGCAGTGTACTTCTGTTGATCTGCCTGTTCTGCTCCCTGCTCTCTGTGGTGAATCCTCTCACCCCCCACACCTCTGGCCTGTAC
>JAGFMF010011609.1:157827-170912 GCA_019455555.1 Galemys pyrenaicus | reverse complement strand
GGTCAGACGGGGCGGGCGGGGGTCAGATGGGGGTCAGATGGGGTGGGAGCAGGGGTCAGACAGGGCGGGCGGGGGTCAGATGGGGTGGGTGGGGGTCAGACGGGGCAGGCGGGGGTCAGACAGGGCAGGCACGGGGGCGGGGGGCCGACGGGGCAGGAGGGTTTGGGGGCAGAGACAGGGCTCGTGCATGCGTGCACCGATGCTTCAGTGCAGAGGGGTCACGTGTGTGCCGGGAAGGGGGCAGGAGGTGACACAAGGCAGGGCATGCAGGGACTGGAACCCAACAGCCGATAAGAGAGCTGGGACTCTGGGCGCAGCAAGGGAGCTGGGCTGGGCGGCCTCCGGAAGCTTTCTGAGGGGTGTGGGCTGTCCCGCTGCCTGACCCCTCATCTCCACCCTGTGCGCGCAGGCAGGCTTGCCTCCCCAAGACGTGCTGGGTTTGCTGCGCACCCGCAGGGAGAGGCTCTGCCAGTGCCCGCCCTGCCTCTGGCAGGGGGCAGAGAGCAAGCCCAGAACGTGCCGGTGCCCAGAGCACAGCACGGGGCAGGGCTCACTTGCGGATGCTCTGGGACAGGGAGGCCTGGCGGCGGATGCCAGGGGGCTTCTCCGAGCTGCCGTCCTGCCGTCGGCCCCGTGGCTCCTGCAGGCTGACGCTCTTCATGAAGGCTGGGTTCCTGGGCCTCTGCGGGGGGCGGGGCGGTCAGGCTGAGGCCCCCGGGGCCAGAGCCTGCCCGCTCCTAAGGTGAGAGAACCAGCCCCGCCCGATGCACTCCTCCAGCTGCTCCCACTGCAAATGCCAAGTCAGTCCCGTTTCCTGGGCTCCCAGCAAGCACAGCCGGCCTGCCCCCCGGGCGCCCTGGCCACCAGGCCCCTGGCCGGCCACTGTGTGCTGGACGGAGTGGGCGAGTGGGAGGCACCAGCGGGTGCGCTGGTGTGGCCCGGCCATCCTCAATGAGCTCTTTATGGAGCACGGGCCGCACAGCTGGAAACACTGGTTCACGGCCAGCTCCTCCTCCTGCTGCCACGGGGGTGCAGGCCGCACCCAAGGCTGGGTGGGGGGGGCAGGGCAGCCATGTCCCAGCCAGGACCCCAAGCCTTTCTCCAGGACGGCACTCCCTGTCTCCCCTAGAGATGAAACTCCCATCCAGGGGCCTCCCTGGTGGCACAAGGGGTTACGTCTCAGCACCATGAAGCTACTGGGAGTTCGACTCCCAGCCAGGGAGGGACCCACAGGGCGCAGCAGATCTCTCCTGCCTCCCTGCTGCTCCCCTCAGCAGTGTGTTTCGGTCGATCTGCCTGTTCTGCTCCCCACTCTGTCTCTGGGGACTCCTCTCAACCCCCACACCTCTGGCCTGTGCCCCAGTGCTTATGTGCATACATAAATAAATCTTTAAAAATAAGTAAGTAAAAGCCCACACAGAATGGGACCTCCTTGGTGGCGCAGCGGGTTGAGCACCACACTATGAAGCATCCGTGCAACTGCAGCACGAGTTCGATCCCCAGCCAGGGAGGGGACCCACAGGGCGCAGCAGACCTCTCCTGCCTCCCGCTGTTCCCCTCAGCAGTGTGCTTCAGTCCATCTGCCTGTTTGCTCCCTGTTCTGTCTCTGGTGAGTCCCCTCACCCCGGCGGCTCTTGTAGGCATAAACAGATCTTAGAAAATAAAACAGAGCTCCCATACAGGGTGCAGGTGTCTGTGGGCACGTCCGTCACCGTGGCGGGGCCGCGAGCCCCAGGCCGCCCTCTCACCTGCGGCAGCATGCTGGCCAGCTCGCTGGTGGCCAGGGCCTCGGGCGGGGGGATGGTGATAGACAGGTTCGGAGGCTTCCGGCTCTGCAGGCGGCTGCTGGACTCAGAGCCGCTTTCCCCATTCCTGTCGGTGGAGGCCATGGTGGGCGGGCGGGCGGCTGGGATGGAGAGAGAGCGCAGGTGTGTCGAGAGCGGGCAGGACGGGGGACCCTGGTGCTGTGGGGGGCAGTCTGAAGTCAGTTCAGACCACCCCTGGGGACTAGGCCGCGGGGATCTCTGGGCGCCAGGCCAGGACCGTATTGGGGAAGGACCCCGGGGTCAAGCCTGGGCCGTCCTGGCGGCCTGGTCAGGACCAGGGCTGCGTCCTCCGTGCCTGGGCAGAGCGTGGGGGAGCATGAGAAGGCCCCAGAGCAACCCGCTGACCGGACCCGTAAACCAGGGCCCCACAGGTGTCTGCCGCAGCCCCGAGGCCAGCTGCGTAGGAAGCAGATGGCTGGAGGAGGAGGGGAAGAGGGTGGGGTGGTGGCAGGTTCCTTTTTCGCAGCTAAGAGAAACTGCACCTGTCCAGGGCTGCTTTCCTTCAGAAGGAAAACCCCGTGCCCTGATGATAAACACGCTGTACGTGCCCCCAGGAGCCCTCTATATACAGACTGAGAAGACCACAGGCCCATCCATCGCGTCCTGCGGCGAAGGGCTGGATGTCAAGTCCTTCCAGAAGCCTCTGCACCCAGAAGGCCGCCCCGCCCCGTCTTTCCTGACACGAGCATTTCCTTCGCTCCAGCTGGGTTATTTAGGACGTCTCAGCTGGTCGGGCCTGTCCCTGCAGAGGGAGGGGCCATCCACCCCCCGAGAGCTCTCCCTAGCTCCTGCCCCGTCCCGCACCCCGTGCTCTCGCCAGAAGGCAGCCCCTCCGCCTATTCCATTCTCCACGTCCTTGCTGGCTCTGCGCTGACACTTTCTTGCTGGGACTCCCAAGGCTCCCAGGGTTTTGGGTTTTCTCCCCTCACACAAAGCCAGGGGCCCCACACCCATGTGCCAATCGATGTGGGGGTGCACAGACGGGGGGAAGTGGCACAGGGAGCCCCCCAGGGCACGTGGGGCCATGCTATGGACCCAAAGGGCGAGGCAGCAGCCGATGCTGACACACACGGCCGGCTGGAGACCAGGGTCGCCTGCAGCAGCCTTTGACGGGGACTTGGGACCTCCCGGGAACAGCGTCCCGGGAATACCGGGAGTGGGACACACGCCCGGGCCCCGCGTCCACGCAGAAGCCTGGTGTGGGACGTCTGTGGCCGGTGCACAGAGCAGGAAACACGCCCGGGGCCTGGGGAAAACCCTCAGCTGAGCAAGTCCACCCTGCGCGGGCTGGGCCGGCGAGCGTCAGGTGGTATGTTGAAAGCTCGCTGCAGACAAAGCTGAGCGCCCTTTGAACCTCACTTCCTTTGACGGGCTTATGAGAAGCTGGATGTCGCGGGCCTTTGCCGTGTGCTCATGTGCGGGTGTGTCAGCCACGGCACCAGGCACTGTGTCTGGCCTGAAGTGGCGACTGGGCGCTGGGTCCGGGCAAGGTGACTGTTGACCTACATGTAAACAGCTGCCCCCAGACCTGGCGACCCGCTCCAGGCCAGTGGATGGCCTGTCTGCACTGGCCAGCTGTTTCCACCCCACGGCTGCACCTGGCAGACAGAGGCTCAGGCTGTGAGCTGGCCCCGGGAAGGAACCAGCCTGCAGAGCGGCCACCTGCCTGCCCGCACCGACGCCGCTGTTCCCAGCTCACCCCATGGCACAGCAGGGGCTCCCCACCATTTAGGGGCACAGCTTTGGTGCCACCTCCTCCAAGAAGCCCTCCCTGATTGCCTGAGGCAATTGCCCCCCCCCTCCCCACCCCTGCCCTCTTTTGGTTCAGTCTTGCTGCATCTCCTGCCCCCTCCACCCCAGAAGAGTGCAGGCCCACAGGGGCGTCGGCTTCCTACCTAGAGTGGGCTCAGCGCACACCCCCTGGGTCTTTAGAGCATGTTCTAGTCCTTCCCTCGCTCTAGACGCTCAGGGCCACGTCTCAGCTCTGTGGCAAGGTGGATGGGCAGCTGGAGAGCCGGCCACACGTGCAGGTCAGCAGGGTCGCTCCTTACTGCTCACAGCCTGCAGGGAAGGGAGATGTGTTGAGGGGCACTTGAGAACCACCGTGTCTTCCCTTCTTGGCCTCGGTCTCGCCAACACAATGGGATAATTCCCAGGCCTTGAGCCCTCTGGCCAGGGAGGCTGCCAGGGGCTCCAGTCTTAAGGCCTTTGCCCAAACCCTAACCACACCCCCGCCCGGTAGTGGGGACCCAGACTCCAGATGTCCCCATTCTTCCCCGTTTCAACTTTACTTTACTGGAAACTCAGGAACGTTGGCTGCGTCTGGCCACCAGGGGCAGGTGAGCTGTCACCAAGGGAGCCCAGCAAGCTGCCTTGTTTGTTCAATGACTCATCAAAGTGGAATGCATGCAGCATAAAATCAAGCACTCAAAGCGAACCACTGGGGCACAGCCTCTGTTCTTGAGCCATGGAGCAGCTGGCCTTCAGAGCCAGCAGGAGGCCCCCAAGCAGAACCCCAGGGTGGCCGGTGGCAGGGCAGGGCCGAGGCCCCAGGTGTCCCCGGCCTCCAGTGCCCAAGCCCACTTTGGCCCGACGCGCCTGGGAGGCGGCCCTCACCACTGCCTCCTTTGCAGTGGGAGTGGAGGCTTACAGGGTTCAGTGACAGGTGCAGGCCGGCAGTGCCAGGAAGTGGGGCACTGGCTCCAGGGCCTGAGGTTTCCTTGGGAAGCAAGTACACCCCCTTTCTAAAGCTGGTACCCAGGGCTGGACAGCCCCTATCAGGGAAACAGTGACGGGTCCAGCCTGCAGGGAGCTGGGTAAGGCATCGCTTTGGGCACCTCCCTGGTGGCGCAAGGAGTTGAGCGCTGCACTATGAAGCATACGCAGTCCCCCCCAGCCAGGCAGGGGACCCACAAGGCACAGCAGACCTCTCCTGCCTCCCTGTTGCTCCCCGCAAAGCAGTGTACTTCTGTCCATCTGCCTGTTCTGCTCCCCACTGTCTCTGGTGAATCCTCTCACCTCCTGCAACTCTGGCCTGCACCCCAGCTCTTGTGTGCATATTTTTTAAAGAAGAAAAAAAAGCATCAAACACTACTGATGCGTTTCTCAGAGACCTGGGGTCAATAGAGGGGTAACTGGAGGCTGGGGAGCAGATCTAGGCCCCCTCTGATTCTGGGGGGCAAGTGCCCCTTTTACTTTATATATTGAGGGGCCCTTTGCCAAAGTCCTCTGGCTCCAGGTGGACCCTGGGTGCAGAGTTGGGGGTGCTAGAGAGAGCACTCGCCAGGCAGAACTGGGGGTCTGGGATGCCCTGCTTCTTTAAGGCTCGGCCTTCTTTAAGACTCGGGCATCCCACCCTCTACCCCAAAGCGGGGGGGCTCCTGGTTCAGCCCAGGACAGACGGGTGCGGACCCAAGGTGCAGAGGCCCTGGAGGGGCACGCCAGCACCGGGCCAGCTGACCTGGGGCCTGGAGCTGCACGGATGCCCCTCTGGGCCCGCTCTGGGCCGTCTCCAGGACGACAGCCTCACCTGGGCCCTGCATGGAAAGTCGCCCGTCCTCTGGGGCCAGGGTGCAGCGAGGGGGCATCGGGCGGGCATTGCCCTGGAAACTGGACCAAGGAGGGAAGGAGGCAGCGGGGCTGGGTCAGAAGTGGGGGGCTGCCAGGCCTGAGCTCAGGTAAGGGCACCGCCCCAGAGTGGATGCCTGGTGCCTTCAAGACCTGTACCCCGGCCCCGCCAGACAAGCCACTGGTCCAGGACCCCATAGCTCCTCAAGCTCCCCTTCTTGTCATCAGCGGCCCTGTACCGGGCACCCCAGGCTCTACTTCATCTACCTGCCAGCACTGACACACTCCCCTAAAGAGGGTAGAATGGGGGCCTCCCTGGTGGTGCAGTGGGTTGAGCGCCGCACTGTGAAGCATCTGCAGTCACTGCAGCACGAGTTCGATCCCCGGCCAGGGAGGGGACCCACAGGGCGCAGCAGACCTCTCCTGCCTCCCGGCTGCTCCCCTCAGCAGTGCATTTCAGTGGATCTGCCTGTTCTGTTCCCCGCTCTGTCTCTGGTGACTCCTCTCACCCCCGCACCTCTGGCCTGCACCCCAGCTCTCATATGCATAAATAATATTTAAAAGAAAAAGAGAGGGTAAACTGTCACCTCCTCCAGGAAGCCCGCCTGCTGACAGCAACAGAATCAAGCACTTTCTCGCCTGTACGCACAGCATCCTGCAGAGATCAGAGATCAGCCCACAGAGTGTCTCCTACCAGCCCCTGTGCAGCACAGGGGCCAGCACACAGCTGCTGCCATCAGCCATCACGGCTAAGCACAAGTCACTGATGGTCACTGACCCCGGGCAGACAGCGTCTCCCCCAGTCCTGCAGCCAGCCCAGGAAGGCTCCAGTGTGCAGACTGCAGCCTCAGCTCTGCAGCCACTGTGGGGACAGAGGATGCCGTCCAGGAATGAGGAATGAGGCCGTCCTGGCCCCATCTCCAGCTCCAGTGCTCCCTGCCTGGCTCCCTGGCCCAGCACACGTACTCCTTCCAATCCTGGCTGCTATCCAGCTCTCCCTTCCCAAGGCCATACCAGCCCTGGCTGGGACCCTGGGCCTGGATCTGCTCCACGGCCAGTACCTAAAGGGCAGACACAACCCAAGGCCGGGGTGGGGGTCGGGGGCCTGGACCAGCGATAGAGCCATCCCAGAGGTCCCAAAGACAAGATGGGGGTGCATTTCCCAGGGAGGTGCGTGGGTGAAATGTCTCCCCTAGACACCGCCTTCAAGATTTAGGGCAGAGCCAGGGGTTCAGGGCGATGGCATCATGCCTTTGAATAGCTTCTCTCACAAGCTGGGGACTCGGACAAGGTGAGGGTCAAGTTTTGCTGCCCACAAGTTTGATATACAAACACTGCGTTCGCCAAGATAAACAGCTGGAACTACATCAAATTAATAAGCTTCTTTACAGGGGCCTCCCTGGTGGCGCAATGGATTAAGCAACACACTGTGAAGCAAAACGCAGCCACTGCAGCTCTAGTTCAATCCCTGTCGCCAGCCGGGGAGGTGACCCCACAGGGTGCACCAAACTGCTGCTTCGCCCGCTGCTCCCCTCAGCAGTGCACCTCAGTCCATCTGCCTGCTCTGCTCCCCGTTCTGTCTCTGGTGGATCCTCCCACCCCCCCACACCTCTGGCCTGTACCCCAGCTCTTGTATGCGTAAATAAATAAATCTTTAAAAAAAAGAAAAAGAAAAAGCTTCTGTACAGCAAAAGAAACCATTAACCAAAACAAAGAGACACCCCACTGATTGGGAAAATTTTTTTGCACTCCATACAATTGATAAGGGACTGATCACAAAGATATACAAAGAACTCACGAGACCCAAGAAAAACCAAGTAAAAGACCCGGTCAAAAAATGGGCAGAAGAACTTAAAAGACACTTTCCCAAAGAGGGCATGCAAATGGCTAACAGGCACTTGAGAAAATGCTCAACATCCCTCATAACCAGGGAAATGCAAATTAAAACCACAAGGAGATATCACCTCACACCAGTAAGAATGCATATCAAAAAAACCAACAACAAATGTTGGTGAGGATGTGGTAAAAAGGAACTCTACTACACTGCTGGTGGGAATGCAAGTTAATCCAACCACTATAGAAACCCATATAGAGGCTCCTCACTCCACTAAAAATAGAGCTACCACATGACCCAGCAATTCCACTCCTAGGGATGTACCCATAGAACACAAAAACACCGATCCAAAAGAGCACCTGTACTCCTATGTTTATTGCAGCACCATTTATAATACCCAAAAGTAGATGACTGGATCAAAGAGATGTGGTACATATACACGATGGAATACTATACAGCAATCAAAAAGATAAACTAGAGTCATTCATAGAAACATGGATGGAGCTAGAAGGAATGATGCTCAGTGAAATAAGTCAGAAGGCAATAGAAAAATAATGGATATGGGGCCCGCCCTGGTGGCGCAGTGGGTTAAGCAACACACTATGAAGCAAACTGCAGCCACTGCAGCACAAGTTCGATCCCTGCTGCTGGCCAGGGAGGGGACCCACATGGCGTAGCAGACTTCTGTCTCGCCCGTTGCTCCCCAAAGCAGCGTGTTTCTGTCAATCTGCCTGTTCTGCATCCTGCTCTGTTTGGTGGATTCTCTCACCACCCCCACACCTCTGGCCTGTACCCCAGTGCTTGTATGCATAAATAAATAAATCTTAAAAAAAAAAAAAAGAGGCCTCCCTGGTGGCGCAGTGGGTTAAGCAATGCACTATGAAGCAAGCCGCAGCCACTGCAGCACGAGTTCGATACCTGCTGCCGGCCAGGGCGGGACCCACATGGTGCAGCAGACCTCTCCTGCCTCCCCGCTGCTCCCCTCAGCAGTGTACTTCCATTGATCTGCCTGTTCTGCTCCCTGCTCTCTGTGGTGAATCCTCTCCCCCCCCACACCTCTGGCCTGTACCCCAGTGCTTGTATGCATAAATAAAATAAATCTTTAAAAAAAAAAAAAAAGAAAAAGAATGGATGGCTTCACTTTTGGGAGGAATATAAAGGAACAGAAAAAGGGCTCAAGGAAAAGACCAAGAACAATTTAAAAAACTATACAAGAACAAAAAGACAAAGACAAGTCAAAGGTACTTTGTGGGGGTGGGGAGAGGGACTGGGGTGAGGGCAGAGAGAGCACAAGGGACTGAGGTGACGGTGCACTGGTGATGTGGTGGTGGGAATTCCCTGGGGCCCACAATTGATGTCACAGCTAAATAAATAAGCAGGCAAAAACACCTCTTTCCCCGGACTGTCTTTACGTGCTACTGAGGCAAGTGTCCTTAACTGGGGCAGAGAAGCCCAGCCCCTTCCTTGGGGCTTGGGAGTGTGGGGTGCTGGCAGGTGTCAAGACTGTTGACCTGCTGTGGGCACCTAGTCACCCAAACCGGGGCGTGGAGGAGCCCGGATGGCAGAGGCCAGGCAGAGAAAGTGCTGGAGCCCCGCCCGGCACTTATCTCCCTTGCCCCAGAAATGCTTGCTCACTGCAGGGGAAATTGTGACATCCTGGGACCAGCCTCCTCCAGGCCCACGCTCACATCCGCTGCTGAGAGCCCCTCACTGCACAGTGCCCAGCCCCTGGGAGCGCGGGTGTGGTGGTAGGCCCACCCCGCGGGGCTGGGCCCAAGCTGGTCGAGGAGCTGTTCCCAGGGAAGGGCCTCTGGGCCGGGGCCCCCCTGGTTAGGAGACAGACCCCAGAGGGGCCCGGATGAGGGAGTGGGCCTGAGCTGGGGTACGCGCGGGGTGAGCAGGTCCAAACCAAAAGGGGGTACAGAACTCGTCTCCCCCAGGTACCCGGGCTGAGACTTCAGTCCCCCACCCCCACCCCGTTTCTGTATCCTAGCCAGCCCTCACCCCACAGTGTGACCCGGTGAGCAGGGGCAGGGCGGCACACGTGACAGAATGGCAGGCTCAGAAGCCACCCACCCGCTGCCACCTGAGAATCCGGTTTCCCCACAAAGGGTGGGGCTAGGCACCGCCAGCCAAGCCCTGTCCCAACAGACAGCCAGGATCGGCAAGGCCTCCCCCAGGGAGGTCCCCCGACTGGGTGCTCCCGTGTGCCTAGGCAGGGCGCCGGCGGGGCACCCCACCCCGTGCCCAGGTGAGTTCCACCTGCCAGAAGTCTGGTTCCAGTGCCCCCCCTTGTGCCCGTGGCCTGTCACCAGCGCGGGAGGGCAGGTCTCTGCGCATGGGTGGCCTGCTGGCATGGGGCGCCCCCAGAACCCCAAGTCGGGACAGGCAGCCTGCGTGTGGCCGGAGGGAGCACCGAGCCCCTCCCCAGAGGAAAGAGGGAGACTTACTAGCCATGAGTTAGCTGGTTTAGGGACCCCCCCAGGGAGAAGAGGAAGCACAGAAGCCATCACCTGGCACGGGACAAGGCCAGAGAGAGGCCAGGGCGGCTGGGAACCCGTTTGTCCCCCTGCTGATTCACAGGGTGACTGGGTGAGGGCTGGGGGCCAGGAAGCGGCTCCTCTCCCTTCTTCCCTGCCACAGAAACTGAAACTCCTTCTCCCTGCCCACAGCCCTTCTGAGAAGCAGGTCATTTTTAGAAAGCTTCGGAGAGGAAGCTGGCCCTCACCCTGGTGCAATCCCAACTGAACCCCAGTTCTGCTGACCTCAGGAGCTGCACCCTGTGAGGCTGCCCCGGAAGGAGCAGCTCTGCGGAGGTGACCCCGGAGGCGGGGGTCGCCGGCTCCCTCCCTGCCCCCAGCCAGCTGATTCACCAGAGCACAGGGCAGGAGGCAAAGTGCACCCCCCCACCCCCACCCCTGCCTGCTGGGGTCAGATGGTGTTTGGGAAGGCAAGCGCACCCCACCCCCCCACCCTCGCCTGCCTGCAGGGGTGTTTGGGAAGGCAAAGAAAGGGGAAGCACAGGTCTCCAGATGGAAGCTGCAGGCCGGTGTGAGCCAGCCCCAGGACGGCGTGGGAAAACCCAAGGCTCCCTCCAGCCCAGACGGGAGTCCTGCCCCGCCCTCCCGGCAGCACCCCCTTCCCAGGAGCAAGTCACAGCACCCCGCCCAGCACCCCCAGGGCAGAGGAAAACTGAAACCACCTGCGGTTTGCACCCTCCCCAGGGAGAGGGCCCCCTCTGGGGGTCCCGGCCCAGACTCCCTGTTTCCCCCCCACCCCCCAAGTCTTTACTCACCCTCAGTTCAGAAGACAAAGAACTGGAAGGGCAGGTTTAGGGGTGTGGGAACAGCTGGCTTTTCCCCACCAGACCCCAAGTTCTGGGCGTCCCAGAACCAATCAGAGGGCTTGGGCCGCAGGGTGAGCGCAGACACGGGAAGTGGGTGCTGGAGCCATGTGAATGCCCGGGGTCCAGGAAGCCCGCAGAGGTGGGGGTGAAGGAGCCACAACCCCCCCCTCCTAAGATGCACAGGGCGCAGGCAGCAGTGAGTGGGAGCACGTCCTGGCCCCCCGCCCCCCACACCCTGGGCCACCGGGGCTCTCTGGGCTCCAGCAGGCACCAGTGGCTGACAAGGGAATGTGGGTGCCCCCAACGGAGGCCTGGGATGGCCCTTTGACACCAGGGAAGGCCGCAGCTCCCAGAGGCGGGGCTGACCACTGCTTGGGGCAACAGGGAGAAGGCAGCCCGGTGGCGGGGTCACAGTGACCCGGCCTCCTTTGTGGAAGAGGCATGTTCTGTCCCGGTGCTGCTGGGTCCTGGCCCCTTGGGGAGAGGAGGCACCAGCACTGGCCCTGGGGCGCAGGAGGGCTCCTGGAAAGGGGGACACGTGGGCCGCACGCTGACCCAGGCTGGGCACCACTTGAGCTGGGCGCCACTCGTGAGGATTTGCGTCTCTCGGATCTTGGGGTACTGGGGGCTGGGTTTTCACAGGCAGAGGCCTAAGACAGGATGGGTGGGGGGCCAGGGGTGGAGTCCACGCAACTTCCACCCACCTCCCCAGGGCCTGGCTCGAGGGAGAACACGAATGGAGGGAACAGCTACAGAGCTGCCCCTGAGAAATGTGGAGCCCCGGAACAAGGCCTTTTGGGCTAAGATGCTAAGCAGACTCCCCCGCCAGTGGGCCAGGCTTGCTTCCCGATGGGACCCGCTAGCTAAGGCTCACCTGGGCGCAGCTTCAGGACAGTCTGTCTTACAGAGAGGTGCCCTCAGGCAGCAGGGGTCAGGCCCCTCAGTTCTGCGGCCAGGTAGGGCCCCTCAGCAGGGAGAGGAAAAGCAGGCAAACACTTTTCAGCTTGTAAACAGTCATTACGCCTAATAAACCTGACTTCCCAGAACCCTGCCCTGGGGCTTGCAGCTTCCCTGGAAGAGGCTGGCCCCAGACCAGGGCTGGCAGAGCAGAGGGGAGCCAGACTCACGGCAGAACCCCCTGCTGAGGGGTGTGGGTGCAGAGACCGGGCTCACCGCCTGGCTTGGCGAAGCAAGTGGCAGAAGAAACCACGGTCTGGGAGACTAGGCAAGTGTCTGTTTCCAAGCCTCAGTTTCCTCCGCTGTGAAATGGGGCGAGGACCCCCGCCTTGCAGAGATGACACGGGCCTGCGAAGGACCAGCACCCGGCACGCAGTCAGAGGCCGGAAGTCAAAGCTCCTTTCTCTTCTGCCTGACCGCTGCCGCCAAGGCTCACCTGGTCTCTGCACCTGAGCGGGGAACTCCAGAGGAGACAGATCTCCGTGTGACAGGTGGGAAAGTGAGGCTGTCACCTGTCCCAGCAAGGTCCCACAGTTAAGAGGTAGTGGGGCTGCGAACCCCCACGTGCTGTGCCCTCCTGCCACCTGGAACGGACGGAGCCAGGGGCAAAAGAACAGGCCGGGGGTCGGCCCCTGCATGTTCGGGCATGGCCTGGCCGGCGCTGCGAGCCAGCACCACCTTCGACTCACAAGCCAGCCCCCCAGCATCAATGACAACCCGAAGCTGGGGGGCACCACGATCTCACCATCCTCAGCTCATCGCCATCCTGACTGATAGGCCCTATAGGCACCAGCGACCATTCAGCCAGGCTCAGCTCCCAGGCCTGCCCCACCCGGATGCACAGAGGACCCCCCACCCACTTACCCCCAGCCTCAGGAAGCTCTGGCACAGGCTCTGGGTACAGGGGGAGGTGCAAGGTTCTGATGACTTGCAAGCTCCCCACGGAGGGACTGGCCCAAGGGGCTCCACCCCAAGGGGCTCTACCCCACGACCCCATCCCTGGACCCCATCCCTGTCACCAGGGCGCAGGGAAGACCCTGGGGCCAGGCAGGTGAGGTCTGATGGTCCTCTGGACACCAGGCCCCGCCACTCTGCAGTGGTCCCATCCAGCCCCACAATGGCTCACCAGGCCAGGCCTCGGGCACCGCGGAGTCTGCCAAGGGCCCCTAACGGCAGCGGCTGCTCCCACGGTGGTTCCCTCCCCGGGTGGTGGGCCAGACCTGCCACAGAAATCACCACTGGTCACCCCCGGGTACACTTGTGTCAGGCCCCTTCAGAGCTGGGGGAACTGGGCCTCTCTGGCGGCCTAGGGGTGAAGGCTCAGCACTATCAGCTCTGCGGCCTAAGTCCAATCCCCGGCCAGGGAGGGGACACACAGGGCGTAGCAGACCTCTCCTGCCTCCCGCTGCTCCCCTCAGCAGTGTGTTTCAGTGGATCTGCCTGTTCTGCTCCCCACTCTGTCTCTGGTGACTCCTCCCACCCCCGCCTCTGACCTGTACCCCAGTTCTTATATGCATAAATAAATCTTTAAAAATAATAAATAAGAAAAGAGAGG
>JAGFMF010011609.1:121506-149639 GCA_019455555.1 Galemys pyrenaicus | reverse complement strand
TGCCTGTTCTGCTCCCCGCTCTGTCTCTGGTGAATCCTCTCACCTCCCTGGACTCTGGTCTGTACCCCAACTCTTGTATGCATAAATAAATAAATCTTTTTAAAAAAAATTCTTTAAAAAAAAAAAAAAGAAACTAGAAGGTTGTGGGGCGCTCCAGTCCTGTGAGGCTGCATCATCACAGGATGTGTGTGGATGACTGAGGTGGGAGACAGGTTGGGGGCGACGGGCTGGCGAGTACAGGCGGCACCGATGGATCCCGATAAGGTGTTTTTATTTTGTCCTGTGAGTAATCTGGCGTTTTTTCAAACTGGGAAATTGCACCCTGCTATTTTGCTCTGTGTAGCCCTCTTTGAAAAGTGTTTCCTCTGACATGTGCGTTTTTAATCTCCACAGCAATCCTGCCAGGCAGGCAGGGCAAGGTTTACGGAGGAAACAGGCTGCCTGGAATAGTAGACCACATGCTGGCAGTTTTAAAATGAGAAGCTCCTGGCGGTTTGTAAGCTTTGTAAGTGCTGCTTTGCAGGAAGGCAGAATGGGGTACCACCGCCAGCCGCCAGCGGGTTCCCCAACACATCAGGTGGTTCTTTCTTTCACATCTGAGCAATTCTGCGACTCCCTGGTGAGACTCACCTTCAGAAGGAAAGGGCAAAGGACGTGAAGATGAGTGAGCAAACCCAGAGGCCAGAGACCAATCTGTGATGCCTGCCCAAAGCTTGCCCAAGGGAGTGAAATATTGGGGTCCCTTTGCTAACAGATCTAAATTCCTTTTTTTTTTTTAGTTTCTTCTACTTAATTCACTTACACTTTTTTTTAAATATAAATTCTTTTTTAAGATTTATTTTAGGGGCCTCCCTGGTGGTGCAGTGGGTTAAGCAACGCACTATGAAGCAGACCGCAGCCACTGCAGCACGAGTTCGATCCCTGCTGCCGGCCAGGGAGGGGACCCACATGGTGCAGCAGACCTCTCCTGCCTCCCTGATGCTCCCCTCAGCAGTGTACTTCCGTTGATCTGCCTGTTCTGCTCCCCGCTCTCTGTGGTGAATCCTCTCACCACCACCCCCCACCCCTCTGGCCTGTACCCCAGCTCTTGTATGCATAAATAAATAAATCTTTAAAAAAAATTCTTTTTTAAGATTTATTTTAGTGCCTCCCTGGTGGCAGGTTGAGCACCGCACTGTGAAGCATCCGTGGCACAGCTGCCAGAGTTTGATCCCCGGCCAGGGAGGGGATCCACATGGTGCAGCAGACCTCTCCTGCCTCCCCGCTGCTCCCCTCAGCAGTGTGTTTCAGTGGATCTGCCTGTTCTGCTCCTCACTCTGTCTCTGGTGAATCCTCTCACCCCCACACCTCTGGCCTGTACCCCAGCTCTTGTGTGCAGAAATAAATCTTTAAAACAGAAAAGGATTTATTTATTTTTGCATAGAGGAACTGAGGTATAGGCCAGAAATGCCAGGGTAGGGGGTGACAGGAGTCACCAGAGACTGAGTGGGGAGCAGGACACACTGCTGAGGGGAGCAGCAGGGAGACAGGAGAGGTCTCTGTGTCTTATGGGTCCGCTCCCTGGCCAGGGATTGAACTCCCAATGGCTTCATCTGCTAAGCCAGCAGGGAGGCCTCTGAAATTTAAATTCTTGTAGCACGCATGATAAAGCTCTGATTGGAAGGGATGCTGACTTTCTCATCAAGGCTCAGAGAGGTCTACCGCTATCCTCAAAGACACACAGCGGGGAACGAACAGAGCTCCAGTCTCTCCTTGGCAGTCTTCTGGTCCATGCCAACTTCACAAGGGCTGTCCTGGCTGTGTATAGGCCAGACAGCTTTGGGGAGAAGATGGACAAAAGATGGGGAGGACCGTGAGGAAGCAAAGGTGGAGAGGAGGGAAGTGGGATGATTGCATTAGAAAGGCATCCCCTTTCCCTCCAGAATTTGGCCAACACAGGACGGCAGATAACTCCTCCACTTATGCTCTGGATTACCTTCCATCGCTCAGGTTCTGGGCGGTGAAATCAGGAAAGAGGGTTTGGTGGGGTGACGTTCAGAGTTATCCTAAGACTGGCTTGCGTTTTGGGACTGGGGGCAGGGGAGCGGGTCCTCGGACTGGGGCCGTAGGTATTGGTGGTGCAGCACCGCCACCTTGTGTCCATAAGTGGTACTGCGTCAAGGAACGGCGAAGCCACACTTACCTGCTCCCCACTGCCTCTCACCAGAACACCTGCAATGCCCCTGGCAGGTTAAGGGCTCCAAGGCCAGGAGTTGAGTCTTAGGAGAGTTGGTCAGTGTTAGGAGGATGCCAGCGCCCGCCTGCCTTTCAGGGTACGCATTGTGTTCGGAAAGGGCACCAGTGACCCTCAGTGCCGGGGCTCACGTGCTACAAGTGAGCGCGGGTTGGGGGTGGGGTGTCCAGAGTCCTGAAAAGCAGGGGTGCTTTTCAGTTCAGTTTCCTCCTGGAGCCGTCCCCTCCCCCATGGGAGCCTTGAAATCTTCTCCCTATCACCCTGGTCTCAGCCAAGACTCAGTTATCCTGCTGGCCTTTGGAAAGGGACTTTGTTATTCCCGAGCCCACGTCACCCCCAAAACCTCCACCTGGCTCATCCGGTGGAACCTATATCACTTCCTCGGCCTCCCTCACCCACCCCTGGGCACTGACTTTCATGGCAAATACTCAGTGTACCCAGCTGGCCACTAAGTAGCATTGGATATGGGACATCAGGCAATTTACTTAATTGTGAGGTCTCCCTAGAAGCCTCACCCTAAGACCATAAAACAAAAAAAATTAGCAAGGGGCCTCCCTGGTGGCGCAAGGGGTTAAGTCGCAGCACGATGAAGCTATCTGCAGCCTCTGCAGCACATGAGTGTGATCCCCAGCCAGGGAGGGGACCCACATGGCGCAGCAGACCTCTCCTGCCTCCCCGCTGCTCCCTCAGCAGTGTGTTTCAGTCGATCTGTCTGTTCTGCTCCCCACTCTGTCTCTGGTGAATCTTCTCAAACCCCTGCACCTCTGGCCTATGCATAAATAAATAAAAATAAATCTTAAAAAAAAATTTAAAAAAGGGCCTCCCTGGTGGCGCAGTGGGTTAAGCAACGCACTATGAAGCAAACCGCAGCCACTGCAGCACGAGTTCGATCCCTGCTGCCGGCCAGGGAGGGGCCCACAGGGCGCAGCAGACCTCTCCTGCCTCCCCGCTGCTCCCCTCAGCAGTGTGTTTCTGTGGATCTGCCTGTTCTGCTCCCCACTCTGACTCTGGTGACTCCTCTCACCCTTACACCTCTGGCCTGTACCCCAGCTCTTGTGTGCTCCACCCCCTGCTGTCTGTTTCTCTTTGAATTTATGGTCTGTGATGGCAGTCCAGGTACAATGGAGCATGCAGGTGCCTGGGGGCGGGGTTCTCCATGACCAGGTTCACCTTCATTCCTTGCTGCTCCATTTAAACATTTTTTTTAAATTTTTTTAAAAAAACATTTATGCACACAAGAGCTGGGGTGCAGGCTATAGTCACAGGAGGTAAGAGGAGTCCCCAGAGACAGAGCGGGGAGCAGAACAGGAAGATCCACTGAAACCCACTGCTGAGGGGAGCAGCGGGGAGGCAGGAGAGGTCTGCTGCGCCCTGTGGGTCCCCTCCTTGGCCGGGAATCGAACTGGCGCTGCAGTGGCTGCAGAAGCCCCACAGAGCGGTACTCAACCCTTGCACCACCAGGGAGGCCCAAAATTGTTTTTAATGAATGAATGACACTGTTGCAGGTACTTTCTTTGGGCCTAGACAAGGTCAAAGGTCCCCACCAGCCTGGGGCGGTCCCTCCCCTCCACCCCTCCCTGCCATCCCTCCACTCCAAGGGGCCCATCCCAGCTGCAGACAGAGCTGGGAGTGAAGGGGGCAGCAGGACAGAGGGCTGCCTTCCTCAGGCCCCTTCGGTCCTTTCAGATAAACAAAGGTGAGACCCCTTGCTACCCCCACCCCCACCACGACCCTCTAGGAACCTGCCATTCCCGGGTCCCAAGAGAGAAAGTGACAAAGACCTGGCCCCCTCACCTCTCCCGCTAGGTCTGACCCTTGCACTCTGGCTGATACATTGCCCACTTTTAGCAAAAAGCTTCTAAGTTAGTTTATTATTTTATGAGTTTTTTAAAAAAGATTTTTATTTATTTATTTATGCACACAAGAGCTGGGGCACAAGCCAGAGACGTGGGGGGGAGGGGTGAGAGGACCCACCAGAGGTAGTGGGGAGCAGAAGAGGTTGATGGACTGAAACACACTGCTGAGGGGAGCAGCGGGGAGACAGGAGAGGTCTGCTGCGCCATGTGGGTCCCCTCCTGGCTGGCAGCAGGGATCGAACTCGTGCTGCAATGGCAGCGCAAGCCCCACAATGCAACGCTCAACCCCTTGCACCGCCAAGGGAGGCCCCTAAATTAGTTTAACCAGAAGTCCCCACTGGGCTCCTCCTCCCCTTTGCCCCTGTGCGTCTGCTCACTGGCCTGCCTCCAGCCACAACCCCTTTGGGTGAGCATAGCCAGAATCCTCCACCCCATGGCTTCCTCTGAGGGTCTCCCCTGGCCAAGGCCACAATTCGGGTCCATGGAAGCCCACATGCTCTCCCCTCTCCCTGCTGGAGTCCCTTCTCCCAGTTCTGAGACTTTCTCAGCCCCTGCACCCTGCCTACAGGCTCTCAGCCAGTGGCCTTGAGTCATACTTCATTAAGAAGGCAGCCGAGGTGCCCCTCACCACCCCTCATCCCAGCTCCGGCTGGCAGCAAGTCCCAGTTAAGTCCCTCAAGGCCACCCTCCTCTTCTGGAAAATACCCTGAGCAATCTCTGCCCGGCACCATCAACCCCCACCCACTCCCCCACACACATTCCTCTACTCCTCACCCCAGACACAGTACCATCCTGCAGGCTTCCACCCTAGGGTGGACACCCCTCCTCTATCCATCTGTCCTCACAGCTCTGGGCCCTGCTGCCATGTGGGCCCAGCTGGCCAGGCCTCTGGGGAAGTTCCCCCCACAGCCCCCAGGCTCCCTGCTCCTGCCTGGCTCCTCCCTATAGCCCCCTGGCCTCAGGGTCAGCAGCTCCAGGGCCCTAGCCCGGCTCCTCTGCTTCCCACACTCTGCAGTGATCTCATCCCGATACCAGGCAGCAAGGACACTAGAAGTGGCCGAGGGCAGTGCCCAGTTTGTACAGCGGTCACTGTCTGAGTTCTTCGCCTGTGCACACACTTGCAGAACCACCCAGGTGCAGAGAACAGCGGTAATGGGGTTTACTGAAGCCGTTTCCGGTTTTTAAAGTCCTGGACGCAAAGGCTCCCAAGATGGCGTCTTCCCGCCTCTGAGGGCCCGCAGGCCGCCACCCAGCTCATGAGACAGCAGGAGACGCTCCAATGCAGCCCCGGACAGGGACACTCCAAACAGCAGCTACAGCGGCCGAAGACCCGGCCAGTGGCCCAAAGACCTGGCCAGCGGCCACACCCACAGCTCGGCGAGGCCCTGCTCCGGGTCTCCGCCGTCCCCTCCGCTACACCAGCAGCAGCCCCGGGAGCAGTTTGAGTCACTCGGCCACCTGCACCCTCTGAACTTCTCCTCTCTGAGGCTGGCTGCTGGAGGTTTCTTCTCCTGCAGGGGCTGCACCAGCCTCTGGGAGATCAGCATGGCCTGGGGGCAGGAACTGCCACCCCCAGAAGTGCTGAAGGTTCAAAAATGCTAAAATCCAAGTGCTGACTCCCAGGGGCTGCTTCTGCCGTCCCTTATATTTCTTTCTTTTTTTTTTTTTTTAAGATTTATTTATGCATGCAAGTTTTGGGGTACAGGTCAGAGGTGGGGGGGAGAGAGGAGTCACCAGAGACAGAGCGGGGAGCAGAACAAGCAGATGGACCGAAACACACTGCTGAGGGGAGCAGCGGGGAGACAGGAGAGGTCTGCTGCGCCCTGTGGTCCCCTCCCTGGCTGGCAGCAGGGATCGAACTCGTGCTGCAGTGGCTGCGGTCTGCCCCACAGTGCGCCGCTTAACCCACTGCGCCACCAGGGAGGCCCCATCCCTTATATTTCTTATCAGAATCTCCACCCCCACCTACATACACCTCCATCCTCACCCACACCCCCTCCAGGGGCGCCACCTGTACCAGCCTTTGGCTTCAGCCCCGTTACAATCCGAGGTCGCGGACACTTCGAGGTGTAGCATCCAAATGCCTCTGGACGCCTAGTGTTTCCCCTGGGCAAAGCAGACCCTTGATAGTCCTGGGGCCAAGCCTGTTCCTGGCAATTCTCCTCAGCAGTGGCCACCCACTTGCCAAGAAGTCTTGGGGTCATCCTCTCCCCAGTTTCACCCCCACATCCACTCTCTCAATAAATCATGTTGGACCAACTTCAGAAATCAGTCCTGAGTCCGCTGCTTCCCACCAGCTCCAGTGAGACCCGCCCCTACAGCCACCCCAGCAAACCCCAGCTCCCAGGCCTCATGCACGCAGTCACCAGATAGTTGTGTGTGTGTGGTTTTTTTTAAAAGATTTATTTATTTTGTGCATACAAGCACTGGGGTACAGGCCAGAAGTGTGGGGGGTGAGAGGAGTCCCCAGCGACAGAGTGGGGAGCAGAACAGGCAGATGGACTGAAGTACACTGCTGAGGGGAGCAGCGGGGAGGCAGGAGAGGTCCGCTGCACCATGTGGGTCCCCTCCCTGGCTGGGGATCGAACTCGCGCTGCAGTGGCTGCAGAGGCTTCATAATGCATTGCTTAACCCCTTGTGCCACCAGGGAGGCACCCACCAGGCAGGTGTTAAGGCTGTGAGTTCACCTCTCAGATTCCTGTCTGGGAGGAGAGAGGGGTCATCAGTGTGGACAGGGCAGGGCTTCTGTAGGGACGTGGTTTTGGGACACAAAAGGGGGCTCCTCCAGGAGGCTCTGGCAAGGCCCAGGCAGCCCTGAGGGAGGGGCGCCATTTTAATAGGTTGGTGGGGGGGCGACAAAGTTTCAAGTGGAGAAACTTTGTGAGGGAGAGTGACTCACAGCCCGGAGGGGAGAGTGGGTATAGACTGTGGGACCCCGTCGCTGGGGAGTTGAGCTGTCTTTCTGAGGTGCCCTGGGGCCACTGGCCATCCCTGACCAGGAAATGGCCCCTGTGGTGCCAGCAGGGCACAGGGCAGGTTCTCGATGATTCTGAGCAGACGGGTCAAGGAGGAGGCCTGGAGCTCTCGGTGGCTTTTTTAGTCTTTTATTGCATCATTATTATATCAGAGGCGACCAGGTACACGGCAGGAAGGAGGGCCGGGGGGCCAGGAGGCTGGCAGGCCTCCCAGCCCCTGGTGCATCTTCACTCTCTGGGCTCTCTCTGCTTGTCTTCTGCTCGTCTGCTGGTGTCCTCATGACACGGCCCTTATATGCCCGTGTCTCAGCCCAGGTGCGCCCACCTGCGCATGCGCACACCCCGCTGCAGGTGCCGCCCTCAGGCCTGCGTGCCGCAGGGGTCCATCGTCACACAATGGTGGGAGGGCTGACAAGCCTGACACTTTTCCATTTACCCTACAGCCCCCCTGGTTGGGTGGGGAGGTCGGTGGCCACGTGAAGCAGGGCCTGGCGATCTAGGGAGGACATAGCCAGGTTAGGAGCAAATCAACAGGAAAACGGAAGACAAGGCCTGAGGGTCAGAATGGGCCCTTGGGCCTTGGGGCTGGCTGCTGTGGGGCCGGCTCATGCGTGGGAGGAGCCAGGGCCAAGAGCTGAAGCTCTTGTCTCCATCCTGTGCCGGGAGATGGTTGGTGCTGGTTCTGTGGTAGTTACAGGGTTCTGGGCCACAGGGCCACGGCAGCATGGGCCACAGGTGGTCTCTCTCCCAGGGCTGTGACTGTGCACATGGCGGCCTCCACCTTGGCTGGAGCAAAGGCGCCCTCTGCTGGGGGGTGGTAGCAGGTCACGCAGGCGCAGCAAGAGGGGAGGGGTCTGGGGTGCAATGCTGAAGAGCAGAGTCTCAGGGCTGAGCAGGCTGAGGTGGGGTGCAGCAGCCACCCTCCAACGTCCAGGTCCCAGGTGGCAGCAACCGGGGTCCCTTTCCAGCGTGAATGGTCTATGTGGCCTCAGGGTCTACGGAACCTGACACCTTGATTTCTAAGCATGCCCTTAACATTCAGCCCCCCCATCTTGGCAGTCTGGGGGGGGGCCTCCATCTGCCACCAAAAACTTCTGACCCAATGTCTCCAACCCTGCAGGGTGGCCAGAAACCAAACTTGCCCCAGGTGATACATTCTTTCACTAAAGGCACCAGGTGAGCAGCTGTGAAGCCATCACCTGGCAGGTGAGCATGGGGCATTTCCTGAGGTCAAGAACGCATGTTTATGAGCCCCGGTCCCCCAAACAGGAAAGGGTTGGGGCCAGGGTGGGGTGAGTGAGGCACTTGTCTGCGGTACAGAACTCAAAGGGGGCAGCAGTAATCAAGGGAAGTAGTTTATACGTACAAGAGCTGGGGTACAGGCCAGAGTCCAGGGCGGTGAGAGGATTCACCAGAGACAGAGTGGGGAGCAGAACAGGCAGACAGACTGAAACACACTGCAGAGGGGAGCAGCGGGGAGGCAGGAGAGGTCTGCTGTGCCATGTGCACCCCGCGTCCTTTCCCTGGCCGGGGATCGAACTCGTGCTGCAGTGGCTGTAGATGCTTCACAGTGCGCCGCTCAACCCCTTGCGCCACCAGGGTACGGGGCGGGCGGGTGGTCTCATAAACACGTCTAGGGGAGCACAGTTTTCCAGCGGCGCAGCCTGCTTGGAAGGAGGCAGATACTGGGGCTCACGGGCCGCAGCTCTGGACTTCCCGGACGAGGTGTTCGCTGCTGCCAGCAGGGGGCGCCATGGGGCCGCGCGGCCAGGGCAGCTTGGCCGGGAAGGCATGGCCGGCGCCAGAGCACCCGCCCCCAGTCCCTGACCCTATCGCTCACCGCTTGAGAACGCCAGGGGGTGCTGACCCAGCTGCTCATCTCTTCTGGCGACGAGGGTCCCCGAGTTTGGAGAACAGAGCAACCCCCCAGGACCTCCTGCACCAGCCTGCAGCCCACTGGGCCCTGCGGGCGTCCCTGGTGGAGGGACCTCATACCCCCTCCCTCGCGCGCAGTATCCCTAACCCAGATCTGGGGCGAACCGCCCAATGCTGGTGTCTCTGTCTCGGGCGTGGGGCGTTTATCAAGGGCCACGATCTAAATTGACCCCAACTTTGAGTAGCTCAGAGTTCCTGCATCTCTCTCATGCCAGCTGGAGTGAAAGCGGGAGGGCCTTTCTGCCCAGATGCTATCCCCACCCCCGCCGCAGACACCCCTCTCCTCTCACAGCCCCCCCCTCCCCGCCGCCGCCTGCGCTCTGGGTGCTGCTTCAGGGGCCACGGAGGAGCCTCAAGGCCCAGGACATGGTGGGGCGCGGTTGCTTCCACCTCCCTTTCTGCCTTTGCCTCCAGGTGCGCCCTGGCTCATTCACTGCCTTCCTCTTCCCATCTCTGCCCAGTTCCCCCATCCTCCTGCTGGTCAGCACACGTCCCCGCCGCTGCGGCCTGCTTCCCCCTGCACCTGCCTTGCCAGGCAAACTTCATGTTCACTCCTATTGTATTTTATTTAAAGATTTATTTATTTGTGCACACAAGAACTGGGGTACAGGCTAGAGTCGCGGGAGGTGAGAGGATTCACCAGACAGAGTGGGGAGCAGAACAGGCAGATCCACTGAAACGCACTGCTGAGGGGAGCAGCGGGGAGGCAGGAGAGGTCTGCTGCGCCCTGTGGGTCCCCTCCCTGGCCAGCGGCAGGGATCAAACTCGTGCTGCAGTGGCTGCGGTTTGCTTCATAGTGCATTGCTTAACTCACTGCGCCACCAGGGAGGCCCTCAGTATTTTTTTTGAAGATATATTGATGCATACAAGAATCAGGGTACAGGCCAGAGGTGTGGGTGGGGAGTAAGATGATTCACTAGAGACAGAGTGGGGAGTAGAGCAGGCAGATCTATTGAAATCCACTGCTGAGGGGAGCAGCGGGGAGACAGGAGAGGTCTGCTGCACCATGTGGGTCCTCTCCCTGGCCGGGGATCGAACTCGTGCTGCAGTGCCGTGGATGCTTCACAGTGCGGAGCTCAATCCGCTGCACCACCCAGGAAGGCCCTCACTTCTATTTTAAATAAAAGGTGACCTTGGCTCAGAGATTCTGAGCCATCTGCCCAAGGTCACACAGTACCAGCAGACACCCCACTCTGCAGCTGCTGTCTCCCAGCGCTGCCTCCCTGGCAAAGCCTGGCCCACACTGTCCTCTACACAGTGCCTGAGTCTCCCACAGCCTGCTCTTGGCCCTGTGCACTGGCTCTGCTTTCCAAGAGCGGGATTTCTTTATTTTCTGGATGTCTGTCGAGTGCCTTAGCTGTGCCAGGCCCAGGAGATGAAGTTCACGGTCGAGGAGACAAGACTTTCCCTGCTTGTCAACTGACTCTTCCCAGGCAGCCGGGAGCCTCCTCCCCCCAAGGGCCTGAGGCTGCTTCCTGCTTCTCCTGCAGCCCCCTGGGGAGGGTGACCTCCTGGGCCCTCCTGGGGGAGTGGAGGCTGCAGGCCGCTGTCTCTGTCCAGGGTGGGGGCTGGGCAGTCATGTGCAGGCTCTGGGATGTTGGTGGGAGGGCCAAGGAGGGGGCTGTTGGAGGCTAAGAGCTAACTCCAGGGCACTCAGCTCTCTGGTCCTGGTGCCTTGTCCAGAAGGCCGAGGTCCAGCCCAGCTCTCGCTTGAGTTCCCGGAGAGCTGAGACTTCTCGATTTCGGGGCCTCCCTGGTGGCGCAGCGGGTTAAGCAACGCACTAGGAAGCAAACCGCAGCCACTGCAGCGCGAGTTCGATCCCTGCCGCCTGCCAGGGTGGGGACCCACAGGGCGCAGCAGACCTCTCCTGCCTCCCCG
The DNA here is from genome assembly GCA_019455555.1 of Galemys pyrenaicus. Lineage (NCBI taxonomy): Eukaryota > Metazoa > Chordata > Mammalia > Eulipotyphla > Talpidae > Galemys > Galemys pyrenaicus. The sequence continues at coordinate 138,761 of JAGFMF010011609.1, read as the reverse complement.
CTGCTCCCCTCAGCAGTGTGTTTCAGTCCATCTGCCTGTTCTGCTCCCCACTCTGTCTCTGGTGAATCCTCTCACCCCCCAGAACTTGTATGCATAAATAAATAAATCTTTAAAAAAAATTAAAAAAAAAAAAAGCCTAAGATTTCAACGCAGCAGACTCTCCTGTCTTGCCCGCTGCTTCTTAGCGGTATATTTCAATAACCCTGCCTCTGCTGTTCCCCCCCAAAAAGCCTCCCTATTTCTTCTCAAGCAGACACCCTTCCTGCCCTCCCTCCACCCCCACGCGAGTCCAGCTTCTAGTCTCCAGCCCTGTGCGCCTTATCAGCAGGTCATCCCGACTCGGGGGGCGGGAGGGTGCCCAGGGCCCACCCAGGCAGAGACACATCTTGGGAGGGTCCTGAACTAGGAGGGAGCTGGCGGGCGGGGCCGGAGAAGACCAAGCGCACAGGGACACAGGAAGAACGAGTCTGTTTAATGGTCTGGCCATGGACACCAGAAGCTACGACGGAGAACAGGCAGTCACAGACAGCAGCACGGAGGGGACGGGAGGGGACACGGCACAGTAGCCACAGCAGCAACACACCCTGGGGGACGACAGTGACCAAGGTGCACGCGGGGGGAGGCTCCCCCGAAACGCTGACCCAGACGATGAGGACTGACCGCTGCTCACAGCTGGGAGGGGTGACCTGGATCCCCGGAGCCCCAGCAAGAGGCAGCTAGCTTCCCCCCAGCTGGGCTGTCTCAGCCTCAGAGGCAGATGGGGTTCCCGTCCAGGCTCCCCTCCAGGCAGCCCGCCCCGGGGCAGCCACCCCATCCTGGCCCCCTGGCTGCCCTTGCCCAGTGGAGGCAAGTCGGGGGAGCCACAGCCGTTGTGGGGGGCAGAGGCGAAGGCTGCCAAATCCTTTTGGCCTGAAAGTGGGAAGCAGGGATGCGAGGGGATGTTCAGAGAAGGGGCTGGGCCTTGCCGGCAAGCTGGGTCCCCCCAACCCTGCCACAGAGGCCCCGTCCTCTCTGTGCAGATGGGGGTCCCCTGTCTTCCAGAACATTCTGTTCTCTGCCCAGAAGCATGAGCTGTCCCCTCATGCAGAGGCCCAGGGCCCTGCAGATACATGTTATAGATATTCTGTAATATATATATATATATCTGTATAGAGGTTTATAGAGAATATACCTTTATATACGTAGGTGTGCGTGGTACTCTAGGGGGGATGTGGAACCCGCATGCTGGCTGGGCACATGGAACAGGGCGGGCCGACGCCTGCCGGGCCCCCCCACGCTGGCCCACCCTCCAGCCGCTCAGCTAGGTCTCTAACGGTGAGTACAAAAGCTAAGAAGAGGGGGCCCGGCCCTTCGGGGAGGAAAGCTCCCCCACCCCAGACCACCCCAGCGGAGATGCATCCAGCGAGGCTCCCCGGGGCTGTGGCCACGGCGTGGCCGCCTCTCTGAGCAGACGAGTCGGGGCTTCCTCCAGCTTCCTGGGCACCGGGTGGAGAGTCTTCAGAAGTCGGCCTTCTGCGCAAGGTGCCAGGGAGGGGGGAGGAGAAAGGGGCTCCTATGGCCCCGAAGAAGGCAGCGTGGCCGGCGGGCTGTGGACGGCAGGAGAGGGACATAAGTGGTTACAAGGGGTGGCGGGCCCCGGGGCCAGAGGAGCAGGGCCGGGGGACAAGGAGCGACACTCGTCTCAGAGAGCCTGCGATGGCCGTTGACGGTGTCCCACGAGACCCAGACTCCTGTCCCCTCCTCTGGGGGACCTGCCGGGGAACTTGGGCGAGTCAGCTGCCCCCCAGGACCCGGCTCTTTCTGGATCAACTGTGTCATCGCCTGGCTGAGAGACAGGCACCCCGAGTTTCTCCAGCTGCAGAACTCCCTTTACGGGGAGCCGTCCTATGAAGGGTGAGGCAAGTGCATACTCTGGGGCCACCCTTTGGCCCTTCTGGGGCCCCACAGGCATCCTCTGTTCACATGGCCCTTTCATATGCGCCCCGCCCCATGCTGCCCCAGCCTCCCCACGCCCCCACCCACAAAAATGCGCACACACCCGAAGCAGAGACAGCTCAATAAACAGTGGTCTGGCCCACTGCTTCTCTGATAAGAGCAGTTGGAAGTTCTAGAACTCTGCCGAGCCCTCCTACCCTCAGCTCACTTGGCAGCAGGCCGCGATGCAGGCCCAGGCCCAGGAGACGGGCCTTCTTGGGGGGCCGCTCTGTGTCCTCAGGAAGTGGGGGAGACAGTGCAGAGGGAAGAGGGGAGAAGCCCCCAGGCTGCACAGCTGGAGGGGCACCCCCAGCCGGGGTGGGCCCAGGGTCCCCGGGCCGGGTAGCCCAGCTCCACACGCCCACAGCTGCAGATTGGCCAAGCCTGGCGCTTGCCTCGTGTTGGAGCTTTGGCAATATGGAGGTCCCTGGGGTCCAGCCGGGGCAAGAGAGGGGAGGGGACGAGGCTTGGTGTCGGGAAGTGTCGCCCCCCCCCCCCCCCCCCCCCCCCCCCNGCCCCCCCCCCCCCCCCCCCCCCGTGTTTGTGATTCACAGGAGCAGGCGTGGGCCAGCTCCCCCTCTCCCCGCGCCCCTCCCGCTTGGCCCCTGTGAAACAGGTCTGCTGTCACGGAGGTCTTGGCCCCGGTGTGCACAAGCTCATTTTCCAGGGGAGGCGTGGAAGGGCCTCCCCTCCCACTGGCCTCCCGCTGGCCTCCCGCTGGCCTCCAGCAGCCATGGGGCCCTGCCAGCCCAGGCAGACCGTAAAAATCTCCTGCCTGTGCTTCCCACCGCGGGGCCAGCTGTACACATCTGGAGTGGCCACGGGCGGCAGCCAGCCTTTCCCCAGGACTCGGTCTGGGTTCCCTGGGTGGCGTCAACATGGGGGAGGAGCCCGGGCAGAAGGTCAGGGGCCTGGCCCCCCCAGGCCGCCTGGGGCCTCCTCCGCAGAGCTGGGCTGGGAAGCTGTGAGCAAGAGGTCCCCGCTCTGTGGCCAGCTCCGAGCCGCCGCCCTTTCCATGGGAAACTGCCCGGATGTTTCCCTACAACGCGTGTCCCCAGCCGCTGGCTGACCCCAGCTCTCCATTCCTGCCTGCCTCCGCCCCTGCCTCTGTCTTTTCTCCTCCAGCCCGGCCTCCGCCCTCCATTGAGCTCCCAGGGCCATTCCCAAGGGCCCACGGGGGACCAGCACGTTCCCAGCCAGCACCCCTGGGTGGCCTCGCCCTTGTCAGCCTTAGTCACAGAGGCCTGGGCTGACCTCCCTCCTCAAGGCCATCTCCCGCGCCCCCTGCCCGGAGCCCACGGCCCCTGGGCCCCTCCTCCACCCGGGCAAGGGTCCTGTCCTGGGGAGCCCCCGGCCCCAGTCCCAGTGGAGGCCAAAGGCAGGAGGGAGGAGAAATCGCCCATGTGGGTGGCACCCAGGAACCTCCACCTGGGTGCTCAGTCTTGGGGTACACAGTCTTGGGGTACACAGTCTTGGGGTGCTCAGTATTGGGGTGCTCAGTATTGGGGTGCTCTGAGCGCAACAGCGGCTTGAGACCCTTTTCTGACCGTGCCCGTCCCCTAAACACCCAGCTCCACGGTGCCCCCGCCCCGGCGCCCCGGCCCGAGCCGTGGGGGAGTAGGGTCAGGGGAGGACACATGCGTGGGGGGCTGCCCGGCTCCCTCAGCCCTCCTCACGTGGCAGCGTTGGGGACCTGCTGTACCCAGCCCACTTCCTTGTAGGCGGTGGTCACGTGGCTGTAGATGAGGCTGCGCAGCTTGGCCCAGGCTCTCTGCGTCTCAGCTGGGAAGTCATTGGCGAATTCCTCAGCGATCACCTCCAGAATGACCCCGGAGAGGATCTGGGGTGGAAGGGGGAGGGATGTGAACACCGGGGTGCCCCAAGCTTGCAGTCCCCAGCACCCCCTCTTCCCAGATCGAGACACAGCAGCCCACCAGTTTGGGGCACCAGGCAGACGCGCAGGGCGCAAGGCCCGCACCCCGTGGCTCCCCTTTAAGGCCAGGCCTGGGGAAGAGGCTGGTGGCCAGCGGTCTCCTCTGCAGCCGGGGAGCCCCCCCAGAGCCAGTGCGCTGCAGGCGGCGGTGCAAGTGGCCCAGGGGGGGCTCTGGGGCGCAGTGGGGAGAAGCGGGGTACCCTGGGGTGCCCTACCTTGAAGTAGACGGGCTCCACCTTGTGCTTGAGTGCGTGGGCCTTGCCCACCAGGGCCAGCACAGAGGACACCTTTTCAGGGTCGTGCAGGTTCTCCACGACCGTGTTGAGGGCCCCCATGACCCGGCAGGCGTGTTTCCGCAGCTGGGGGCTCCGCTCCATTTCCAGGGGCTCCTCCATGTGCTTGAACTGGCTGAAGTACTGCTTGGCCGACGGGAAGTTCACAAAGAACCTGGGGTAGACAGGGGGCGCTGAAGAGGGGCATCTGGGGCTGCAGTCTCAAGTGCCCAGATGTGGGGGTGCTTTGGGACTGGGGGGGGCGGACACCACTGCTAAGCCAGTGAGGCTCTCAACACCCGGGACGGCTGTGCCTCTGGCAGAGCTGGTTTGGGGTGTCCCCTCTCTACCCAGACGCTTCGGCTCCCCGGCCTCTGCCTTCTCTGCTTCCGCCTCCTTTCAACCCCCACGCCCTTCAAGTTCTGCTCCATGCACAGCGGAGAGGCTGGGAGCTCACAGTCTGGACCCACGGCCCGCGTGCCTCAGTTTCCCCACCCATGAGGTGGACCTCAGTGTCCTTGGCTGCTTGTGGGTTGCTGGTGACGAGGAAATAAGACAGCACCTGTTGAGTCTCAGCGTGTGGTGGCCAGGTGGGGGCGGGGCGGGACACGGGGCTCCATCTCCGCGGTCAGTCTCCGTTATGACCAAGCCGGCTGTCTTTGCAAATGCCCAGGCCCGGGCCTTGGAGCCGTGGACAGAAGAAGCAAGCCTCTGTCCTCCTCGTGGCTCTGTCTCACCCTCTCTCCAACCTGCCTCCTCCTCGCTCTGCAGTGCCGTTGATGGGTTGATTCAATTAAAGATAGCCACGGTTTTACCTGCCTTTACCTGCCTGTGTTGTCCCACCAGCCCCGGCAGGTCCCGAGTCTCTGGTTCTCCCAAACAGCAGCTGCATGCTGTTTCCCTCCAAACGGCACAGTAACGGTCATTATGATGCTCAAGAACACTCAGTGGCTCCCTAGTATCTACCGAACAGTCAGAACTTCTTCCCCTGGCATCGTGGCCTTCTCCAACGTCAGTCCACACTCTCCCCCAAATTCCAGCCATCTGCGGCCCAGCCCCCCAGCTTTGTTCTGTTGGTTGAACGTCCCCCTGGCCTGCCAGTCTGCCCTTCCACAGGGCCGTACCTGCAGGTCACACGACCACCTTTGCACGCACGGTCGCCGTCAGAACGCACATGACCTACGTGTCCAGTGCCTGGGACACGCTTTGGTTGGGCCCCCCTTAGAGCATCCTCCTTTACGGCCAGAGAGAGCTGATGATTTGCCAACCCAGCCTGGGGCAGGGGTCGAATCTCAGATCCCAGAATTGGATCAGATGCAGAAGGAGCATCTTCCCCAGGCGACAGAGCTGCTGCCGGCGGGGGAGTGGCCAGGTCCTGGGCTGCCAGAGGGACCGGGAAAGGGAGCTCCCTGGGAGGCCACGTGGGCCTGGGGCAAACCCCTTCACAATTTCCTGTCTGCGAAAGTGAGGACCCCCTTCTCCCCTCAACTTTATAGATATGCAGGAGAAGATGAGCGAGCAGGGTCTGAAAGCACACTTGGGTTTTCTGGAGGAGCATTTTAAGGAGGACAGACGAGAGGAAGCCAGTGGACTGTAGCGGGCAGCCCGGGCATTGGGGCAGCTGACATTGCCATAATGGCAACGAGTCACTTGCCCATGTGGCCTGGGGGTGCACAGCCGCCTGCTAGGGTGACTGCTGCAGGGTCTCACTCGCCCGATTCAGATGGGCACTGTTTCCATCACTGCCTTCTAGATTAGGAACTGGTGCCCGGGGAGCTTCTACTGCCCCCAGAGCCTGCTTTTCGGGGAGGGGGGGGCGCGGCCTGCAACCCAGAGAAGTCTCCCGACTCAGCACCCCACATAGGGTCCAGTCCCTGAGAAGAGGACCCCCACTCTGGGCCAGGGGTCCGGGCCCACGGGCTGTGCTCTTATAGCCTGGCCCCTCTCCCCGACCCCCCCCCTTTACTCCTGCCCTCCAGGGGGGCCTGTGCTGCCGGAGCAGCCTCCGCAGCAGCCTTGGGGAGTCCTCACTCCCCAAAAGGCATCTGGGCTTCCAGGGGAGCCTGAAATAGGCCTGCCTGAGTGTGAGGGAAGGCGTTGGAGTTCCAGCAGGGAGGGAGCCTTCCTCCAGCCTGGGTGTTCCCCTCGCCTCCTCCCAGGCAGGGAGGGAGGTGCGGGGTCTGGCTCAGGCAGTAATATCACCGCCACCTTGGCTGCTGACTCCTGGGGTGGGGGCCCCAGTGTGTGGGTGTGTGGGTGTGAGGGTGCAGAGAGCCTCAGTCAGCCCGGAGGGAGGTGGTCAGAGGCCTGGGGTCTCTGGCTGGAAGTGGGGCTGTCCTTAAGCTGTGTGTCTGGGCATGGGTGGGGGTGTTCTTATGAAACTGAGGATGGGCACTTAGCAGTCTTGTCCCCCAATGTCCCCCCTCAGCCCTTCCTGTACCCCCGCTGGCCAGGTCCTGGGGCAGACAGTAGGAGGACAGAATGGGAAGGAAGGCTGGTGGACTTGGGGCTGGTCGGACCGAGCCAGGGTTGGGCCAGGTTGCCCCGTGCTGGGTTGGGCCCCAGCCAACACAGAGGGGTCTGGTGAAGTGTGGCCGGGTTATCCACACACCCTACCCAACCACTATCCAACCACTGTCTCAGGGCCTCCCAGATTCCCTGTGGGCCTCTCTCTGAACACTGGCAACCGCCTCAATCCCAGCCGATCCCAGCCCAGCCCGGGCCCCCTCTAAGAATCAGGAATGGAGAACTAGAAGGAGCTGGAGAGAGAGAAAGTCTGAGCCGAGAGCTCGATAGCTCAGCTGATGGGAAACAGCCTTGCCCCAGTGCTCCACTCCCCAGGAGTCCCCCTTCCCGGGACGTTGCCCCGGGGCAGATCTTGGACCTGCTTTTTCTACAGCCACACTGGCAAGTGGCAGAGTTTGGAATAGAAATTCTCCCGGGGCCTGCGCCCTCTGCCTCACTGCCCCTTGGTGACGGTGTGCTCCCGCCCCGGGCACAGGGTGGCTGGGGAGCCGAGCACACGCCCAGAGCGGCTCTCTGTGACTCCGCTCCCCCCAGTGCGTGTGTGGGTGCCCGTGTGCACTGTCTCCCCAGCGTTTGATGGCTTCAGGATCTGAAAGCCGTCTCAGCTTCCCTGCCACCCCCAGCTGTGCTTCTGGGCCAGGGAACTGCCTCCTCTTCCTTACCGAGCCTCCTCTAACTCCTCAGAAGTGTTTCTTGCTCTTTTTCCTCTGAAATCTGTTCCTAAGTTGGAATCGGGCAGATCAATCTGGAGTTGGGTAGGTCCCAGCTCACAGGAGGCAGAAGGGAGAAGTGTGGGGTGAAGGAGGAGTCGGGGCTTGCACGGCTGCACTGGGGCTTTGCAAGAGGTTTCGCCCCCCTCTTCCAATACGAAGACCAAAGACCGCTCTCCTCTCTGCTAGGTGTGATTGCTCCTCTCTGCCCGGGACAGGGGCCCGGCCTCTGTGCCTGTACCCAGGACCGAATGTGGAAAGATCTCTGCAGCTCCAGCCAGTTAGGAGCTCCTGGGTTTGGGGAGGCTGACTGTGGCCGGCAGGTGTGAGAATAAGTCACTCTGGTGTGTGGGGTGCCTGGGGGCATGTGGCGCTGGACCGACCCCTGAGGCTAAGACCCGGCCCTTGCACCCCAAAGGTGGGGAGTCTCAGGGTGGGGCTCTGCCTCCTGAACCCCCCCTCCCTCAGCAAGATCAGCAGAGTGTCTCTGAGGGGGAAGGTGCTCAACTGAGCTCCCTGCTGCCGGCTCCCTAGGGCAAGAAGGGCCAGCTGGAAAAACTGGACCTCACGACCTACCTCTTCTGACCTCTATGCTCTCAGCCTTCACTCTGTTCTTCCAAAACCCGCTTTGAATAGGGCCACTGGCTGAGCTGGAGAGAGGGCTCTCTGCCCTCTGTCTGCCTCTGGCCTGAGCCTCAGTTTCTCCTTCTCTACAATGGGGACCCTACTCCGAAGGCTGTGTCTGGAACGTGTGGTTTATAAAGCCCCGCAGACCAGCGGGGTCAGCGGCGGAAGTCATGGAGTTGCCAGGCCAGGGGCGGAGGGGACCCTCCTTCTGTCTGGTGGCTCGTTTCTGGGGAGCCCCTCTCCCGGACAGACGGACAGACGCAGGAAGCGCTCGGCCAGGGCTGCACCCACCCCCAGGCACCCCTGCCGCCTCTAGCCCCAGCCGCAGCTGGAGAGGTGGCCCCGTGCTGGGACCCAGGCTGAGCCCTTCCCTGCCTGGGGCGGCTGCCGTCCTCCCCCCCGGGTCCAGCCCGGCCTGGGCGACACCTACCTCACCAGGATGGCCACCCCCACGTCCTCGCAGTTGGCATAGAGCCGGGCCCACGTCGCCTGCACCGCCTTCCTCTCCGCCTCGGACAGCTCCTCGCTGCGCTCCCTGCGCTCAATCTCCATCTCGCCCGGCACTTTCTCCATGGGCAGCTCCCGGCCCGGCCCGGCTTCGTTTGGAGGCGGCGGGGCGCGCGGCGCGGAGCGCGAGGACCCGGGCTGCGTGCGCGGCGGGCCGGCGGGCGAGGGCTGGAGCGCGGCGGAGGGAGGGAGGGAGCGTGTGTGTGTGTGTGCGCGCGCGCGTGTGTGCAGGGTATATAAGCGGGGGGCGGGGGGACGCGAGCGGGGGGCGGGGATGTGGTCTGCTGGAAAATGTTAAAAAAAAACAAACGCGCTCCAAACCCCCAACCCGCGTCTGCGAGCCGGAGCCGATTCCGGCAAGGTGAAGGCTGGGCGGGGTGGGGGCGCCGCGGACTTTGCCCGCCCGGCGGGGCTGCGCGCTGGGGTGGCGGGCGCCCCGGGGGGTCTCCGGGGGGGGAGGGGACAGGCAGGCGGCGCCCGGGGCTGCACCGGAGGGAGTGTGCGCGCGGGCGGGCGCGGATCTGGGGGCGCCGAGGCTCGTGCTGCGGGCGAGGTCGGGGCGCTGTGGCGTGTGCACCCTCGCGCGGCGGGGAACTGACTCAAAGTCCAACACGCCCGAGGGGGTGCAGACAGCCGAGCTGCGCCCCGCTTGCTCCCGGGCGGCGGCGTCTACGCAGCCAGCCTCTGGTGTCCCCCGCAACACTACCAGGACTCTGAAACCCAGGCTTCAGGGCAGGGTGGGCTCCTGGCCGGTGGAGGGCTGCGGTGAACTGGTGAACCGGAGCGCTGCGCACCCCCTTTCCATCTGGTCACCACCTCCTCCCCCTTGGTGCCCGCACATGGCTTCAGAAATAAGTCCCTGGGCACATCTCATTAGGGACCAGGCGGGCAAAACCAGGCGCTGCCCTGAATTCCGGCCCTGGTGGAGGGAAGTCGGGAGGAGGCCCAGGGGTGAAGGATTCTCTGGAAGGCCTCAGCTGCTGCAGCCTCAGAGGCCATCAGGGCCCAGTTAGTGAGGGGTTCTGGGGGTCCCGGGCAAATACTTGCCCTGGAGGTCCTGTTCCTGTTTGTGCAGAGGTGGGGGCTGAGCCTGAGAGCCCCAGGACCTGAGAGGGTCAGGTTCTGGGCAGGTGTGTGCCCCCTCTGCCTCCTGTGGAAGCCTAAGGCAGGATCTGGAGTCTGAGGCCGGTGGTGGGTGGGTCCAGTTCCCCCTCAGGTTCTGGTGACCCTTTTGGGGAGTGTGCACCCCACAGTCCAAGGGCTCACCTCTCCCCTTCAGTGCTGGTTTGTGTTTATTTGTGAAGGCCTGTGACTTCAAAGTAGAGCTAGGCAAGGGGTGGGTCCGCCCTCCGGCCTTCCTAAGGGTTAGGTGCCTTGCTGGGGGCCTCTGGGCACTGCCTTATCTCACTTGGGAGTGAGGGGGAATCGAATGGCATCTTCTGGGGCGTGGGGAGACCCTCGGGGTTCAGGGGTTCTGGTGTGGCTGTCAGGCCCGGTCCTCCCCACCTCCATCGTGGGCTCCTCACTTGGTGGGGCCAGGGTGGGGCACTGGCGCCTGGGCCTCCAGCCACTGGGGAGGAAGCAGGAGGAAATCTCCTGTCTCTCTGGCCCCTTGCAAGTTCGGTCTGCACAGAGGCTCTGCTCTGCTCTCCCAGCGGCCCCTGCTCTGTGACAGCTGCTGACATCCAGCCTTTCACTCAAGAGGGTTTGCCGTCAGAAGCACTTGCAAAGGGTGGAACACAACCACCGTCATTCCTTGTCTTCCTCATCTAATAGCCTTCCTGTCCTCCCCTCCCCACGTGCCCGGGTCCCCACTTGCAGTTACTGGGCGTGCCCTGTGCATTGGGGTTCAGTCCTGGTAGTCTTTTGTCCTGGGGTCTGCCCTCCCGGGCGCAGCTGCTAATCAATGCCCTAAGCCCCTAGGAAGCTTTCCCAGATGCTTGCACTCCCATGTGTTCTCTGTGGGGGGCGCACTTTCCCTAGCCAGTGACCCCTCAGGGCCAGGCCCAGGTCTTAGTTCTGTCCACATCCTAAGCAGACTGAACCCACATGCTGTCCCCTGGAGGACCTAGGCCGGGGGGGGGGGGAGGGGGGGCTAATCAGTCTTCACAAGGTCGAGTCTGCTGATCCCCCTAATCAGCTTGAGAGCCTTCAAATCTGCCACCAGCAGGAAGCTCGGGATGGACGGATGGACGGTGGAGGCCAGTGAGAGCCAGAGGTGGGGGCCGTTCTGCCCCCTTCGGCAGACTGTCCAGGAGGGCATGGGGCAGCTGGGCCATGTGCACCACGTTCTTCCTGCTCAGCGCCCTGGCCATGCTCTTGCGCCGCAGATTCGCCAACCAGGTCCAACCGTGAGAAGCTGGCCCCCGGGGGCTGGGGTGGGGGGGGTGGGGAGAAGCGATGGGGGTGTAGCCAAGTTGCAGGTGGGCTGCCTGGGCTCCAGGGTGCATGGATGTGTCCCTGACATGGCCCCCCCCCGCCCCCCCCCCGGCNGGCCCCCCCCCGCCCCCCCCCCGTCAGAGAAGGGGGGCCTGGAACTCTTCAAAGACCCTGGCCCACAGCCCGAGGTAGTGAGTTCTTGCAGAGAGGCGGGAGCAGCTGGCACTGCCCACAGCTCTGCCCACTGCTCTCTCCTCCCACAGGGACCCCTGCAGCGGGGCGGATGGTGCAGTTACAGGCTGCAGCGCCGAACCAGACCTCCCGTCTCCAGGCAGGTAAGGCAGAGGGGGCCTGAAGTGTCCAGAGGGAAGGGGTGCTGCCAAGGAAGCTGTGGCTGTCCCGTTCCTTCTTGGATGTGTGCGTATGTGTGGGAACTGGCTGACCTGCTGCCCGGCCCAGGCCTAGGGCTCCCCTGTGGTGGTTTCAGGGTGCCCCCAGCCTCCCCTGGACCAGAGGGGCTCTGCCTTCAGTGCAGGGCAGTCCCCAGGGCGCCTCTAGCTGCTGCAGGGGAGCGGAGGGAGGGAGGAGGCAGACACTGCCCTGCAGCTCTGCTGGCCTCCCTTCCCCCCCCTCCTCCCTGCCACCCCCCACACCCCCCCTCGGCGGTTCGGCGGCCTGAGCCTCCGGCAGGATTCGGCCGGCCCCAATAGCGGGCGCTGGAGGAGCATGACGTCATCGGCACGCCGCGCCATTGGCTGGGCAGCCCAGCGGGCAGGACGCCGTCTCCAGCGGCCAGAAAGTTAACTCTTCCCTCCGCCGCCGGAGCCTGTGGCCTTCCCTGGGGGTGAAGTTTGGGGAACTTGGGGGGGTCTTCTCCTCTCCCGGGTGACCAGTGCCCTTGGGTGCCCAAAAACCCATTGGAAGATCAGCCACGCTCTTAGGGACCCCCTGTTTGAAATGCGCGCCCCGGAAGCCAGAGCCGGAGCCCCCCCCCAAAAGTGAGCCTCTCTCCTCTGGGCACCCCACGGCCTCTTGGCCTCTTGGCCTCTCCGCGGCAGAGGCCCTGGGCCCCGGCCCCCTGGGGGCTGGAAGGCGGTGCCCTGCCAGGGCGGCTCTCCCCTTGCAGATGGGAGACTGGCAGTCTGTCCTGGCTGATTTTCTTGGGGTGTCCCCAGGTTGCCGGTCAGATGGGAAGCACCCGCGGGAAACAAGCACTTCTGTGCTCCCCCTTCTTAACTCCATAGCTGAGAGGTGGAAGCCTAGCCCCTGCCCTGCAACTTGGGGGGACACACATGGAGTGGCTGCTTGATTGAGTTTGGGTCTCTGGCTGGGCAGCGGGTTTAAATCCTGGGGCTCCTCTTTTACTGAGGGATTTGGGGCAAGTGGTGGCGTCTTTTTATTTCTAGGTGAGCTGGAGCTAATGGCTGAGTGGGTGTGACCCGTTTGCAAGCATCGGGGCCAACTGCCCTCTTGCTGTATCTCTGACTTGTATCCTTCCCCAGAGGGGTTCAGAATCTCGTACCCCCAGAGGGTTGACCGGAGACTAGCTATCTATTGTGGGGAGGGGAGGCCCCTGGTCAGTTGTCCCACTTGTGGCTGACCTGGACCAAGCGGTCAGTCCATCTCCTTTGCATGAAGCGGGTAACAGAAAGAAATCTGGGGTGCTCTGGCTGGAGTGTCTGCCTCTTCACTCCCCAGGACCCAACTACCTGGGGAGATTGTCCAGACACCGTCTGCTGAGGTGGCTGCAGGGGTCCAAGGGGCTCCTTGTCTGCTCTCCCACCCCCAGTCATAAATCCCAGGGTCTCCTGACTGTCACTGGCCGGGTGAGACACTTGGGGTGATGGGATGCCATGCTCATTTCTGTCTAGGGAGCAAGGGCCGCTGGAGTAAACCCTCACTTCCAGCGGTTGCTCAGCAGCGCCACTGGTATCAGTTGGTGGAGCAGGTAGGTTAGGGCGGCCAGGTGGGAGGGCAGAGGGCAGGGCTGGGTGCAGGGAAGGATGGGAAGGAAGAGGGTTCGGAAGAAGGTTCGAGGCCCGGCTGTGTGGGCACAGGGGCGGACTTCAGTTCTGTGCTGTTAGTGAGGCCGGGAGGACTCTTTTCTTCGCCTTGACCTTGAGGCATGGGCAAGGGTTTGCTTGCTTTCAGAGAACCCTGAAATCTTGACAGGTGTGATCTTGACAGCTGGGGGGCGGTTAGGGGGGGTTGAGGGAGGGGATTCTAGGCTTGGGGGTGGGGTGGCAGTCATGTAGGGTGCCTGAGGGCAGGGAGTCCCCCTGAGGAGTAGGGGTGCTCTGGAATGTCTACCCTGCAATACAAGCCCAGGCAGGCTGGGGCGCAGGGTCGGGGAGGGGAGTGGGGCGGTGGGGGAAGGTGACCTTCTGCTTTGCTTTTGTTTCAGCTCCAGTCCTGGTGTGCCCCCCCCCAACCTGGAGGAACTTGGAGGGGGCAGCTGCAGTAGGAGGGAAACTGAGAAGAAGTGCAGCTGAGAAGGTAGACCCCCCACCCTCCCCACTTCCCCATCCCCCCCCACTTTGCTGGCTCTCCAGCCTGCAGCATGAGGCGCAGGGCTCCTGAGGTGGGAACCAGGCTGGGCAGCAGACCCTCTGCTTATACAGGCTCCCTTCCTCCTTCCCCGAGGCTCCTCTGGGGGGGAGCTCAAGGAGGCCCAGCGAGAGGGGCTCACGGGTGCCCAGAACGGAGGGACAGTTACGGACCCCACTCCCTGCGACTGGGCTGCTCACCCATTCTCGAATCTTCGAAATAACCCGCGGAATCTGGCACTGTCGGCACGTGCGTTTTCAAAACGAGGAAACCCAGAAAGCGGTTAACTCAGCTGTGCTGCATTACCTAGCCACTAAATGGGGGACCCCAGGCAACGAGGGGACTACAGAGCCCATGCTCCTAACCACCATGGGTGGACGTCCCCTGCGAATTCTGCAGGAGAGGCTGCCCGGTGGGAGAAGGCACCGCAGCCAGCCGGCCAGCTGCCTCAGGCCCTGGGGAACTCCGCTGTTCAGCCTCAGCTTGGGGGCCAAGCTGGGGGTGTCGTCTGCCATGCTGGCACTGCCTCCTGTGGTGCTGGCCTCTCCCAGGTCCCCAGGGCACACGCGGTCCCCAGCTGCCCTGTGGAAATGATGCCGCTTGGCCCCGGGGCCTGCCTGCCTGCAGCTGGCTGGGGGCGACCTCGGCTTGTCCTCTGAGCGTGCTTTCCGTGCGTGCATGCTCGTGTGCGCACACGTGTTCCAAGCAGGCAGTGGCATGTGGGGAGGGCAAAAGCGTGACACTTGTTTGTGTCAATTTACCGGCTGCTCGGTCACGGGCTGCTGCCTCAGTGGCCCCCCCTGCTCTCTCTCTCCAGCCAGGCACAGACCCTGCAGACAGCTGCTCCCGACTGGCTGGAAGCCATTCATCTTCCGAGCCCCCATCCCCCACCCCACGCCTCTCCTCCCCTCCCCTCCCCTCCCAGCCTGGCTGCCCACCATGGTCACCCCTGGCTCCGCATTCAGGCAGCAGGAGGTGGAGGAGTTCCCCTGGATCACAGCATCCCGGCTGCACCCCACCTCTGCAGGGGAGGTGAGGGTGAGCCTCTGCAGACAGAGAGCACCCACTCTGTAGGGGAGGGTGCAGGGAGCCTGGCAGCACCGGGGGAGCCACAGAAAGTAGGGCGGGTGGAGGCAGGGGAAGGGTCAAGGCGCTGTGTCAAATCAGACTGTCCACTTGGGGCGGCTGGGCCTTCGTGACCACCTGTCTCAGCTGCTGTCAGCCTGTCCTGTTCCTGGGCGGCACCAGCCGTGCTGTGTGCGAGGGCACCAGCTGTCCTGTGACAGCTCTGTCAGGCTGAGAGACAGAGGGCACCGCTCCGGGCTCTGGCCCCAGGGCCCCGATTCCGTCTTGCATTCATTCTCCGGTCTGTTTGCCACATACCCGTCCCCCCAGCCTCCCCTCTGCTCTCCGCTGTTCCTGAGTTACCTGTCTCCTCCGTCTCCTTCCCCTCGCCTGGGGAGCTGCCGGGCCAAGGTCACCTCCTGGCAGCAGGGGCTGGCCCCCTGCCCAGACACCAGTCCACGAGGCGGCCCCTTCCGCAGCGCTGTTCTGAGAATCCACTCAGGAGCCCCGGCTCGCCCAGGGAAGCTGGTGGGTGAGGGGAGGGGTAGAGGAAGGGACTGCTGGCAGGGGCAGGGGCGGGGGGCTGGGCCCAAGTCCACAGAGGCTGAGGGGACTCGGGCCTACCTCCCATTTCCTTGGAAAGAGCCGGTGCTCGGAAGAGAGGCCAGGCCCGTGCCGGCACGGGCCTGGAGGCATCAGGAGGCATCAGGCCGCGGAGACGGCCGGGCGCTCCGGGCCAGGGTGCTGCTGCCATGAGGTCATTCTGGACCTGACCTTGACCCCTGCTTCTGCCTCTGTGCCTCGGCAGCCCCGGCCATCTCTGTGCCTTGTTTCCTCTTCTGGGAGCTGGAGATAAGCTAAGCCTGTGTCAGAGTTTCTCGGGGCTGAGTGAGAGCCTGGCGGCAGGCGAGACATGAGGCCTGAGCTGCAGGCCACGGGTGACTTCAGAATGACCCGTGGGTTCTGGACAGCCGGGCCTCCCACTGCCCACCCTGGGTGTTCCTTGCCCTGTCCTTGCACACACGCTAGCTGGGTGCTGGGCAGTGTGCAAACAACAGAGGGTGGAACTGCTGGGTGGGGGCACCCAGAAAGATGGGGCAAGAGCCCCTGCGTGTTCCAGCTGACCTCCAGCAGGAGCCCCCCGGGGGGGGGGGTCTGCATCCCCCTAACGCACGTCAGCTCGCACGTCAGCTCCTAGAGAAGACAGATGAAGGCGCTGCCCTGGAGCTCCCCGCCTTCTCCTGCATGCTGATCGGCTGCGGCCTGGAGGGAGTGAGTGACAGGGAGGGGCTGCGCTGCGGGGTGGCCGAGGGCAGCAGCTGGAGCAGGGAGGTGCTGTTGTCTGCTCCTTCCGTGGCGGAGACTCGGGGCGGCTGCCAGTCTCTCCTGGAGACTGGAACAAGACCAATGAGCTAATGATGGGGGGGCTGGGGGGGGCACTGAGGGGAAGCAGGGGCCACCTGCAGCAGCTGCTGCTGTCCTGTGTCATCCGGGGTACAGACACAGCCTTGGGCAGGACGCACCACCCTGGACATGTGGCCTGTGTGCGTGCGTGCACGGCTCTGCGCCAGGCAGCTAGGCCCTGGTCTGAGGCCAGGTGGGCGTGGCGCCAGATCCGAGGCGGGGCGCAAGACAGCACCCGCTGGCAGGGCACATTGCTGGCCCCTCGGGGCCTTGAGCTGGGGCGGTGATGCTTCTTGGTGGGCCCCAGAGGAGGAGGACGGCCAAGTGGCCTAGCGGGACCCGCGTTTGCCGTGGCATGACGAGAACGGCACAGGTCACGCTGTTAACAGCTGACATGTCGCAGACACTTGGGTGCCAAGTGCTTTCTTTCTAGGCGGTTGTCTGCTGTCCGAGGCAGGGGCTGTCGCTTTCCGGGGAAAGTGAGGGCCACGGAATTTGCTCAAGGGAAGTCTAGGGACGAAGCCGATACCTGCACCTGGGCAATGGGACCCCAGTGCTTGTGAATCAGGGGGACCGGAGTCTAGAACGGGGTGGGCCCATTTGCTGGGGCACAGGACTGGCTGCTGCAGCCCCGGCCAGCGCTCCCTTTGCGGGGAGGGGGCGGACAGGACCAACTCGCGCTGGGTCTTGGGCATCATTCAGGGAGACTGACCGGGACATCGGAAGGCTCGTCCCGGCTGTCTCTCCAGGATCTGTCACCCCCATCAGGAGGAAGTGGGGGCCAGCAAGGGATGACAGCAAGATCCTCACTCACAGCCACTGTCACTGCCACCGGCTGCCCCTTTGGCCAGGAGCAGAGCCTGGGGGGACAAGTGAGGAGCAACAGACCCACTGGAGGGGGTGCTTATGGGGGAGACGCTGGAGCTTGCCGGTAGAGGGAACAAGGAGGGGCCAAGGAGGCAGCTTCCAAAGGGCACCCTCTGCCTTAAGCTGGAAAGGAGCCCCGCACCTGACTGCGGACCTGCTCTGTGGGGTGCAGATGCCCCCTAGTGGGGACTCAGACCAGAGGGTGGCTGAGCAAAGGAAAACAAAAAATTTACACGTGGTTAGGAAGGTCTCTGCATGAACACACACACACACACCCCATGCACTATCACACACACCCCACGCACCATCACACACACTCCATGCACCACCACACAAACCCCTCCATGCACCATCACACCCCCATGCACCATCACACACACCCCCCCATGCACCATCACACACACCCCCCATGCACCATCACACACACACTCCATGCACCATCAC
>JAGFMF010011609.1:104118-120942 GCA_019455555.1 Galemys pyrenaicus | reverse complement strand
CCCACCCCCCCATGCACCATCACACACCCCTCCATGCACCGTCACACACACCCCTGCACCATCACACAACCCCACGCACCATCACACACACACCCCCATGCACCATAAGCAGAAGCTGAGCCAAGTGCTGGGAGAAATTCTTGAATGTGTTCATGTGGTTGTTTATTTGACAGGCTTGTGCTGGGAGCCCTCTGGGTGACTCGGTGTTGGAGGAGACCCCCGCTGCTCTGCCTGATGGCACAAGGGAAAGGTCCACCTCGGAGCCGGCTCCGGCGAGGCCTGTCCTGTGGCCCTCAGCCACGTACAGCCCTCACCCACTTCTCAGACTGTGCTGAACTCAGTGGGCCGGTGGTGAGGATGCTCAGGCTGAGGGCGTCCTGAGGCACAGGACTGTCTGGAAGGACGAGAAGGGTGTCTGGGACGACCCCTGGAGCCTGAGGACCTCCCAAGCCTAAGACTGCGATGGCCCATGTCTGAGGTGCTAAGGAAGACTTGCCCACTCAGCAAACACTTCTGGAGGCCGGCGGGCCGGGTGCCGTGAGAGAGAAATGAGTTATGACTTCCTGCCGCAAACAACCGGAAAACGGAGCAAAACACAAGAAGCAGGGCCGTGCGGATGGGCAGCTCACGGAGCGCTGGGCGGCTGCTCGCAGTCGCCTGCCTGCCTCGGGGTGAGGGGCAGGAGGCACCACGCCACACTCGGGGGCTCCCTAAAGCAAGGAACAGGGTGAGCGTGAAGACCCCGGGCCACCCGTGAGAGCCCTGACCAGTGGAACCCCAATCCAGACATATGAAGGTGACTCAGCCGAGAAAGAAGAGGCCTCTCAACAGAAACCCAGATGACTTCCTGGAGAGATGAGAAATGCCTGAGAAAAGCTGTGTCTCTGGAACATATAAAGAGCTTTGACAACGCACTAAGGCAGCCCAGTTAAAACTAAGGAGTTTAGGGCCTCCCTGGTGGCACAGCGGGTTGAGCACCGCACTGTGATGCATCCGCAGCTGCTGCAGCGCCAGTTCGATCCCCGGCCAGGGAGGGACCCACAGGGCGCAGCAGACCTCTCCTGTCTCCCTGCTGCTCCCCTCAGCAGTGTGTTTCAGTCCCTCTGCCTGTTCTGCTCCCCACTCTGTCTCTGGGGACTCCTCTTACCCCCCACACCTCTGGCCTGCACCCCAGTTCTTGTGTGCATGAATAAATCTTTAAAAAAAAAATAAGGGTTTAGCAGACATTTGCCAACAGTCACCACGTGGCCAACACACACACAGAAAGATGTTTGATGCTATCAGGTCGCCAGGGAACTAGAAGCCTTGGCGAGGTGCTGCCATGCACCTGGCTGCGGACTGGAGTTCCAGAGCCACCGTGATAGGTGCTGGTGGGGTGTGGGACCCCCTGAAACCTGTCCCTTGTCGCTGGGAGAGTGTGAAGAGGCAGAGTTACAGCCGGTTGCTTATGAAGTTACCCAAGAGAGGGAAAAACTCACATCCAGGCCTCCCTGGTGGCACAGCGGGTTGAGTGCCGCATTGTGAAGCATCCGCAGCACAGCAGCGTGAGTTCGATCCCCGGCCAGGGAGGGGACCCACGTGGCGCAGCAGACCTCTCCTGCCTCCCCGCTGTTCCCCTCAGCAGTGCACCTCAGTCCCTCTGCCTGTTCTGCTCCCCACTGTCTCTGGTGACTCCTCTCACCTCCTGTGCCTCTGGTCTGTAGCCTGCTCTTGTGTGCATGCATAAATCCTTAAAAAAAAAAAAAGGCCAAAACAAGAAAGAAGACCAGACTCTTGTCTTGCTCACGAGCTGCTGGGAAGGGCAGAGTTGAAACCAGTTAGCACCGACGCAGATCTGTTCAGTGACGGAGCTCCACCATCTTTAGAGTCTCTGCCATCACCCCTCAGCCTCCAGAAAAGAAAAGGGGGTTTCGGGAGAGGGGAGGTGATTTGCCTAAGGTGACTTGGCTGGAAATCTGCAGGGTGGGGCCTGTAGGTGAGACTTGGCAGAGGTCGGCGGAAGCACAGGCCCGGCGGGCCTGCTCAGCAAGGCAATGCCAGGGCGGGGAAATTTCAGGCAAAGGGAACAAACAACGTGAGTGATGGTTGCAACAGTCGTGAGCAGGCAGGGGTTTCTGGGAAGAGACGCGTCTAGAACATAGCAGCGGAGGTCAATGGGCTGTTACATAGCCTTCGATTGCTCTTGAAAAACAACCCGCTAAGTAATCTCTCTGCAGCGGCCGAGGCTCCACAGGGCAGGCCAGTGAGATAAGCTGTTGGTCATCACAAGAGATACATAATTCCTGGCGAAGCCCAGGTCATCCGTCTCCACAGGCTGGGGCGGGCGTTACAGTTCTAATCAGAGTTGTTGTTGTTGTTGTTTTTTAAAGATTTATTTATGTATGCATACAAGCACTGGGGTACAGGCCAGAAGTGTGGGGGGGTGAGAGGATTCACCAGAGACAGAGCGGGGAGCAGAACAGGCAGATCAATGGAAGCACACTGCCGAGGGGAGCAGCGGGTGAAGCAGGAGAGGTCTGCCGCGCCATGTGGGTCCCCTCCCTGGCCGGCAGCAGGGATCGAACTCGTGCTGCGGTGGCTGCTTTGGCTTCATAGTGCGTTGGGTTAACCCACTGCGCCACCAGGGAGGCCCTGTTGTTGTTTTTTTTAAGGTTTATTTATTTATGCACACAAGAACTGGGGTATAGACCAGAGGTGTGTGTGTGGGGGGGTTAGAGGACTCCCCAGAGACAGAGTGGGGAGCAGAACAGGCAGATCAATGGAAACACACTGCTGAGGGGAGCAGCGGGTGAAGCAGGAGAGGTCTGCTGCGCCATGTGGGTCCCCTCCCTGGCCGAGGATCGAACTCACGCTGCTGTGCTGTGGATGCTTCACAGTGCGGTGCTCAGCCCGCTGTGCCACCAGGGAGGCCCCTCTCATCCACAGGTTTAAGCTACATCCAGTGTGCCCAGATTTCTGCTGGCATCTGGGCTGCTTTTCCATACTGCCCAGAAATCACAGGGAATGCCCTCTCTGCTTCTTGGATGGGCTTTCTAGCTGGACAGATCTCAGCGGCTGGGGCTAGAGAACATCCCACTGGTGAAGCCTCGATTTTCAGGAGGCCCGACAATACCGACACCTTACATCTGGAGGCAGGACTAGCCTGTGCTAGGGTTTCAAGGCTGACTCGTTCCTGGGGCTTCCTGGGTTGCAAAGTGGGGGTGACGGCAGGGCCAAGATGCAAGCGGTGCTGGCTCAGGGGACACAATGTACTCCGGTTGCTCTTTTCCCAGAAAGTGCCTCGCACGTGCTGGGTCACTGTCTTCATTTTGCTTATGACCCATCGTTCCCAGGGAGTGATGTTTCAATTAAGATCTGGGCAACGTGGATGGTTTCGCCACTAACAGAACACCCAGTTTTATTATTTTTAAAAAAATATTTATTTGTGCACACAAGAACTGGGGTACAGGCCAGAGGTGCGGGGAGTTGAGAGGAGTCCCCAGAGACAGAGCGGGGAGCAGAACAGGCAGATGGACTGAAACAACACACTGCTGAGGGGAGCAGCGGGGAGGCAGGAGGGGTCTGCTGCACCATGTGGGTCCCCTCCCTGGCCGGCAGCGGGGATCGAACTCGTGCTGCAGTGGCTGTGGTCTGCTTCATAGTGCGTTGCTTAACCCACTGTGCCACCAGGGAGGCCCAAAAAAAAATAAACAAATCTTCAAAACCAAAGATCTGAAGGTTGGGGGCTTCACAGCAGGTGATTTCAGAGGTTCCAAAGTATCTTCAAGGCCTCGGGTTCCTCCTTTCCACAATGCCCCCATGCCCTCAGCTTCAGGCCGCCCCTGGAGGCCAGACGGCTGGGCTGTCTCAAGCAGCTTATCTTCCCCAGGTCCCAAAGCCAGAAGAGAGGCTGTTGTTTTTAAAGAGCAGCGAACTTTCCCAAACTCTGCAGGACTGCATCACAGGCCTTTTCCTAAAACACTTCTGGCACCGGGGACAGCTGGATCACGCGGGCCTGGCGCAGACACTCTGTTCGCCCATGTCGCTGGGGAGGAGCCTGCTCCCCTGAAGCGCGTGGCTGCCCAGCGGGGTTCTGTTGCCTTCCGTTCCTCAGATGGAGGCAGAACAGCTGCAGGACTGGAGATAACGGGGCCATGCCATCCGGTGCCACCGCTGAGGTCGCCACCCCCGGCCTGCGTGAGCAGCGGACAGCTGGGGATATACTCTTCCCCTCCTTTTTTTTTTTTTAAAGATATATTTATGCTACAAGAACTGGGGTACAGGCCAGAGGTGTAGGGGGTGAGAGGACTCACCAGAGACAGAGTGGGGAGCAGAACAGGCAGGTGGACTGCTCACACTGGACAAACACACTGCTGAGGGGAGCAGTGGGGAGGCAGGAGAGGTCTGCTGCACCATGTGGGTCCCCTCCCTGGCCGGCGGCAGGGATCGAACTCATGCTGCAGTGGCTGCGGTCTGCTTCATAGTGCGGTGCTTAACCCATTGCACCACCAGAGAGGCTCCTCCCTCCTTCTTGTCCTACTAATAAAATTAAAGATTCCTGTCCAGGTTAAGAACTGAGGATCAATATTCCAAAGACCGTGGTCACTGCGGCCAGGTCTTGGGTGTTGTCTGACCATCTGAACTCAGTGGCCAGCTGCGGGGCTGCCCTCTG
This sequence comes from Galemys pyrenaicus, assembly GCA_019455555.1. Lineage (NCBI taxonomy): Eukaryota > Metazoa > Chordata > Mammalia > Eulipotyphla > Talpidae > Galemys > Galemys pyrenaicus. The sequence goes on along the minus strand of JAGFMF010011609.1, from coordinate 116,291 downwards.
CCCTCAGAGCCGGGGCTCTGGAACAGCACGGGGCTTCCTGTCCTACTCAGTCTTGGCTCGACTTCTGTCACTTATCACCAGACTGTGTGACTCTCTCCGTGTCCAGAATACAGAACCACACCAGCCTTGAACACCGGGCAGCTAGGAGCTCCACTGTCTGTCCCCACACATGCCCCAGCCCCAGCAGCGGCAAGTGCAAATAAAATCAGGTAACACGAACGCTTCAGGCTCCACAGCGCGAGCCCTGCTCCTCAGGAATTCTGCAGCGCTCCTTGCAGGCTTTCCCGGTTATTTCTGGCTTGCCCGAGCTGTGTCCCTGACACGTGCTTGGCCACGGGCCTCTCGTGGCGTTTGGCTCCAGCTTCTTGGCCACTGCTCAGCGGCCCGTGACACCCCACTTGCCCTGAGCCTAGCGCTGCGCCACTGGGTGCCCTGTCAGGTACGACGCGACCCCACGGCCTATGGCACGGTGACCCTCCCAGAGCCGGGGGTGCAGTGGGGGGTGCTACTAGTCGGAGGTCCTGGGGCTAAGGGGTATCACAGGGTGCTGGTGAGAGTTGAGGGTGCTCGAGGAGTGAGGGGCACTCAGGCGGACCACCGGTTTCACAAGCAGGTTTGCAGAGTCCGCATTCAGAATCCCTTCCACAAGTCTGCAGGTAAGGGCTCTCGCTGGCAGGGAGAAAGCCCATTCTCATTATCAGACAAAGTAATTTGCCTTCAAGGGTAAAACAGAGCGGAGGGCCAGTTTTCCAAGGTGGGAGTTATTGCTAAATGCGTTAATGAGTGTTCCGTGAGTACTTACTGAGCAGAGGCAGCAGAACTACCAGCCAGGCGCTGTGAGGAAATTAAAAAGGAAAAAAAAGAATTAAGATGGCTCCTGCCTTGAAGCGCTTACAATTAAATAAGGGAAGCAAACAAACAAATAACTTGAAACTAAGTATCTGCAACACATTACCACATTCAGAGTAATATACTTCAGCTGGATACCCCTGAGATCACTGCTTTGGGGTTCATGACAATGGGGAGCATTTAATACCCTGTCTCCAAGTCTTGCAAATTTATTTAAAATATTTATTTTAAAGATTTATTTACTTGTGCATACAAGCGCCAGGGTACAGGCCAGAGGTATGAGGGGCAGGCTTTAGGATTCATCAGAGACAGAGTGGGGAGCAGAACAGGCAGACGGACTGAAACACACTGCTGAGGGGAGCAGCGGGGAGGCAGGAGAGGTCTGCTGCGTCATGTGGGTCCCCTCCCCTGCTGGGGGCAGGGATCAAACTCCTGCTGCAGTGGCTTCGATTTGCTTCATAGTGAGTTTCTTAACCTATTGTGTCACCAGGGAGGCCCCTACAGATTTATTTATTTATGCATGCAAGAACTGGGGCACAGGTCAGAGGAATGGGGGAGTGAGAGGATTCACCAGAGACAGAGTGGGGAGCAGAACAGGCAGATCCACTGAAACACACTGCTGAGGGGAACAGCGGGGAGGCAGGAGAGGTCTGCTGCGCCCTGTGGGTCCCCTCCCTGGCCAGGGATCGAACTCATGGTGCTTAACACCTTGTGCCACCAGGGAGGCCCATTTTTGCAAATTTAAATCAATTTCCAAACTCGTGTACATTCTGACCCTGACTGTAGCGGATGTTTTGTCCTATTATTCAAAAAATGCAGCCAAGGGGGTTGCCTAGAAAATACTCAGAAGCAGAAGGGGGTGTTACATTATTTTCCGTTCTTTGCAAAACTTATTTTTCCTTCTGGAAATGAAAGGCGCACACGGGGCCCGACCGGGGGCCCACACCTGGCTCCGGGGGTGTAAGCGCGAGTGGCAGGGTGGTGGTCTTCAGTACTGCTCCGGGCGGGCGCTCTCGGGCGCCCCCTGCAGCCCGCGCCCCGACTCCTCGCGCTCCCCCAACTTCCAGAGCCCCTCCGCGGGCTCGGGCTGCACAAGGTCCCGGGCAAACCCCTCCTCCCCGCCAACGCAGCCAACCACCCCAGAAGTCACCTTCCCGCTCCGCAGAAAATCCGCAGGGCAATCAAGAAGGAAGCCCGGCCGGGCCTCAGTTTCCTCATCAGCCCCCCTCAAGAGCCCCGCCCTGGAACAGTCTCGACCAGGGACAGTCAGTGCACTCAGTAGCTAAACGGCATTACGGCTGAAGCTACCGTCACCTTCGTTCTCACACAGCCCTGGCTGTACGAGACGGGGCTGCCCACCCCGAGCTCGCTACCGTCCCTGGTGGCACCCTCTATCTTACCCCCTCTCGGGTCGACGCTCAGGACGCCCCCCGCCCCCGCCGCGGCAGGTCCAGGACTACATTTCCCATCAGCCCTTTCTCAACTTCGCGGGACTTCCGGCGAGACTTCAGGGCAGACTTGTGCGCCTGCGCGGACCTCCTTTCTTTTCGGGTCTGGCCGCGTGTCTGGAAGTTATGGCGGCTTCTGTCCGGGTGCAGAGCGGCGAGCAGCCTCGGGCCTGCGGTGGTGGTAAGGCTGCGGAGGCGGGGAAACGGGGTGTTTTTGACGCTAGCAACCTCGGCCCCCTTTCTTCGGAGGCGAAACGGTGGTGATAAGCTGGTCTCCCCTCCCCAGGGTGGGTGGTGCGGTATTTCAAGGTGGACGGGCCGAGCTCAGGGCCACCTTGGCGTCGAAGGGTCCCTTCTCGGTGGGGGTGGGGGGCTCGGGGGGGTCCCCCAGCCTGCTCTACCCCGTGCGCTTCCCAGCCACCTGTGCCCGATCCCCAGGTCCGCCGAGGGTCAGTCCTCTGACATGGCCCTGATTTTGTATCAGAAGCCTTCAGGTCTGCGTTTGGGACAGCGCCTTGTTCCGGGGCGACCCTGGTATAAAGTGGGTTCGCCTGATTGGGTCCTCACTTGCGCGCCCGAGAGGCACTTACAATGCCCCAAGTGCAGGCACACACGACAAAGGTTAGTAAAGGGTTTTATTTCCAAAAGAAGGGGAAATAAAGTCACGGATAACCCAAGGAGAAGAGAGGGAGACAAAATCCGTAAATGTCCTACTAGATCCTCGGAGCTGGAGCCCAAAGGCACGCTGAGAGCTGGCTCCGAACCAAGAGAGCCCCCAAGACCCACATGTCTGGTTTATACCCAGCCTGGCTGCTTAACTCCACCCTCAGGCCCCAGGGATCCACTCTTCGTGATGACCTTATAGGAGTTGTAAATCTTGGATATTGTGGGTCTGGAGTGGGGGTTGGAGTCCATAACCTACTTGTGTAATATTCAGGATGGCCTTACCCCCCTTACAGGTCCAGGTCGGTGGGGTTGCAGATTCATGAGTACCTCTGGCTCAGGAGGAACCTTACAAGCGCACGTCTTCCTTCACCAAGGGCCTTTCTGACACCTGCAGACACGTGAGAAGCACATCTGCAACTTGCTTGGAAGTGATGGAATCCTCAAATGAGAACGTGTACGTTGGACCTGGGTGGTCACGTGATAGCTGGTTTATTTGATAATCAGGATTTAAACTGTTACAGGGCAGGGAGAGGGGCACCCTACAACTCCCAAACTTGCCCTCTCTGAATGGGTTCTGCCATTTGTGGCATTAAGACAAATGTATAAGACCTTTAATGGAAAGGAACTTTAATACAATTAGGGTATACTACAGAAAGGACAAAGAATATAGTTACTAAGTTAAGCATTTAAAGTTACCCATCTCCTTGAGGGTAAAAGTGTAGCTAAATAGGATTGGTTCAAAGCAAGGCCCAAAAGCCTGCCACAAGTTTAAAAGACCTTTTAGTAGAAACCTATAGAAAAGGGTTAGAAAGAGTTAGATAAATCCAGGAGGAAACGAGCAAATTAAAATTAAGATGAGAGTTGCTATTGTTAACTTCCCCACGGGTCTCTCACTCATACTTGTTTTAACCAGTTTAAGACCAAAAAGCAAGTGCAGTTTTTTCACATGTCGCTCTGCTCCACGTGCCTCCTCCATGTCGCCTTGCTGCTTTTTTTTTTTTTAAAGATTTACTTATTTATGCATACGAGAGCTGGGGTACAGGCCAGAGTCGTGGGAGGTGAGAGGATTGACCAGGGACAGAGTGGGGAGCAGAACAGGCAGACTGAAACACACTGCTGAGGGGAGCAGTGAATAAGGCAGGAGAGGTCTGTTGGGCCATGTGGATCCCTGGCCGGTGGCAGGGATCGAACTCGGCTGCAGTGGCTGCGGTCTGCTTTATAGTGCGTTGCTTAACCCACTGTGCCACCAGGGAGGCCCCTCCTTGCTGCTTTTTATCCTGCTTCCTTCTTCCTCCCTTCCTTCTGTCCTGTTTTTCCTCTGCAGAATTTTCTTATCCCACTTAGGGCAGAACCGGGATTCTGGAACTTCCCCTTTTCCTGGGGACCACCCTGTTAGAAAACCCCAGAAGCAGTCCCCTCTGAGCACTGTTGAGTGGTCACAAGTTTTGAGTTTAATTTAATCAAGTAGGAGCAGTGGTGAGGTTGGTGGTCGAAAAAATGTCAAGTGATGGATGGCTTCTGTTTCCATAGGCTTAGCCCTTTCCTTGCCTGAGTTACCTTGATCTAAGGATTTGTTGGTGTGTTTATTTGCACTGGAGGGCAAATGTAGGGCTTTAATTTTGTAATTCCCCTGACTTCTGAAGACTGCATCGTGGAGACACAAAGGCTAGGTACCCCTTGTGTCTTAGCTGACTCTTTGGTTATTCACAGGCTGAAAAGGTGGTTTATCTGAGGGTATCAGGTTCTCCATGGTTTTGTCACAGAACACTCTTTTCTTTCCCCTTTATACATATTTGACATCAATTGTGGTCCCCATTTACCACCACTATTTCAGCAGTGCACCGTCACCTCAGTCCCTTGTGCTCTTACAGAACTTTTTTTTTTTTAAAAGATTTATTTATGCACACAAGAGCTGGGGTACAGGCCAGAGTCGTGGGAGGTGAGAGGATTCACCAGAGACAGAGTGAGAGAGCAGAACAGGCAGAAGGACTGAAACACACTGCCGAGGGGAGCAGCGAGGGGAGCAGCGGGGAGGCAGGAGAGGTCTGCTGCGCCGTGTGGGTCCTCTCCCTGGCCAGGGATTGAAGTCATGCTGCAGTGACTATGGTTTGCTTCGTAGTGGTTGCTTAACGCACTGTCACCAGGGAGGCCCCAGAACATTATTCTAACCTTGCCTGTTATCTTGCCCACTGGACAGGGAGGGTGTGTGTGTGTGTGTGTGGTGAGTGAGATGATGGTTTGCAATTGCGAGTGTGAGAGATTTACAGTGTGTCCTCTTACCGGAGGGGGGTGGGTGTGTGAGACAGGTGATGGTTTACAATGTGTCTGCTGTCACCAGAAGTGAGAAAACTGAAGTGGTCTGGAGGGCTGTCATATACCAGGGCCCCATACTTTATTCTGACGTTAAGTTCAATTTTATGCAGTCCACTTAGGGTAAGAACCCAGGAACAAAAGGAGGGTCTGTGCCAGTGTAATTTGGAGCCACTAGGTGTCGCTGTTCGAAGCAGAACGTGTGATGGGAGACGCAAGGGATCTAAAGATCTATGAGGCTGGTTGAGCCGAGGATGATTCGAGTTATCCCTGTCTGAAAGGGCATCTGAGGAGTCGTGACTGGCTGAGGCTCACCTTTTACAAATGGCAGGCTGCAGAATAACTACTTGAAGGTCGTTTCTTAGAATGAAGTGTGTTGTCTGTGCTTCTCTTTTAAAGGTGGACTTTGAAGTCACGGACAGGACGTTGAGTGTCAAGAGCGTCGCGTTGAAATTTACATACATGGTAAGATTGCAGGCTCTCGCAGGTCCGCGTTGGGTCGTGCTTCCATCGCGTAGGGCTCTGGCCAGCTCTGCAGATCGTGGGTCTGCCGAGCCGAGGTGGTTCTGTAGGACTCACCTGGGCCGGCTGGGCTTGCTCACAAACAGCACTTGTCACGACACTCCTTTGTGGGGTACAGATTTCTCTGCTGCTGAGCAAGTAAACAGGCTTAGTTGTTTTTAGGACCAAAACAAAGACAACACATTGTTTTGTTGTCCTCTCTATTTTTTATTTTAGGCTCCCTGAGATGTAATTGAAGAGCTAGTTATTTAGACCAGTGGCTCTGAACTGGGGGTGGAGGATACTGAACAAGGTGTCCTGTGCACAGAACGGTCCCCACAACCGAGAACTCCCCACGCAGTGCCCATGGGCCGAGGTGGAGGAACCCGGCTTACTCAGGAGAATGTCTGCGCACAGGTCTCAGCCTGTTGCCAAATAATCGCGTCTAATCGTTACGTGTTCTTACGCCAAACTGGGCCAGTGGTTTCCAAACTTGGCCGTGCATCAGAACCCCCTCCATGTAGATGCAGTTTCCTGGATAGCCCCCTCCCCCACCGCAGTGGGTGAGAATGGCCCCGGGGCGGGGGGGGTGCCCACAAATGGCACGGCTTGTTACGAGCATGCATGTGGGAACAGTTATGTAGATGATTTCATCTGCTTTTAGCTCAGGGGTTTTTATGTAACACCCAGATTGTAGTACTGGCTGTTTTTAAGCGGCTCTCAGGGCGGATCTGTAATCCAGCAGCTTAAAGCTGACAGCCATGCGCTTGCTCTGCAGGGAGGGAAGCGACCTGTGCGGTGCCTCTTGGAAGTGGGTGCCCTCGTGGCTGGCCTCCAGCAGGTTGACTGGAAGTCGGGGCGCTTTGAAATGCGTGGCATTTTCCCTACACCAAAGAGACTGGAATGCACGCTCCTTACTGGGCTCCGGGCGCTTTATGTGGCGGGAAACCCTCCCTGTCTTTGAAAGGATACGAGCTCTCAGTGTGCCAGGCCAGGAGGCTCGGTGCTCCGGGCGCCAGCTAAAATAAGCGTTGCCCTTGAGAGAGCTTGTGTTCTAGTGAGGTAGGCAGGACAGAGAGCGCTCTCCACCTCTTGAGGAAGCAGAGGGAATCTGGGAAGAAAGGGACTCGCCCGTGCTGCAGGCTGGCGGGAGCTGAGTGCATGATGATGCTAGTTATCCCTGTCTGAAGGCCGAGAGAGGCCTCTGTGTGGACTCTGGATGCCTGAAACTCAGTTTCCCGAGTAGCTTCCCAGAAAACGAGGCCTGCTTTACAAGCAAGCTACTTGCCAGCCAGTTGTGAATGTCTTTTGAATGGTGTTTTGTCTTCTTTGGGGGACAATTTCTCAGTGCCACATTCAGGGTCAGCCTCAGTTTGTGGGGCAGAAAAAGGATCTTCCAGAAGACACCGTAGCGGCACCGGTCAGCCTTCCTGCACTCGCGACAAGAGTCCCGTGCCTATAAGCAGAGCGGACCGAGCCCGGTGTGGGGTTCTTCCTGCCTCCCCCGGCCTGGACTTGGCTGCGGAGACTCAGGCCTGCCTGCCTTGCGGTCTGCAGCGAGCGAGGCCCTGGGCTGCTTTGCTGACGAGGGAGATGCCGCCCCTCCTGCTGTTGGTAAGCTGTGTTTCCGTCTTAAGCCCCCCCCGAGAGCCCCCACAAGCCTGTGATGGATGGTTATCCCTGTCCGAAGATCCGCTGAGGGAAAACAGTGTTCTGAGGCTTAGGGGCTCGGCCCTGTGCTCGTACGAGCAGCTCAGCCCTGGCCGGGGCTCTCGTCGATTGGCATCCAGAGGGAGTTGTCTGTCTGCTGAGACCCCCGTCTAGGGCGTCGCCCTGTGCCTCTTGAGAGCCTGGCGCGGCCGTCACCTCTGCCCCAGTGACAGGTGCCTGCAGGCTGTCAGGTGACGGGGCTGTGCGTGTAGCCCGGGTGTGGTTAGACGCTTGCGTGGAATGAAGGTGCCTGTCACACAGTTCTGGAAGGATCGGGAAGGCAGCGGCGGCTGTGGGGCCGCCCGGGCTGTGCTTGCACTCTTGGCCCTGTGCTGGCCGCACAGGAAGGCAGGGTGCTTTACAATCCTGGTGTACCCCCACCCCGCGCGGCCCGGGCCCTTCAGGGCTCTGCGTGGGTCTGCTCCTTGTGCTGCCGAGGGGCACTGCCCCTGGAGACAGCTGCAGTGCGGGGCCTCTGGAACTCCGCAGCTGGACGGTGCCCTTGAGCACACCCAGCGAGGTCGAGCGCCTCCAGGCCGCCGCCTTTACCCCCAGCTTATATAAATTGAGCTTTGGGTCATCTGACTGTTAAGTCCGTGATTCTTTCGTTTTGCAGGTTACACCCCCCCCTGATGCCCGCCGGCTGGCACAGCCTGTTGTTATCTGCTGACCCTATCAAACAGCCTCCCGACAGATAGTCACGGCAGAGTGCTCTAGACTGCTGTCAGCAGCAGCCAAGGCATTCAGACGACCGGAGCTCAGGGTACAGTGAGAGCTCCCAGCACTCGCCGGCTCCGCGGGCTGGTGGCGCTGCAGTGAGGTGACCAGCGAGGTGCAGTGAGGTGAAGCAGAGCGGCGAAAGCACAGCAGAACCTGCTCGGCGGGGAGACGCTCACCTGGGGGGGTGGGGGGGATTTCCTGTGACATTGGTGTATCTTGGGCTTAAGTTTCGAAGCACAAATAAAGCTTAAAGACTGATGTATTGGTGTGTGGATTCAGATTAAAAACCCAGATAAGAACAGTATGTTGCACTTCTGTCCACACTAGGGCACGGCAGGCCCACGTGACTCCAGCTGCCGGGGTGAGAGCGGGGTGGTTTCCCCACTGAGCTGATTTTATACCACCCCTCACCCCCCCACCCCTGGTTGCCATCAACAAGCAGCTACTGCAGATGTGGGAATAAAGAAAAGGACATATGGATAAAAAAAAAAGCCTGGGTTTGGGCCAGGCTGGGTTACCTAGGCAACCGAGTTTCTTCCTGCAGGTCACTATGGAACATACCAGAGTGGACTTAGGAACATAGGGTGCCTTGCACGTCCCAAGTCTGGCCATGCTCTGTCCACAGAAATATACGTGGGGCACTGCTGGCCTCACCAAGGCGGTTTGGTGTTGCCAAGGTAAAGCCAGCTGAGGGGCCGTGTCTTGCTCCAGTAACTGAGCTCCCCGCAAGCCCTGCCCCGGCCCCCTTCCTCTGCAAGAGGGCTCTGAGTTAAGTGAGCAGCATTCGGTTCTTGATGTTCCATCCCTCTGATGGGCGTGCTGCTAGGATCAGCCCCTCACAGCCACACCTTGGGGCGCCCACCCCCCACTGCCCCGTGCAGCCTGGTGCCTCAGACTCAGCCCTGGTGGATCCCAGGGCTTGGTGAGCGGCGTGGGGGCTCGGGCCCACCTGTGCGTCCACATACGGTCAAGTGAAATTATGAAGGTGGTTCCAATTTATTGAAGCCGCGGTGAGAAGCAATTAAGGGTTCACTGATGCTCTGGGGGACACGATGGCCGTGCATCTCCAAGGGACGTCCCTCAGGCACCCCCCGCAGCGATCATGCCAGGACACCTGGGTGGTGCTCCAGAGATGCCTCTTGGGCCGAAGCAGGTTGTGTTAGGTGAGCTGGGAGGTGAGCTGAATTCCTCGGAGCTGGTAGGCTTGGACGAGCTAGTGGCCGGCCCGGCGGGAATGTTCTGCCCGCGCCGAGCTTGATGTTGGCCAGCGTCGGCCGCTGACCTTCTTACAACAGCTAAGCAGCCCCCGGTGCCCGGCACTTCACAGAGTCGTCTTGGGCTGAAGGTACCCGGCAGAGCAGCCGTTCCTTGGTCAAGTTTGGGAAGCCTGTCAGGCCCGGAGGGGGGGTTCCTCAGCGAGCCAGGGCCAGGCTGGGGTGCCCCAGGTGAGCAGGCGCGTTCAGGTGTAGAGTCCACCTCGAGGTCCTCTCTAGGAAAGGAGGACGGGGTGGAGGGGAGATGGTCCCCCGGAGGCTGGCCGGCACGCAGGTCTGGCCTGTGGCGAGCGGGCAGGCTGGGTCAGCGCTGGTACAGCCGCAGGATGCCCGCCGCGTGCAGGTCCCGCCACAGGCTCGCCTCCAGCATCATGTCGTGGTTGGCGTAGAAAACCAGCGGCTTCTTGATTCTGTCGAAATAATGGTCGGAAAATTTCCAGTAGTTGCTTGTGATGAAACCGTAGGCACTAACCTGGACAGAGAGCCACCGGGTTAACGTCTGCTGCGATTCTGGGTGCAGGTTTCCCACGGGGGACGTGAGTCTCAGCCCCCTCCCCCGTTTGGGTGCCCCACCCGGACAGGCAGCGGTACCGGGCACTGTGCCCTTTGGACACCGTCACCCCAGCCTTGCAGAGTCTGAGATAGGACCCCTGATTTCGAAAGGGTGAAACAGGTTCAGCGAATGAGTCGCTGGCCTGGATTTTGAACTCAAGGCTGTGACTCCAAAGCCTGAGGCTCATCATGGAGCCCATGGCGGGAGCAGAAGCCCCTTAAGACCTGTCTACGCCCAGAGGTCCTGCTTTTAAACTGAGGGTGTGGGGGAGAGCTCCAAGATGCCCAGAGGGGCCCAGCCTCGCCCCAGGTCACTGCGTATTCCTGGGGAGCCGTGTCTCAGCCGTGGGCAGCCTCCCACCGAGAAGGACTCATGCAGAGGTTGGGAAGGTTCTGGAGTGGGAAGCTAAACCTGCTGCCCTGCCCCAGTTCTAGAATGTTCTAGAATGTTCCTTAAAAGGATTCCCAACCCCAAGTCTCAAGTCTGCTTTCTGGAAGGCCGGGCGGGGCGGGCACGGCAGCTCCTTTATCAAGGGTGGTGGACGGCGGTCAGCTCTCCCCCAAGCCCCTGTCCAGACCACGCCCCTCCTGCAGTTGATGGACGGTACAGGCCAGGTCTGAGGGTGACAGCTTTGTGGGAGGCTTGTGGATCGATCCAGAGTCTGCTTACCCCCAGACTCTGCTGCTCTGGGGCCTCAAAGGAGGCCCTCTTACCTGGTCACAGGTGTGCAAAGCTGTCAGCAGCATGAGGGCCCCGGTACTAGGCATATACACGTCTCCAAAATTTGTGATGGACTTTGATTTCAAAAACCTGGAAGCAACGGGGCATAACTGCCATTTCACTGTGTAAACAGGTCGGACAACTTCTGTACCTTCCAGTCCTCCCATCCCAATCAGGTCGACTCCTGAATGCAAACTTCTTCGGTAGAACAGAGTGGGGGAGAAAGGGACAGGCTCACCCAGGAGAACCAGCTCCCTCACTCTCTGGAAGCTTGAATCCTGCAAACTGCCCTTCCTGCAGCCGCCCGCTCTGGCCCTGGCTGTCAGTTTCTCTTCCCCCAGACCCTGCCCATCAATGATTAGTGTGCAGGGCAGAGTAGCAGGCCACGGGGCGAGCGGTGGCAAGGCACAGGCATGCGGATGCAGACCCGGCAAAATCGGGGCCACGGTATGGTCCCACCGGCCCGACCTCAACAGGGAGTCGCATCTAAGCTCTCCAGGCAGACCGCCGGGGTCGTCACTCGGTGCCCCCTGTGTCTCCACTGCTCCCTACGCCTTCCAGCTGCCTGTCCCGGGCCTGGCCCCCGCCCACTTTCTCAGCCCAGAACCGTTGACATTTAGGGCCTGATAATTCCTCTCCGCGGGGCCTCCCTAAGCCTTGCAGGGTACTCAGCGCCTGCACCCACTAGAGAGACTCGCAGCCACAAGCGTCTCCAGACAGGAGGACTGAGAGCCCCTGGTAGGAGGGAGAGGGGACCTGCAGCAGGTGACGTGCTGCGCCCTTGGGTGGCCGAGGGGACCTGCGGCGGGTGACGTGCTGCGCCCTTGGGTGGCCTTGGGCTGGCTGCGTTTGGGCCTAAAGGTGAGGCAGGTCTGCTTCTGCAGCCCAGCCTGCACTTGGCCCGCGTGCTCCCGCCAGGCCTCTGCCTTGTAAAGGCGCTCAGCGCAGGCCTGACTCCCTGGGGTGCCCCAGGGCCCCCATCTGCATCTCGTGGCCCGGCTGACAGCTGCCTCCTCTGAGGCAGGAGGCAAAGCAATGCCAAGTGCTGGTCCCGGCAGGGGAGCGCGCCCCGGGAACCCCCGCCCGCCGGCCGCACGCACCTCTGTGTCAGGTAGCTGATGAAGTCTGGGTGCAGCAGCTTAAACTTGCTGGCAGAGGCTTCTGCTCCGAAGTAGGTCTGAGGCCTAACACCCGCGGTAGAAGTGGACAGAGCGACCGCCCCCGTCATATTGCACGGAGAGGGGCAAGGGGCTGGGGCGCCGGCGAGGCAGCGAGCGGTGGGGGCGGGGTTGGGAGTAGAAGCGGGAGAAGGGGGTGTAGAAGGTGGCGGGCAGCACCGTGGGGACCACGTGTGGCTTGCTACCCACGAGGACGTCGGGGGGCAAGGTGTAGGAGAGAGAGGAAGGGGGTGTGAAGAGAGCA
>JAGFMF010011609.1:60176-85448 GCA_019455555.1 Galemys pyrenaicus | reverse complement strand
CCCTGGCCGGCAGCAGGGATCGAACTCGTGCTGCAGTGGCTGCGGTTTGCTTCATAGTGTGTTGCTTAACCCACTGCGCCACCAGGGAGGCCCTCTACTTTATCTTTTTTGATTGCTGAGTAATATTCCATTGTGTATGTGTACCACATTTTCTTGATCTATTTTTGGGCCTCTGGGTTGATTCCAAGTCTTACCTATTATATATAATGCTGCAATAAACATAGGGGTGCATGTATTCTTTTGAATTAGTGTTTTTAAGTCCTTTGGGTAAATCTCTGGGAATGGCATTGGTGGGTAATAGGGTAGCTCCATTTTTAACAGACTGAGGAAACTTCACGCAGCTTTCCATAGAGATTGGGCCAGTTTGCATCCCCACCAGCACACACTTGCATTCTTCTTCTTCTTTTTTTTTTAGATTTACTTATGTATACAAGAGCTGGAGTACAGGCCAGACGTGTGGGGGGTGAGAAGATTCACCAGAGACAAAGCAGGGAGTAGAACAGGCAGATTGACCAAAATACACTGCTGAGGGGAGCAGCGGGGAGGCAGGAGAGGTCTGCTGCACCCTGTGGGTCCCCTCCCTGGCTGGGGATCCAACTTGCAGTTCTGTGCAAGTTGTGACGCTTCACAGTGAGGCGCTCAACCTACCGTGCCACCACGGAGGCCCTAGCCTGCAGAAGACTCGAGACTCCAGGCCTGAGACAAAACACCTGACCACTCACAGCCCAGCCAGGAACAGAAATGCTCAGGCCTCTGTACCCCTCAGGCCTGGCCAGGGAGAGGCAGCCTTTCTCCTGGTATTGATGTGTTAAGTAGCTCACCGGCTATAAGATGCCCTCTGACAGAGCCTGCAAGTAGAGGACTGGAGGGCCTCCCTGGTGGCGCAGTCGGTTAAGCAACGCACTATGAAGCAGACCGCAGCCACTGCAGCACGAGTTCGATCCCTGCTGCCGGCCAGGGAGGGGACCCACAGGGCGCAGCAGACCTCTCCTGCCTCCTGGCTGTGCTCCCCTCAGCAGTGTGTTTCAGTCCGTCTGCCTGTTCTGCTCCCTGCTCTCTGTGGTGAATCTTCTCACCCCCCCCCACACCTCTGGCCTGTACCCCAGTGCTTGTATGCATAAATAAATCTTTAAAAAAAAAGTAGAGGACTGGATCAAGACGATATGGTACATATACACACTGGAATACTATTCAGCCATCAAAAATGATAAATTAAGGCCATTTATAGAAACGCAGATGGAGCTAGAAGGAATTATACTCAGTGAAATAAGTCAGATGGCAAGAGACTATCGGATAGCTTCACTCTTAGGAGGAATGTAAAGGAACAACAACTACAAAAGAATAATGAGAGCTCAAGGAAATGAACAATTACAGCAATAAATAAACAAAAAGCACAACAAGAACAAAAGGACAAAGACAAACCAAAGGGATCTTGGGGCGGGGCGGGGTAGAGACCGGGATGAATGCTGAAAGAGCACAAGGGACTGAGGTGATGGTGCACGGGTGACATGGTGGTGGGAACTCCCTGGGGAACACAAATGATGTCAAACATAATTGAATAAATCTAAAAAAAGACACTTTGAATAACAGGTCATGACTTACAAGACCTGAGGTGACACAGCAAGCTGGGCCAGGTAGAGACAGAGCTTCGGACCTGGGTCCTGCTTTCGTTGGAACTGAGGGTGGGGATTTAGGGCTTTGCAGATTTACTCTATATTGGTGAATTTGGTTCATAAGCTTGGAACTTAAAGCCTTGTAAGAGCCAAAAGAAGAGATGAAAGACACAGTGGGTCCCAACTGCATGGTTATTTCAATTAACCAAGAATTTGGGGCCTCCCTGGTAGCACATGGGGTTAAGCACTGCACTATGAAGCATCCAAGGCACAGCAGCACGAGTTCGATCCCCGGCCAGGGAGGGGACCCACATGGTGCAGCAGACCTCTCCTGCCTCCCGCTGCTCCCCTCAGCAGTGTGTCAGTCAGTCTGCCTGTTCTGCTCCCCACTCTGTCTCTGGTGACTCCTCTCACCCCCCATGCCTCTGGCCTGTCCCCCAGCTCTTGCATGCATGCATCAATAAAATCTTTAATAAAAAATAAAAATAAATTAGCGAGAAACAAAGAGCCTCCAGGCCCAGGGGAGAGCAGCCGGCTCCTATCTAGTCTAGCTTGGCAACTCCGTGAGTGAGCTCAAAGCTTTGAAGTCCAGTCCACTCCTCTCACCCCCCATGCCTCTGGCCTGTCCCCCAGCTCTTGCATGCATGCATCAATAAAATCTTTAATAAAAAATAAAAATAAATTAGCGAGAAACAAAGAGCCTCCAGGCCCAGGGGAGAGCAGCCGGCTCCTATCTAGTCTAGCTTGGCAACTCCGTGAGTGAGCTCAAAGCTTTGAAGTCCAGGCCTCTTTGATGTGGAAACTCCTCAGCACCCCACGGAAGTTGGAAGTCAGGCACTTCTACCACAAGAAAGGAAACTCGGCTGGACAGCAAGAGAGGTGCCCTCTGCTCCCCCTTTATTTTCCCAAACTGTATACTAACATTCTAGAAAAGGTGGTCTGGAACAAAGGGTTGTTGGAACCTCTGCTCGTGAGATGTGAGGATCCACTGGGGACCAGGGTAGTCCCACCTTCCCCTTCTCCCCAGGCCCTTCTCCAACCCAGGCAGCCTTCCTGCCTGGCCTCCTGTTTTCACCCCCGGCCTTGGCAGTCACCCTGCCCCTCTGCAGAATCCCTGTGCCAGCTCATGAACATGCATCCACATATCTCACCCAAGAAAGCAAAGCAAAGGAAGCAAAGTCTTAGCTCCTCTCTGAAGGGGACAGTCCTTGTCTGCTCCACATCTCTGCTACAGAAACTGGCCCCTCAGAGCCCACCAGGGACCTTCGTCATTCCCAGCGGAGCAGCCATTTCTCAGTTCTAATTGGTTGCTTCTGCCCCAGCCTTTGAAAATGTCCTCCTCAAGGCTACTTTTAGATCTTTGTTAATTCCAACAACAGACCACTGCCACCAAGCAGCTCTGCTGGGTTTCGCTCCCATGATGCCAGTTCTTTGTTTACCTCTCCTGCTTTGCTTGCCTCATTGTTTTTTGATGGAAAGTGGGTATTTTGGAAAACAGACGGTATACCTCTGGGCACTGGCAGTCCCCACAGTCACCTTGTTTGGTGACTGGCTGGACTGCTTGAGTGATGCTTCCTCCCCAGGTTGTTCTGCAGGGAGGTGCAGCTTGGCCTTGAGCCTGCAGTCCTGTGTGATGGGGTGGCCGCATACTGGCTAGGATCCCTTCTTCTCTTTCTTTTTTTTTTTTAAAGATTTATTTATTTATGCACACAAGAGCTGGAGAACAGGCCAGAGTCCAGGGCGGTGAGAGGATCCACCAGAGACAGAGTGGGGAGCAGAACAGGCAGATGGACTGAAACACACTGCTGAGGGGAGCAGCGGGGAGGCAGGAGAGGTCTGCTGTGCCATGTGGGTCCCCTCCCTGGCCGGGGATCGAACTCGTGCTGCAGTGGCTGGGGATGCTTCACAGTGCTGCTCCTTAACCCTTTGTGCCACCAGGAAGGCCCCTCGTAACTGTTTTAGATGTGGTAATAGTGTTGAGGTTAAAGAGTTCTTATCTGTTAGTAACACAAATATTGACTTAAAATAACCAAACCTGAGCAATAAGTGGGGAGGGGGCTATGGATGAAATAAGATCAGCTATGAGGGGCCTCCCTGGTGGCGCAGTGGGTTAAGCACCGCACTCTGAAGCCAATGCAGCCACTGCAGCACGAGTTCGATCCCTGCTGCCGGCCAGGGAGGGGACCCACATGGTGCAGCAGACCTCTCCTGCTGTGCCCGCTGCTCCCCTCAGCAGTGTGTTTCAGTCCCTCTGCCTGTTCTGCTCCCCACTCTGTCTCTGGTGGATCCTCTCACCATACCCTCCACCCCCACACCTCTGGCCTGTACTCCAGTGCTTGCATAAATAAATAAATATTAAAAAAAGATTGGCTCTGAGTTGATTATTATATTTCATTATATTACTATAATAATATTTATTATTAATATGAACTGCACGATAGTTCCCTATACTATTATACTATTCTCTCGACTTTGTATATCTTTGAAATTTTCCATAATAAAAATTATTTTCTGTGCTTTTAGAAAAATGAGTCATACTTTATCAGATTTTTTAGAAATATAAACTTATTAAGTTGAAGTAAAATCTTGAAAAGTCTAAATCATGCTATTTACTTAAGAAGGAACATGCATTATGTTTCTATAAAGCTGAAAGATCAAAATTTCTAGTACTCTGAGTTCTGAAACAGGCTTGTATGAACATCTTTGTACAAAATATTTTTACTAAAATCAATTTATTTCTCAGTATCTGGAATGGCATGAATTTTAAGCAAGTTCCTAATCAAAATTTATTAGATGTTCTAATTATGAGGCTGGTTTTGTCATTTCAATCAAAACCATTTTTAGATGATTAATTATTTTATGGGGGAAAAAAAGGCATGATGAAAATTGTTCTCGTTGTTTTTCAAGAATTTATAAAGAGACAAATTTATGCATTGAATTGAAGCTGAGTAGAAATCAAGCTTGCAAAAAGAAAATACAGTTGATGACTAAGTTTTGAATATCAGCTGGGAGGTTTTGGATCCATGGGAATATGGATTAGCACTTGTGATGCAAACAATTAAAGCTTAATGCTTTTCAAGATTTAAAGGGTTTCTTTTATATGCATTTTTCTACAGACCTATTAATGAGAAGTTTCCCCCAACTTCTTGAAAATATCAACTTCTTAAAAATTGAAAGTTATTTTGTCAGAAATGAGAAGCTAGTTTTGACAATAGATAATTTTGCCTACTTAGAACACACACTGCAATTGACAAAATTTTGCACAATGATAATTATGATCGATCTCGGAACCAATAGGAAATAAAAATGTTAAAATTATGATACTTAAAAGTATTTCATGGTTAATTTCAATTTTGCAGCTGTAAGGGAGAAAATATTTTCCTCTGCCCTTCAAAGTTCTTTCAGCTTGTACCTAGAAATTAAATGAATGTAAGACAGATTAGCAGGAGAAAACCAAAATTTTTTTTTAAAGATTTATTTTTTTATTGATATAAGAACTGGGGTACAGGCCAGAAATGCGAGGATCCACGAGACAGAGTGGGGAACAGAACAGGCAGATCGACCGAAACACACTGCTGAGGGTAGCAGCAGGCAAGGCAGGAGAGGTCTGCTGCACCATGTAGGTCACCTCTCTGGCCGGCGGCAGGGATCGAACTTGTGCTGCAGTGTCTGCGTTCTGCTTCATAGTGCGTTGCTTAACCCACTGGGCCACCATGGGAGGGCCCAGAAAACCAAATTTAACTTCATACATATAGGAAACCCACATTGACATGAGGGGTTCGGGACAAGGTTAGAGTGAGGGTTTTTTTTTTTAAAGATTTATTTATTTATGCATACAAGCACTGGGGTACAGGCCAGAGGTGTGGGGGGTGAGAGGATTCACCACAGACAGAGTGGAGAGCAGAACAGGCAGATGGACTGAAACACACTGCTGAGGGGAGCAGCAGGCGAAGCAGGAGAGGTCTGCTGTGCCCTGTGGGTCCCCTCTCTGGCCGGCAGCAGGGATCGAACTCGTGCTGCGGTTTGCTTCATAGTGCGTTGCTTAACCCACTGCGCCACCCTAGGGAAGCCCTAGAGTGAGTTTTTAAAAAAAAGATTTTAGAGCCATTTTTTAAAAAAGATTTATTTTTATTTATGCATATGAGAACTGGGGTGCAGGCCAGAGGTGTTGAGTGTGGAGGTGAGAGGATTCACCAGAGACAGAGCCGGGAACAGAACAGGCAGATGGACTGAACCACACTGCTGAGGGGAGCAGCGGGGAGGCAGGAGAGGTCTGCTGCGCCATGGGGGTCCCCTCCCTGGCTGGGCTCCACAGTGGCTGAAAGAGCTTGATAATGCTGAGACTAACCCCTGTGCCACCAGAGAGTCCCCATTTTGGGTAATTCACAGGATGATAGGAGCAGATGTTACGTAATTAGATGCCTGCTCTACCATACACATAGGTCGTAAAAAGCTATTTCTGATAACAACTCATTATAGGCAAGCTGCCCATTGCATCTAATTAAACTCTTCTAGAAGGTTAAGGAAAATACCAAATTTTCCCTTGTCCCTGCAGAGCCTTCAGTTCAAAACAACCCTCAAGCCAAAGTGACATATTAGGGGAGTCCTATTTTGCATAACATTGTATTTATTTGAATGCATTACTTTTCAAGATAAACCATAGTGATGTACATTTTTCTATGATGTTTTAAACTCTCCATTGAGATCTTTTGTTTCAAATTAGCTTCAATTCCAGATGGAACATGTTTGCTATCTTGTTACCAAATATTTTTCAAATCTGTGT
Organism: Galemys pyrenaicus; assembly: GCA_019455555.1. Lineage (NCBI taxonomy): Eukaryota > Metazoa > Chordata > Mammalia > Eulipotyphla > Talpidae > Galemys > Galemys pyrenaicus. The sequence continues at coordinate 79,052 of JAGFMF010011609.1, read as the reverse complement.
TCATCTCTATGCCCATCTCTGCTTGGGTTTTGATTGTTTTCTTAGTCTCCCATCTGGTCCTTCCAGATTCAGGTTTTTTTTTTTTAGTTAAATTTTAAAAAAGATTTTTAATTTATTTATGCACACAAGAGCTGGGGGTTCAGGCCAGAGGAGCAGGGGGTGAGAGGAGTCACCAGAGACAGAGTGGGGAGCAGAACAGGCAGATGAACTGAAACACACTGCTGAGGGGAGCAGCGGGGAGGCAGGAGAGGTCTGCTGCGCCCTGTGGGTCCCTCCCTGGCCAGGGATCGAACTCGTGCTGGAGTGGCCCCAAAAGCTCCACAGTGCGGTGCTCAATGCCTTGCACCACGAGGGAGGCCCCAGATTAATTTTTCACTCAGCTCTGCCAATGTGATTTTTTTTTTTCCTGTGGGAAGCATCTTATTGTTGCTTCAAGTTATAATTTCACTGACAGAAATCAACACTGTCAGCTAGTGCCCCACATCAGCTTACTTATATTCTGTTTTTTTTTTAAAGATTTATTTATGCATACAAACACTGGGGTACAGGCCAGAGATGTGGTGGGGGATGGTGAGAGCATCAACCAGAGACAGAGTGGGGAGCAGAACAGGCAGATGGACTGAAACACACTGCTGAGGGGAGCAGCGGGAAGGAAGGAGAGGTCTGCTGTGCCATGTGGGCCCCCTCCCTGGCTGGAGGCAGGGATCGAACTCGTGCTGCAGTGGCTGCGGTTTGCTTCACAGTGCGTTGCTAAACCCACTGCGCCACCAGGGAGGCCCTACTCAGGAAACTCTTTAGGAGTTTTTAATTCATTATGACTGGCTCTCTCAGGGCCTCCCTGGTGGTGTAAGGGATTAAGTCACAGCACTATGATGCTATTTGCAGCCACTGCAGCAAGAGTTCGATCCCTGCTGCTGGCCAGGGAGGGGACCCACATGGAACAGCAGACCTCTCCTGTCTCCCCGCTGCTCCCCTCAGCGGTGTATTTCAGTAGATCCACCTGTTCTGCTCCCCATTCTGTCTCTGGTGAATCCTCTCACCTCCTCCACACCTCTGGCCTACACCCCAGCTCTTGTATGCATAAAAATACATCTTTAAAAAAAAGGTGGGGGGAGGCTAGGAATTTTGGGCACTTATTTTTTTTTTTAACCTCTGGAAATAGGATGAGGAGGTAAAAGGTGGTAAGGCTTGGTAGACTTATGTTCAGCTTGTTTCCCTTCCACACACTTCTTCAGTCCTTTGGCCCCCTACCCTAGCAACAGAACAGAGGGTCCCGCACCCCAAGAGTTACATAATGTCTTGTTCTGGAGGATTCTAGGCACAGCTGAAAGTATAGTCCTTGAAGAAGTCAGGCATATAAAGGAATGTATGACTCCACAATGCTTTTAGAAAGGAGGGCAAGTAAGATGGAAAATAGGAAAGAAAACCATTAAGAAAATTACAGGGTGTGGGCCTCCCTGGTGGCGCAATGGGTTAAGCAACAGACTATGAAGCAAACCGGAGCCACTGCAGCACGAGTTCGATTCCTGCTGCCAGCCAGGGAGGGGACCCATATGGCGCAGCAGACCTCTCCAGTATACTTCCGTTGATCTGCCTGTTCTGCTCCCCACCCTGTCTCTGGTGACTCCTCTCACCCCCCACACCTTTGGCCTGTACCCCAGTGCTTGTATGCATAAATAAATAAATCTTTTTTTAAAAAAGAAAATTACAGGGTGTATCGGTATAGCTCACAGGCATCTAGCCCCCATCCTGGTGAAACCCCAAACCCCAATGAAAAAGAAGCTTCCAACGACAGGAGCAGGTGACTTAAAAAGAAGAGAGAATCAGACTCTTTCTAGTTCTGGTTCCCCGCACTGGAGGCTGAAAGGCAGGTGTGTGTGTGTTGGGGGTGGGGGTGGGAGGTGAAGCTTCTGGGAGCTGTGTGGGTGCACTTAAGAATTCCTAAGTCCTCTGCTAAGAGGTGATTTGGGTTCACACCCAGCTCTGTGATGAATGATGCTGTCTGGTTGTTCAAACAGCGTCTAAGTGAGACACCCACATACATCCCCTCACCCCAAACATCCTTTTCTTGCCAAGTCTCATTTTGGGGGCTCAAATGCTATCATTCCCTGATGTGGTTTTTCTGATTTCATCAGTTTCTGACTCTGAGTTACTAATAGCTACTGTGGGGCCTCTCTGGAGGCGCAAGGGTTTGAGCACCACACTATGAAGCATCTGAAGCCACTGCAGCACAAGTTCGATCCCCGGCCAGGGAGGGGACCCACATGGCACAGCAGACCTCTCCTGCCTCCCCGCTGCTCCCCTCAGCAGTGTGTTTCAGTTGATCTGCCTGTTCTGCTCCCCACTCTGTCTCTGGTGCATCCTCTCATCCCCTCCCCCTAAAATGCTGATGAAGCAGTGTGTGTGTGTGTGTGTGTATGTGGGAGGGGAATTCCCCATCCATGACGGAAGGTGGCTCTGCCAACAGTCTTTCTTTCATTCACCCCACTCTTGGGAGGAATGTATGCCCACACAGCCGGAAGGGCATGCAGGGCTATGCTTCTGCACCCAAGCTCAGCACCCAAGCTCAGCTAATGATGGAATGGTTGTCTCATCTCTCCCGGGGGTGCTATTTGCTTTGAGAATGTGTGCGTGCATGTGTTGTGTGTGTGTCAGGTTTCTTTGTTGCTACCTCGCCAGCGCACTGCTTCACTGAATCTGTGCTCAGGCAGAATGTGATGGTCAGAGGAATGAACACTTTATTATTTTTTAAAGATTTATTTATTTATGCATACAAACACTGGGGTACAGGCCAGAGGTGTGTGTGGGGGGTGGTAAGAGGATCCACCAGAGACAGAGTGGGGAGCAGAACAGGCAGATGGACTGAAACACACTGATGAGGGCAGCAGCAGGCGAGGCAGGAGAGGTCTGCTGCGCCCTGTGGGTCCCCTCCCTGGCCGGGGATTGAACTCGTGCTGCTGTGCAGCGGATGCTTCACAATGCAGTGCTCAACCTGCTGTGCCACCAGGGGGTCCCCAGAGGATGGCACATTTTAATATGAATCCATCTGCAAACAGTTTTGTGGATAAGTATAACCTTCCAGTCTGGGAAGGTATTCGTTTCTCCTTTGCCAAGCATGAATGTTTGACTTTAAACTTTCCGTCATAAACCAGAAAACACCACGTGTGACATAAAGATAACATCGCTGTCCCAAGTAAACCTCAGGCCTTTCCTGCTAACAGGAACATCCATCCCACTTAATCTTGCTTGATTTTTCTACCTCCACAAGCGACATTTGCAACGTGATCTCCTCTCGTTTTCGTAAACTTCAAAAAGCCCTCAATGATTCCTCACGACAAGAAGAGAAAGAACAAGTGCTGATTTAGTTTTGTTTTTTGTTTTTTAAAGATTTATTTATTTATGCATACAAGCACTGGGGCACAGGCCAGATGTGTCGGGGGGCGAGAGGATTCACCACAGAGAGCGGGGAGCAGAACAGGCAGATGGACTGAAACACACCAATGAGGGCAGTAGTGGGTGAGGCAGGAGAGGTCGGCTGCACCATGTGGGTCCCCTCCCTGGTCGGCGGCAGGGATCGAACTCGTGCTGCAGTGTCTGCGTTCTGCTTCATAGTGCGCTGCTTAACCCACTGCGCCACCAGGGGAGGCCCAAGTGCTGATTTAGAAGCACGTGGAAGAAACCAAGACGAAGCAGGAAAGTGTGAGCTGCGGGAGAGAGATACCACTTGTGAAATCCTCTACATCTGTTGATTTAGAAATATAAGTCCCAGGAATGTGAGAAAGGAGGAATGAGGCTCATTAGTGTCAGAGGTGCCAATAATAGTGTGAGGACTTCTCAAAGGAAGGAGGGACAGAGTTGGGATGAGGGACATCCAGGTAAGGTTCCAGGTAAAGTCTAGCCTTGGAGAGCAAATAAAAGTCACACCACAGTATTGTCCTGTCTTGGGGCCTCCCAGGTGGCGCAGTGGGTTAAGCAATGCACCATGAAACAAACCGCAGCCACTGAGGCACGGGTTCGATCCCTGCTGCCGGCCAGGGAGGGGACCCACATGGCGCAGCAGACCTCTCCCGTCTCCCCGCTGCTCCCCTCAGCAGTGTGTTTCAGTCCATCTGCCTGTTCTGCTCCCCACTCTGTCTCTGGTGAGTCTTCTTACCCCCGCACCTCTGGCCTGTACCCCAACTCTTGTGTGCATAAGTAAATATTTAAAGAAAAAAAAATCATCGTGACTTAAGGCAAGGGGGTGTGTCACCCTTGCTCCCCTTCAGTATGTCATTGGTGTCCAGGAGTTATACTTGGGTTTATGGAATAAAACCTTTTGAAAGGGTCTCCTTATTTCTCAGGAAGATGGCTACCATCTGTGTGGCACTGTAGTGGCAAGAAGGCGCAGAGAAGGTTCTCTAGGATTCTGAGCAGGTAGATTGTAGGGTCAGAGAAAAGTAGCAGGCTTTTCTGCCCTCCCGCCATTGGTGTGGTGATGGACACCTGCGGTTCTGCACGCAGGCCTAAGTGCGCATGTGCAAGTGGGTGTGCCTGGGTTTGGATACAGGTGTATAAGGGCAGCGTCACGCAGACGCCAGAGGAACAGAATAAGAACCAGATCAGCAGCAGCAGTGGAAGCAGAGATGAGAAGCGAGAGAGCCCAGAGAATGAAGATGTGCCGGGGGCTAGGAGGCCTGCCAGCCTCCCCCCCCCCACCCCCCCCACCCCCTGCCTGCTGTGTACCTGTTGCCTCTGAGACAATGATGCAATAAAAACTGAAAAAGCCACCCAGGGCTCCGGAACTCCTCCTTGACCCCGTCTGCTGGAATCATGGAGAACTTGCTCGGTGCCCCTTGCTGGCACCACACGGGTCAAGGAAGGAGTCTTGAAGCCCTCAGTGGCTTTTTATGCTTTTATTATCAGAGGTGACCAGGTACACGGCAGGCAGGGGGGCCGGGGGCGGGGGGCCAGGAGGCTGGGAATCGAACTTGTGCTGCTGTGCCACGGATGCTTCACAGTGTGGCGCTCAACCGCTGTGCCAACAAGGAGGCCCCTGTTTTCTGTTTTTTTTTCAAGCAAAAATGTGTCATGATTTTTCTGACAATCCAGTAGTTTGTAGCTTTGGTTCTAATTTCTTTCCTTTTATTATTATTATTTTTTAAAGGATTTATTTATTTATGCATACAAGAGCTGGGGTACAGGCGAGAGGTGTGGGCGGTGAGAGGATTCCCCAGAGACAGAGTGGGGAGCAGAACAGGCAGATGGACTGAAACACACTGCTGAGGGGAGCAGCGGGTGAAGCAGGAGAGGTCCGCTACACCATGTGGGTCACCTCCCCAGTCGGAGGCAGGGATCGAACTCGTGCTGCAGTGGCTGCAGTTTGCCCCATGGTGCGTTGCTTAACCCACTGCGCCATCAGGGAGGCCCTTCCCTTTTATTATTGTTACTATTTTTGTGAATCCCCAGCTATGGTAGCAGCCTGTGTCCTTTAGCCTCAGGCAGGGCCTTTTCGTCTGTACACATCCTTTCTTTCCTGTGTCAGCAGTTGTTGTCTATGAGCTCATCTATCCAGCTCACAGATGTGTTGTGAAACCACTACATCCGAATAAAACAAAAAGACAAGTCCATACTGACACCTGCAATTGCAGGCCAACAGTCCAAGTTTCACTGTTCATGATGGTCTTCCACACATGCAACTTGTGATAATGAGAAAACTGGCTTCCATTATCCTTAATGTATTTACTTAATTGTCGCTTTGCAGCGGGAACAGGATGAGGGACACCCACACCGTGTAGCATGTTTGCAAGGCAAGACCCTGCTGCTTAGCAAAAGTGCTTGCTCCACTTACTGGAAAAGCATACAGGCTAGTGAGAGCTGAGCATGTGACAAGGGAATGCAGAATAAGGTCCGGAGGGTGGGATAGGAATGGGGAGCAACGTTTCTTGAGGGACAGGGAAGGGGCCATCACATGATACGTAAGAGACATTTGCGTTAGCAAAGTATTTGATTATCACAGGTGGAATTATCCTCAGTCCGCCAGGGAGATAGTCGCGTCATCAGGTCAACGGCCGCCAAGGGGGCCCGGGGGCTGCCTCGTGATTCGGGCTGAGCTCCATAGGTGGTCAAGGACTGCTCTGCTGTGATTTGCACATAGCAAATAGGTCACAGGTGCCCCCCTTGCAGGACCCCACACTTAATTCCATAACGCACTGAACGTAGATGTAGTGACTAAGCCACGTCGCCGTGTAAAACCAGCCTGCTGAATAGAGTTTCAATGTTTGCAATTCTTTCTGTCTCCTCTAAGTTGGAATAGAGTTTTCCCACTTTTTTTTTGTGGTTATGAATAACATTTAAGTAGAATTGGGTTCATTTGGTTCTCTTTATTTTTCATTTGAGAGTCCGTCCCCCCCACCCCTCCTCCGCACCCCCACAACCCCCCACCGCATCCTTCTGATTTTGTTACTTTTCAACAAGTAGGGCACAAAGTCATAATTATGGGGAAAAAAAAAAGCTCAGGTTCCCAGCCTTATTTTATACTCTCATCTCTTCTTTCCTGTTCTTTTTTTAAAAGATTCATTTATGCATACAAGAGCTGGGGTGCAGGCCAGAGGCGTAGGAGGTGAGAGGATTCCCCAGAGACATTGTGGGGAGCAGAACAGGCAGATCCACTGAAACACACTGCTGAGGGGAGCAGCGGGGAGGCAGGAGAGGTCTGCTGCGCCCTGTGGGTCCCCTCCCTGGCCAGCAGCAGGGATCGAACTCGTGCTGCAGTGGCTGATGGTTTGCTTCATAGTGCGTTGCTTAACCTACTGTGCCACCAGGGAGGCCCAACATCTTTTATCTCTTAAGTATTTCAGCAGTTTCTGATATTTTGCAATTTCAAACAATGCTGAAGAGACTAACTATGTATATTTATCCTTGTATTAAAATCCCACATAAGGGATTTTTGGTAAAAAATAAGTATGTAGTTTTCTTTGATATTGCCAAAGTCCTTCCCAGAGGCTGAATCAGTTTGCATTCCCATTAGCTACTACAAAAGCTTCCATTTCCCTGTGACTTTGCCAACAAAATGGTGTCAGATGTCTTGATTTTTGCCAATCTAGTAGGTGAAGAATGGTATCTCAGAGGGTAATTAAAATTAGTACAAATTCAATGTTTTTTTTTTTCAGGTGGCTAAGGGACTTTTTAAAAAAGATTTATTTATGCATACAAGAACTGGGGTACAGGCCAGAGGCATGGGAGGTGAGAGGATTCACCAGAGACAGGGTGGGGAGCAGAACAGGCAGATGGACTGAAACACACTGCTGAGGGGAGCACAGCCAGGAGGCAGGAGAGGTCTGCTGCGCCCTGTGGGTCCCCTCCCTGGCCGGTGGCAGGGATCGAACTCATGCTGCAACAGCTGTGGTTTGATTCATAGTGCGTTGCTTAACCCACTGCACCACCAGGGAGGCCCCAAGGGCCATTTTTATACTTTTTTTTTTTTTTGAGAAAATTATTTATGTTTTGTGTCTACTTTTCTAGTGGAACTTTTGTCTTATTCCCATTTTTCTGAGTCCTTTCTATATTAGAGATATCAAGCTTTTATCCATGATAAATCTATTTTTTCCCAGTTTTTTATTTGTCTTTTGGCCTGATGGTGATTTTTTTCACCATATTCAATTTATTTTCACTGACCAGTCTTTTATTTGTCAAACTTTTATGCGTCTTAATTTTGAGTCATGTTACAAAATCTTTTCTTAGGGCCTCCCTGGTGGCGCAGTGGGTTAAGCAATGCACTATGAAGCAGACCACAGCTACTGCAGTGCGAGTTCGATCCCTGCTGCCAGCCAGGGAGGGGATCCACGTGGTGCTGCAGACCTCTCCTGCTGTGCCTGCTGCTCCCCTCAGCAGTGTACTTAATCTGCCTTAATCCGTTAATCTGCCTGTTCTGCTCCCTGCTCTCTGTGGTGAATCCTCTCACCCCACCCCACACCTCTGGCCTGTACCCCAGTGCTTGTATGCATAAATATTTTAAAAAAACAAAACCTTTTCCTACACCCCAGTCTTCTTTAAATCTTAGACCTCTGAACCTACTGGGGTGTATTTGTGTGTGGCACAAGTTATAGATGTAGTTTGATCTCTTTCCAAATGGCTCTGGTTGTCTGGGCTTCCCTGGTCATGAAGTCTGCTTTGACTTAGCTGGGTAGATGTTAGGATTTTCTGTTCCATTCTGCCGCTTGCATGCAGCTGCACCCATTGTCTTAATAATAGACTTTGCAGTATACTTTATCATTCACTTCCATCATCTTCGATCCTTTCCTCAAATCATACACTTCCATCACCTTCGATCCTTTTCCTTTCCTTTTTTTTCAAAAAGATTTATTTATGGCTATAGGACCTGGGGTACAGGCCAGAGACATGGGGATGAGAGGAGTCACCAGAGACAGAGCGGGGAGCAGAACAGGCAGAGGGACTGAAACACACTGCTGAGGGGAGCAGCGGGGAGGCAGGAGAGGTCTCTGCGCCCTGTGGGTCCCTCCTGGTTGGCGGCAGGGATTGAATTTGTGGTGCAGTGGCTGTGTATGCTTCACAGTGCGGTGCTTACCCTCCTGCGCCACTAGGGAGGCCCACCCACTTTTTCTCATTCTTCTGCCTCTAATTGAGTTCTCTTTTGCAGTTCATTTGACTGGTAATTAGAAGAGTGAGTTAACTCAAGTGTTTATTCCACATTAGACCCAAGTAAATGAAGCTCAGCCTTTTGCTTGGGTAGCCTAATGATGTGTATTTGGAGGTCCTCTATAGATAGTCTAAAATTATAGGTACAGGAAGGTAGCAGGGTATAAAATTACTATGTAAAAGTCAAGTCTCCAAGGTCTCCCTGGTGGCGCAGTGGGTTTAGCAACGCACTATGAAGCAAACCATAGCCACTGCAGCACGAGTTCGATCCCTGCCGCCGGCCAGGGAGGGGACCCACATGGCGCAACAGACCTCTCCTGCCTGGTCCACTGCTCCCCTCAGCAGTGTGTTTCAGTGGATCTGCCTGTTCTGCTCCCCACTCTGTCTCTGGTGAATTCTCTCACCTCCCTGGACTCTGGCCTGTACCCCAGCTCTTGTATACATAAATAAATAAATCTTAAAAAAAAAATCAAGTCTCCATAAACAGTAACCAGGAAGAGGCTATTACCACAGAGAACGCATTAACAATATAGCAACAAAGCAAGAAGTTGAATTAAGAATACTCAAAATCTGTTTGAGGAAACACTTCTGCTAAGTAGAAGATCTGGAATTCACACTGAGTCTGTATAAAGGTAGATTTGAATAAGCAATGAGTCATCTTTATTCTCGGGAAAGATGACTCAATGTAATGTATTCTCCCCAAGTAAATTTATAAATGTAATGGAATTCCAACGAAATATAAAAATATTTTTTCTCAGTCCTAAACAGATAGTAAAATTCGTAATGGGACAACGAACATGTAAGACTAGCTGCAAAGAATAGGTTGGAAAACCTGACGAAGAATAGCTGAGCTCTGTGGACACCAGGCGCTGTGATGCTGCCCCCTGCCTCTAAGAACAGGTACTGCACCCTTTTTTTAGCAAAGCAAATCCAGTCCTGCTCGTGTTAATTAGCTTTGACCTTTATTTTGTTCAGTAGATTTTGAATTCTTCTGGGTGTCAGAGTCCAAATCCAGGAGACACAACCAGAGTGATAAGGTGAACTGAAAAACCTTCGACTTAGCTTAAAATCTCACCATGGGGTTTTGAGAACTGCACAGTCATGGCATGATAGAAAAATGAAAAGGCATGAAACACTAGCTTTTGGTGCATCATGATTTTCACAGACCTTCATGTGAATAAATCCCTGTGAGGGGAATGCCGTGGTCATCATTTTACATATTAGACACAGTTGCCTTAGCAAATGTTAAAGGGTGATTTTTAAAAGATAAAATCAGGGGCCCTCCCTGGTGGCGCAGCGGGTTAAGCAAGGCTCTATGAAATAAACAATAGCCACTGCAGCACGAGTTCGATCCCTGTCGCTGTCTGGGAAAGTGACCCACATGGTGCAGGCAGACCCCTCCTGCCTCACCCCCTGCTCCCTTAAGCAGTGTGTTTCTGTCAATCTGCCTGTTCTGCTCCCTGCTCCGTCTGATGGATTCTCTCACCACCCAAAACCTCTGGCCTGTACCCCAGTGTTTGTATGCATAAATAAATCTTTAAAAAGATAAATAAAAGATAAAATCAGGGGTCTCCCTGGTGGCGCAAGGGGTTAAGGCGTAGCACTCTGAAGTATCCACAGCCACTCTAGTACGAGTTCAATCCCCGGCCGGGGAGGTGACCTACATGGGAGAGCAGACCTCTCCTGCCTCCCGCTGCTCCCCTCAGCAGTGTGTTTCAGTCCATCTGCCTGTTCTGCTCCCCACTGTCTCTGGTGGATCCTTTCACCCCCACACCCAACACCTTTGGCCTGCATCCCAGTTCTTATATGCATAAATCTTAAAACAAAGTTTGAAAAAAAGATACAGTCATGGCCTCACAGCTATATAACGTGGGCATGTGTCAGATGTATTTATTTCATTAATTAGGGAAGAATCTAGTAAGATGTGGAAACTGGTTCAAAGGAAAACCCGAATTATAGACACACACACACAGTCAGGAATGCCAGAGAGCATCTTCTCTTTGGTATAAATCTGGTCACTGTCACAGGAATGACTTTTGCATCTTCATGGTACAAAATATATTCGCATTTCTGTGGCCCAGAACCATTTTTTCATCAATTTCCTACAACTCAGGGAGTTGTAAATAGTTCAGAGAAGGAAAAGTACAGATCCTTTTAGAATCCAATAACCCTTGAAAGGGCCCCTCTAAATGCTCTAGAGTGCATAAGTCACATCTTTAAGATTTCACAGCTGCGGCATGGAAGGTCTGTAATCAAACCAAGTCTGTGTCCATCACCTCAGGCTCTTCGCTCTGTGCAGGTGGCTGTGGACAGTGAAGGGTCATTCTCCTTTCCTCAGGCTGCTGAGGCCAAGTTCACGTTCCTTGGTCTGAGGAACGGATCCGCTCCATGGACCGGAACCTTGTGCTTGGTAGCTGCGGCTTCGCAAGGTCTCCACGGCCTCAGTCTTGGGCCCACCTTCTCCCCTGCACACGTGTCCCCTCAGCCTCTGGAGGGGCTTGGCACCTGACCTGAGCCAACGGCGGGAAGTCTCCAGACTCCCTCCACCCTTGCACCTTGGGACCGTGTAGGGTCAGAGAACAATCAGGTCTTTCCACCCTCCCACCACTGATGATGGACACCTGCGGTGCTGCGAGCATTCCAGGGTGCGCATGCGCAAGTGGGCGCACCTGAGTTGGACAAGGGCTTAGATGGGCGGCGTCATGAGGACGCCAGAACTGCGAGGACTGACCGACAGAACCGACAGGACGAAGGAGCAGCAGCAGAGAGAAGCAGCAGCCGAGAGGGTGAGATACGCCAGGGGCTGGGAGGCCTGCTAGCCTCCTGGCCCCCCGGCCTGCCACGTACCTGGCCACCTCTACTAATAAAAGCATGAAAAGCCACCGAGGGCTCCAAGATTCTCCTTCCCTGACCCGTCTGCCCAGACCCATCCGAACCCTGCTCCTGTGCCGCCCCCTTCCTGTCGCTACAGACGGCGAAGCGGCCATTGCAGCTCCGGCTCCACTCAGACCTTGGCCTTGGAAGGCATAGGACGCTGGTACAGTCGGATGATCCCCTCATCGTGTAGCTGCTTCCAGACTTTTCTCTCTAGCCCGAAGTCATGGTTAATGTAAAAGACCGTTTTCTTCCACGTCTTGTCATAGTAGTGGTCGGAGAAGTGCTCGTGGCCCTCCGTGATGAAGCCATAGGCGCTCACCTGTGTGCACACGGAGGTGTTATGCTGTCTAGGCTGCTTCTCATGGACCGAGATCGCTGAGTGTGTTAGGGGCTTGGGGGCCCGGGCCCTTTATCCTGGTTCCACCCCTGGGTCTAGAGGCACCTGCACACGTGCATGCACCCACCCAGCTCCGCTCCCCTGCGCCCGCCATCGCTGTGCTGCCGAGGCCCAGAGCCACGTCAGCGCTGTCTTTCCAGATGCTTCCGCTCCCAAAGCAGAGCCTCACCTGGTCACAGAGCTGTAGGGCGGTGAGCAGCAGGAGGGCCCCTGTGGTGGGGCGGTATATCCTCCAGTGGGAAGTGCTCAGGGTTTTGGACCTCAGGAACCTGTGAAGCCCCCCAGACCCCCGCTGTCAGGCAGCTGCAAGGCAGAGAGGGGCCTGCCCCTCCCCCTCCCGCCGCTGCCCGCTCACCTGTTCTTTATGTAGCGGAGCAAGTCCGGGTGCAGCAGAAAGTACCGGTCCAGCTGCATGTCTTTGGGGAAAACGTCCCGGGGATTGCGACTGTGGGCAGAAGCAGGTCAGTCCGGCTCAGTCTCCCCCTCCTCCGGCGGGGCCCGGCAGGGCAGCGGCTTACCCCTCCGCTCCAGGCGACGCCAAGGCCAGCCCGCCCTGCCCGTCCTTCTCGGCAGCTCAAGAGCTCGGCCTGCTGGGGTGGGGGTGGGCAGTGGGTACCTGAACCACAGGCGACGACTCCTCAGGGGCTGATTCAGCAGCAGTGCTTGCAGCCAGTCGAAGTCCCGGGAGCCTTCCAGGAAGTGCAGGTAGCGGACGTTCTGAGAACCGAGGACCGCCATGCCTCAGGAGAACTGCTTCCAGGCCCCTGCGCTGCGCGGCCTGGCTCTGGCGGTGGCGTGCCCTTGCCCTCCTCAGGCCTCCCCTGCTTCCCCTGCCTGCTCTGTGGCCTCCTGAGCAAGGCCTGTGTTACACGCAGCCTGCAAACGGGCGCACCTCTCCTCCCCTAGCCAACCCCGGTGCTCCGCCATCCAGTACGTGTGTGGCCGGGCCTACTCTGCCCACTGTGGCGCCAGCACGGCACGGGGCAGGCTCTCCATGCTGCGAGCAGACGGGTCAAGGAGGAGGGCTGGGGCCCTCGGCGGCTTTTTAAGGATTTTGTTGCTCTTTATAGGAGCGGTGACCAGGTACACACCAGGCAAGGGAGCCGGGGGCTGGCAAGTCTCCTACCCCCCAGCGCATCTCACCCTCTTTTTCTCTGCTGGCGTCCTTGGGACGCCACCCTTACATGCCCGTGTCTCAGCCCAGGTGCGCCCACCTGCGCCCACCTGCGCATGCGCATACCCCACTGCAGTGCCACCCTCAGGCCTGCGTGGAACCTGCGCATGCGCACATCGCACTGCAGGTGCCGCCGTCAGGCCTGCGTGCAGCCTGCGCATGCGCACACCCCACTGCAGTGCCACCCTCAGGCCTGCGTGGAACCTGCGCATGCGCACATCGCACTGCAGGTGCCACCCTCAGGCCTGCGTGCAACCTGCGCATGCGCACACCCCACTGCAGGTGCCGCCCTCAGGCCTGCGTGCAGGACCGCAGGGGTCTGTCATGGACACTAACGGCGGGAGGGCGGAAGTGCCTGGTTACTTCCATTTACCCTGCACTCACCTCCCCCATGGGCACGTGCTGGAAGCCCCGCCGGCCCAGTATGAGCAGCGACTGGGTCAGGGAGAAGGCGGTGAAGCCGTAGAAGGACGTCCGCGTGCCCACGTCCTGCTCGTAGTCCTTAATGACAGCCCCGCTCAGCCTGCGGGGGGAGACGAGCCAGGCGGGACGGGAGGGTGGAAGGGGCGATCCTCTGGAGACCCCCGGCACCCCTCTTCCAAGACCAGGCGTGGATGCGCTAGCAGAGCTCTCCGAGAACCCATCTGTGCGGGGGCGAGCCTGGGGGGCTGGGCAGCAGCTCACCGGAACACGTAGTCGTGGCTGTCGATCTCCTGGCCCTTGCGTGAGCCGTTCAGGATGCCCCCGTTGCCCACCACGGCGCAGCTGAGGCACCGGCGGCTCCCCGGGGGGAGGTCGGCCAGGAGCAGCTGCTGCTGGGGCACCCGGGGGAAGCGCGCCACCACGTCCTGCACCACTGGAATGGGGGGGCCCTCAGGAGCCTGGCCCTGCATTTCCCCCAGGGCCTGGGGCCCCCAGGGAAGAGGCACCAGAGGCAAAAATCTAGTCGCTCTGTGCATGGTCTGGGCATGCCGCGCTCTGGGGCAAGGACTCACCGGAGTAGTTGAGCTCCATGAAGCCATAGGGTGTTTTAAAGTGTTCCAGGCGGTTCCATTCGCTCTCGTTGAAGCGTGTCGAATCCAAGAAGACGGTGAGGTTGGGCAGGAAGAGGTTCTGGAGCCAGGGGGACTTGGAGGCTTTGACTTTCACCGAGTCAGGGCAGGTCTGTATGCGGTGCACAGGGCAGGCAGGGAGAGGCCCAGGGAGGGCCCGGGCGTGGGGTCAGAGAGGGCCTGGCAGTTCAGAAGGCGCCCCCTCTCCAGCTCCTCCACAGTGGGCGTAGGCTGGGCACAGACTGGGCGTGCCCTGGGGGGAGGTGGGCTGGGGATGGGCCTTCTGGAGGGGGTGGCGGGCAGGTGGGGGCTGAGCCAGGCTCACCGTCTGGAGGCTCCTGTTGTCCATGCTGTACGCCTCCTCGAAGTCCCACTTCGGCTCAAACTTGAAGTCGGTGGCCTTCAGTCTCTGGGGCAGCGGGGAGCGTGGGGGCGCCCGGGGCGTCTCCCTGGGTGGGGCAGCTGCTGTGCTCGCGCCCTGGGCTCCCCTCTGTGGGGCTCGGGGACTGGGCCGCGCCTGATGTCCTGGCGGCTGCGTCCCTGCTCTGGCCGCCACCTTGCTCTGAGGCTTGGTGGACACTGCCCTGGTGGCCGGTGGCCTCTCGGTGGGGTGCCCCCTGCCCTTGGTTGTCCCCAAGTCCAGACTCGTCCTGCCAGACACTGTCGCCTGCTCTTGACTTCTCGGTGATGGCTTGCCGGCCACCGTCTCCTCCTCCTGGCTCAGCGACGCCGTCCTTGCTGTGCCAGGCACCCCGCTCTGCTCCTTGGGGGCCTCCTGGCTGCTGGGAGCCTTACTTTGCCCCTTGGGGGCTGCCTGGCTGCTGGGAGCCCCGCTTTGCCCTTTGGGGGCCGCCTGGCTGCTGGGAGCCTTGCTCTGCCCCTGGGGGGCCACCTGGCTGCTCGCTGTCCCGCTCTGCCCCTTGGGGGCTTCCTGGCTGCTGGGAGCCCCACTCTGCCCCTTCGTGGCCACCTTGCTACCAGTCACCCCGCTCTGCCCCTGGGGGGCCGCCTGGCTGCCCGCTCCCCTGCTGGGTTCCTTCGTGGCCGCCCTGCTACCGGTCACCCCGCTCTGCCCCTGGGGGGCCGCCTGGCTGCCCGCTGCCCTGCTGGGTTCCTTCGTGGCCGCCCTGCTACCGGTCACCCCGCTCTGCCCCTGGGGGGCCGCCTGGCTGCCCGCTGCCCTGCTGGGTTCCTTCGTGGCCGCCCTGCTACCGGTCACCCCGCTCTGCCCCTGGGGGGCCGCCTGGCTGCCTGTGGCCGCTCCGTTCTCTGTAGTGCTCTCTGCAGCGGCGTGGACAGCGCCCACAGGCCGTGTGTCCGGCGAGCTGTTCTCTGCCGTCGATGCTTCGTGGGCAGGTGTGCCCCTTCCCGTGGTGGCTGCCCCTGGCACAGACTTCTTCAGGGGCTCGGAAGAACGTTCTTTAATATCCTCTATGTGGCGAGGCCTGCGGACAGAGCATTTTGGATGGAAGCTGCAGAGTGTAGAAACTTCAGAAGCAGAACTTGCATTTACTCTTTAAACGCTTTTATTATCACTTATTTGTTATTCGAGCCTCAGGCCAGTGTCCAGGGCAGGGAGGCCAGGGGAAGAGCAGGCCGTCCACTGCCAAACCAGTCCAGTCTGCACCACAGCCAGTGGGTCTGGTCAGTGAAGGAAGGGGCATGGTGCCCAGGCGCCGGGCCTGGCCTCTGTGACTTTTCTGGTGAATTCTAAAAATGCGTTTGTGTGACCCTGGTTCTGTCACCTAACAGCGGTGTGGTTCAGTTGACCTTTTTATTTTTTTAAATGAACCACAGGCAGCAAAGGTGACCTTGTTCACAAGGAAATGGGAGCCAAGTGCCTGTCAGGACAGGGCTGCCAAACCTTCATCTTGAAATATCCACCTTAGGGCCCTCCCTGGTGGCGCAGTGGGTTAAGCAACACACTATGAAGCAAACCGCAGCCACTGCAGCACGAGTTCGATCCCTGCTGCCGGCCAGGGCGGGGACCCACAGGGCACAGCAGACCTCTCCTGCCTCCCCACTGCTCCCATCTGCCTGTTCTGCTCCCCACTCTTGTCTCTGGTGGATCCTCTCACCCCCCACACCTCCGGCCTGTACCCCAGTGCTTGTATGCATCAATCACATTTGCGCCTCTTAGAAAACAGAATTTTCTACCCAAGCACCCCTAGAAGCTCACAGATCCTTGGGTCTGAAAATTCAGTCGCTACGTAACTGCCTTTGATGGCTGCGGGAACAAACCACCTCTTCTCTAGAGGTCCTGAGGCATAAGAAGGGGTCTTCAGGGCCTCCCTGGTGGCGCAGTGGGTTAAGCAATGCTCTATGAAGCAAACCGCAGCCACTGCAGCACGAGTTCAATCCCTGCCGCAGGCCAGGGAGGGAACCCACATGGCGCAGCAGACCTCTCCTGCCTCGCCCGCTGCTCCCCTCAGCAGTGTGTTTCAGTTCCTCTGCCTGTTCTGCTCCCCACTCTGTCTGGTGGATTCTCTCACTTCCCCCTCCCCACATCTCTGGCCTGTACCCCAGTGCTTCTATGCAGAGAAAAAGAAAAAAGAAATAGCCACCTTAAAGATTCACTTCAAACTGTACGGTCGGAGAAAAGTGATCAGGCTTTTCTGCCCTCCCACCACGGGTGTGATAATGGACCCCTGCGGTCCTGCACGCAGGCCTGAGTGGGCATGCGCAAGTGGGCGCACCTGGGCTGAGACACGGGCGTATAAGGGCGGCATCATGAAGACGCTAGCAGAGAAGAACATAGAGCAGTACAGCAGAAGAGCAGGGGAGAGGCAGAGAGAAGAAAGAAGCCGCAGCAGGTGAAGCAGAGGCTGGAGAGCCCAGAGAGTGAAGATGTACGGGGGGCTGGGAGCCCTGCCGGCCTCCCGGCCCCCGGCCCCCTGCCTGCCGTGTCCCTGTCGCCTCTGATATAATAAAAATATAAAATGCCACCGAGGGCTCCAGGACTCCTTCCTTGACCCTTCTGCCCGAATCATCGAGAACACGCTCTGTGCCCTTGATGGCACTACAAAACACTATCATGAATTAAATTCTGCTAAGAAGCAAACTTTTGCCTGTTGGCATGGCTGGGGAGAACGCACATCCAAGCAAATATTTGTGGAGAGATCTAGAATGTTTGCACAGCTCAGGGTAGGTGCTGAAGGTCAGAAGGTCAAGGATGAAAGGCTTGCTTTCCCCCCAGTCATGGGCAAGAGGCGCTCTGGGGCCACGGGACAGGCAGGCAATGGGGAGCAGCAGGGAGGCAGGAGAGGTCTGCTGTGCCCTGTGGGTCCCCTCCCTGGCCGGGGATCGAACTCGCGCTGCAGTGGCTGCAGATGCTTCACAGTGCGGTGCTCAACACGCTGCACCACCAGGGAGGCCCTGTTGTGCTTCTTTTTCTAGCTGGACTTCAAGATGGGGGGGGTCTCTGTCCTAGACAGGTTTTTTTTGGGGGGGGAGGGGGGAGGAGAATGGGCTCCTGGGAATTTGGAAAAAAAAAAAAAGTATCTTCCTCTTGTGACCTTGCCATCACCCCGGTGGATTTCCAGGTGTCCTTTATTTCTGCTTTTACCTGGCATCCCAGGTCCCTGGCTCATCTCAGTTGCTCTTGTCCCAAGTTCCCCGTGTTTCTACCGTCTCCTGCAAAGCCATCTGTGACAGACTTACTATGGCCACGCGAAGAGAAGAAATAGCTGAGTGAGAATCCAGCACTTCCGCTTATTAGCCGTTGACCTACCCGGCCCTCAGTTTCCGTCTTTGGAAAACGAACTGCTGCCTTCTGCTTGCAGCCACGTCTGTGTGCGTGTCCAACAGAGATGCATCTGCAGCCCGTGGCACGGGGCACGCTCAGCCCTCCCTTCCTTGGGGTGCTTCCTTCTCAGTCATTCTCCAGTTATGTGTGCAAGTTGGAGAGCTTACTCAACCTGGCCTTGAACTCCACTGCTGCTTTGATGTCTACCAGATCATCGTTCCTCATTCATTCTTTTACTCAGCAAATATTTATAAGCACCTCTTATGGACACTCTGTTCTGGATACTCAGCCCTGAACGTAACCAGATATGTCCCTCCCTTCCGTGGAGCCCAGGATATAAAAGGTGTGACGTATCATCCCACAAATAAATGGCAGCTTGTACCTGGGAGAGGTGCTGGGAGTGGGTGGGTGAGGCCTTAGACTATAAACTTCACGGAGGAAGAACTTACAGCCCCGACCACCGAGCTGATCACAGTGCCACTTCCTGTGGGGCTCAGAAACGTCTGCGCCATAAGGAAATGGATCTGAACAAAGGTGGTGTTGAGTTTAGGATAGGTTTGTGCGCAGAACATCCCGCTGGGAAGTGTTTGCTGCAAGGTGCCGTAGCTGGCCCAGGGCTGCAAACTTGAACAAGGCCCAGAACTCCGTGCTGCTAAAGGCAGGCACAAAGGCGACCTTTCATTGCTGGAGAGGAGCGGGCTGGCCAAGTGTAGGGTAAAGGTTGATGAGGCATTTCCACCCTCCCATCACTGTGATGGTGGACACCTGAGGCGCTGCGAGCATTCCAGGCTGGGCATGTGCAGGTGGGCGCACCTGAGTTGGGACACGGGCATAAATGGGTGGCGTCATGAGGATGCCAGAACTGTGAGGATTGACCAACAGAGCTGTGAGGACCAACTGACCGGCCGACAGACAGAACCGACGAGCAGAAGTAGAAAGCAGCCGAGAGGGTGAGATGCGCCGGGGGCTGGGAGGCCTGCCAGCCTCCCAGCACCCC